>JAQQZR010000038.1:15478164-15498176 GCA_030068235.1 Notoglanidium macrostoma
GCACCCTGGGTGACCCGGGGATCGAACCCAGGACCTTCTTGCTGTGAGGCGACAGTGCTAACCACCACACCACCGTGACATCCCCAACTCTTAAATACGTAAGCACATTGGGGAGGAAAAATAGGGAAAAAACATATGTCTTTCCTGCACTAGTGGCACAGTTATCTGGCTTTTAAACACAATCTGTCAAGCAAAGGTGATGATGCAAATAACATTTATGTCTGATGCAAGAAAAGAACAAAACACAAATAGCAAAAATGTTAGATGAAGACTTTCTACAGCAGACACATTAGCAGGTTAGGATTAGGACTAGGAATATACAGTAGTTGGTCTTAATTAAATTACATTAGCATTTTTAGCCACTTAAAGTCTAGTACATTATATTTACAACCAACCAAATCATGTGAGTGGGTGAGCATGTTGGGGCTTTTACTTGTCTAAATGTCTGATATGGTCACCTTTTTTAATGCTCGTTTTTAGCAAAGCTCATGAGATAATGTTCACTGGATTCTAATGATCTAACATACAGACAGTAAGCTCCGTGTACATCGTTTTTGGGTGTAGAGTAGTCGAGCTAACATTCAGCATCTTCTGAAATCAATGCTGCACTTCCTGGTAAGAGGCTAATTGGCAGCCAGTGTCCAGAAGGTGACATTTCCCATGGAGTCAGGTGGTGAATTATTCACCGGTCTAACAGCAAACACCAGACATTGTTCACTGTGTTGCCTAGTGATTTAGAATGAGTCAAAGCTTTGTTTTTTGTGGATAATTATGTTGGCACATACAGGTGTATACTAGTGCTGATGCTGTGCCTGTACAGATATTAGGAGTTAGGTGTTATTGTGTAACTAGTTTGCCCTTTTCAGTCAATATCGGAGTATTAAAATAACAGCACATTTAGAAAATGTTTGAGCTCATGACATTATAAATAGTTTCATCTATAAAGATTTTAAATGATTAACCTTGAAATGTATGGAATGACTTTAAGCATCCATTGAAACCAGTTCAATCTATTCAGTGGACAGTGATTTATGTAATAGAGACGCAGCACTTCTCAATGTTCAGGGGAGGCTGTAATTCTGCTTCTCAGATTGACGTCACTGGGACTGAACCACACCAAGCCGGAGGCGCAGGTTCCTGCAGGGACTCTCCCCTGGGGTTTAATGCAAGCAAACCCTGCATTCGTGTCCCTCAACTGCCTCTTTTTACAGAGCTGACTTTGTACGCACACTCGGTGTGTTGTGTTTACTGTCTAAAATCATCTCTGATTTGTGTTCAATCGGTTAGTGTTTACATGTTCCTTCGATTACTTTGAATTGGAAGTGTAAAATCTTTAGGATGGACCGCATTCAGATCTCTGACATAATTTACAGAACTATGAATAACTGGAAAATAGAAAAAGGTAAAAGACGGCTGTGCGATACGGTTTTCCAAAATCCTAGGGACTGGATTTAGTTTAGTTTGACTGTAGAGGTAAGAATAGCCAAATACTGATTGATTGTGCACACCATGCATGAAGGAAGAAAGCTGTAATTCTGCCTCGTCATGCTCCTCCTTTCCCAACGGAGACCTGAGCTCGTAGCTTTGGCTGTCTTCTTCTTGGAGATATTGTTACCTGAAAATCAACCTAATACAAAGCTGTTATTCACCAATTTCTGCAGTGATGTTTTGGGAATGAAAACTCATAATCAGGGCTGATAATGGTGTGTGGTTAACGTGTATGCAAGGATGGACAAGTCTTAAATTCATTAGCTAAGTAAACAGTTCATATTTCAGTCACCCTAAAAATATCTGACTAGTAGGCATGCAATGATTCCCGCAGTTCGATTCACGATATTGGGGTTAGGATTAAATTGTCCCACAAAATATTTTAAACAAAAATTAACAACATTTATTTTCCTCTTCTTTATCAACCTTTGTTAAATAAAAACAAACTTACCAATGTTTGAATTGTACTGCATGGTTTTTAGTCTCATTTTGTCTTGTCTTTAATATCTACCACTAATATGATCTACAGTCCCGTGTGTTGGCTGCCAGTTCAATATACAGTTGATTGTTCCAGCTCTTTTAATGATGTGTATGTAATCCAGTCCAACACTAACCCCCAAGTTATCTTAACACCAGAAAGAACAGTTTGTGTTTGCTTGGTGTGTACAGATACATGTGTATGGGAGAGTATGTGCATGTGTGTGTGGAGAATAGATCTGAGGGGCTGATCAGGGTCATGAGTGTGCAGCGCAGAACCACGTGAAAGCTCAGACAGCCTGTTAACACCTTGTCCCATGATGCAACCTGAAACGGCACAATCCTTGACTGCCGTAATGCTCCGCTAGACAAAATAATTCTGTTGCGTCTCCGTTTAATAGGTTACATGCGCCCACTTTACAAAACCAGAGCTCTGTAGGTCAGACACTAGTGTAAGCTGGTTTAAGGTGCTGCTTCCCCAAATAATGGCATAAACTCAGTTTGGCTCTATACAGCATTGGACTGGAAATGAAATAATAACTGTTACATTTGCATGCTGAGGGTTGCAATCCACTCATCAAGTAGTAAATATGACAATGTGTTTATTTTATTCTCCTAAATTGGTTGTACTCTGAATATAGATTTCATATAATAAAGTGTGTGCACATGGACCTCACAGGCATTGTTTCATTTTAAACTCTGCTTTAAGAATCAATCATTGTTTCCAGCTGAATAACTGGCTCATGTTATAGACACCGTATTCATTTCAGCTCGTCTCTGCTCAACTCTTACTTCTCAGTTAACCATTAACTTGGGCTGAGGCTTGTTTTTCTCTCCATTTTCTCATGGTACTTTGTGTGTGTGGGTGTGTGTGCACGCATATACATTTTTGCCTGTCACATGCACTTGTCTGTACAGTCCGGTTGTCTTTTTTTCACTCTCAGTTGTATTCAAACCTGTTGTTAGGATCGAAAAAAGCAAAGCAGAAAGTGTAGTCAGAGCATGCTCTCTAGTGTGCCCACTACAGTGGTCCAAACATGGCCCCTGACACATGGCTCATGGACTCTATGTTTAAATAATATCTTTATCACAGGATGTGCAGGCTTTTTTTTTGTCTCTTTTTCTGTAGGCTGGTACACCGATAAAGCTCATTAAAAATGCAGTGAGGAGTTTCTCATTAGATAATGCAGGATATCAATAAAATAAGGGACACACTATCATGTATAATGAATGCTGGGATTCTACTCTCTACTATGTAAGAGTAAAGCCAGGCTGAGTCAACAACAGCTGTGCCTGAGGTATGGAAAGAAGGCCATGTTATATGTGGAACACTGCTGAGGGGTGTTTATCTAAAAGAGGGAACTGAAACATTTTCAGTAATAATACTTGAGCCAGGGAAATGGTCATGACAGCTGGATTTACTGTAGATGCAGCAACACACATTGTTTCGGTTATGATGCTGGTTGCCAGCTGCAGGAAATTCTCTTCATGTATTGTCCTTAAAGGTATCCATGACTTCTCCCTCTTTACTATTTTCCCTTAACTGTATCATATTGGTCTATGCCTATTTTAGAGAATTTCTAAGAGTTCCGAAATTCATCCAGGCTCTTCCTTCTTCTTAACAGACAGACATGATCAATCAGTTCATAGTTCAAGTGCTAGTAATCCCTCATTACTTTGATATGGCTGCTCAAATCACTTGACCTTGTTCTGAGAACCAAACCAAAGCCAAGTGTTGAAATATAACCTTGAACGCTTCAGTATGTCGACATGGGACTCAAGGACGGCCACCTCCTGTTGAACAGTCCCCTATCACTGATCTGACATGCTGTCAACTGAGGTGCCTAGTTTCAAGTCTTAAATGTTTGAGGTGTCCACAGAGCAAGTAGAGAGGCTTTTTTGGCTTTGGCAATCGGAGCAGGAGCTCCTTCCATCTCACCCTTGACCAGACTATCAGGACCCTTTCCACTGGATGAAACTTAAGCTTGACCAGTGAGAGATCTTGCCCAATCACAAGATTTTGATAAGGAACTAAGCAGTATCTATACCTGCAGCCTCCTTTAATACCCATTAAGTGACATACTGTGTGTTGTCTTGTGAATTGTGTATTTGACGGAGTGTAAAAGGTAATATCAAATCCACCTGTACATGGGAATATCCTGTTTCATAGAGCCGTGGCTTGCAGAAAGTTCTATGGCCAAACGAGGACTTGCTTTGGTTTTACGTATTTATTTATGCAGTACTCAATAGTTTGCTGACTCAAACCCTTTATTGGTGCAGATCTCAAGCTTCCCCATCTGTTCCTTAGATTTTAGAAAGGAATTGTACAGTTAGTTCCATATACATTACTGACCCATAATGCCAGTAAACCGTGACAGTACCTTGTACATAATGCATTTATTTATTTATTTGTTTGTTTGTTTTAAATGATTTTTCTAACTAAGCAGAAGCCCTGTATCGACTTCTTTCTTTGAAGTATATTTTAGAGTTTGATTAAAAACAGCAGTAAAATCTTCACGTATTTACAGCCTGTTTTCTTTCTCTGATGTTCAAGGGCTTCAGATCCTTTCTGCTTTTGAACCATTACTGCTGGAGATTCTCCAATTTCTCTGCCTGTGGCCTCAGCAAAAAAGTCAGCAAATTCCTTCATCATATTGATGCAGCACTGATACTGTTAGCATATTAACAGTCTTCAGTGTAGGTGTCCAGCGTCAGGTTACTGCGAGGTGCAGTAACAGATAAAACATTAGGCAAGCTGATAGCGAGGGTGTGTGTACGTGTGTGTTTATGCGTGTTGGTGTGCTATGTCCCATAGCATAGCAGCCATTTGATAGTAGTAGTTTCCATTTCATCTGATCAGGGAAGGGTGTCCATCTCACATGGGGCAGCTGAAACAAGATTAAATGATTTGACCCCTAAAGCTCTGAGCTGCACCTTCTTCACCCATGTGCTGAGCCACTTTCTCCAGCCAGGGGCCAGACATGTGATGGATGAAAGTGCTGTGTATCAGAGTTGCTTAACTCCTGGAAGCCTACTCTCATCATCACGCACAGATATACAGACACATGCAATTAAATATCATCCTGATGTGTTCCCAAGTGAGCATGCCTTGCAGAGATGTATGTACGTATGCTTGTCAATGTTAAGAGTCGAGTTCGTATTTAAAAACCCCCGAGGAAACATGACCGAGCCCTAAGTCTAACTGGCCACTAGGAATTAATTGTAGCCAATATATAGTTTTTGTTTGTTTTGTGTTGTCCTGAATCACATTTTCTTGAATGCACACTGGTTTCATATTTTTGTGATCCTAGTCAAGCACCTTTCATTTCTTGTGTTGTCAAAACTATATTACTATAACTTAATTAAACAGTACTAGTATGGACTAAGTTAGGACTCTTATTACATATATAATGTCCTTGTTTTTTTCTATAAATTGTAGTGAGCATTTATCATTTTGCACCATTTGATGCTTATAGTATTTTGCAGCCGATAGGTTGATTGTGATTCGTCGGCATCTCTCTTCATTGAAAGGCGATAAGACGTGTTTATTGGTGAACATGGTCCAGATTTAACCGATATATTATCTAAGCTAATTTAATATTATCAACTCTGTTATTAACTTCTTATTCATGCTGATAGAAAATTCTCAATGGAAAATCTGATGATTTCTGTCTCTTCTGTCTCTCCAGGTGGTGTTAGTCTTTGCTCTCAGTATTGGAGCCCTTGGAATATACTTCATAGACTCTTCTGAGTGAGTATTGCACTTTTCTAGATTTCTTGGCATCTCTTTGGGATTCCATTGTCTGCAATTGCCAACATCTAATAAATTTTACACTGTACAACAGATGGGCATTATTAATTAAATTCTCATTTTAAACCAAATTCTAGTTTATTTTCCCTGAGGAGAAGGCCCATGTTCTTGTACATGTTTACTAGCTAGCATGCAGATTTCCTTTAGTCAAACATTCAGGTGCATCTTATCTTTCCTAAAAAGGTCTTATGGCCCATGAATGAATATTTCCCCATGTGCTGTAAGAGCTATGCTAATGGAGAATTCACTGGCTTACTGTGCCAGCACAGAGCACAGGTGGGCACATTCATCTCTACCAGGATACTATTTTCCCATGTAGGTAATGATAACATTTTAATGAGCCATCAATTATCTGTTATGCGAAATGTACCATTAAAGAATTTCCGATCTTTGTTCTGGTCCCATTGCAAAATAAATCCGGCCCCAGGTAGCGTGATTATTTTGTCAATGGAAGCCAAGTGAGTCAGTTTCCATGGTTACATCAGGCGGAAAATCCCTGGTGCCCTCTCCTCCCATCCCCCATGATTCTTAGAGACAAGCACACTCTTCCTTTTCCTAGCTGTTGCCCAGGCAACCAGGTAGCTCTGTGTGCAAATGGAACTCCTACTTCCTTATGTTCTGTGCCTGCTGTTATCCTGCCTTGGGGAAGCAATGACTCTGTCAATTCAGGCTCTGTACCACAACCTGGAGGATTAAACACTTGCACAGACATCAAGGCATGCCAAGGGACCTGGAATAATAGTACTGCGATATTGCCAAAAAAATATCTTTTTTTCCCCAACTTTAGGAATGATTCTTGATTAGAGTTTTAATTTTTCTGTTCCTGCATAATGCAATTATAAATAAATTACATATATTTTTTGTTTATTACAATGGACTTTGGAAAATGTAGAAGTGCAAAATAATAACAGCATCTATAGCAAATGTCTCTTTTAAATAAAGAATATTTTAAAGAAAGGATATTAAAAAAAACCATTGTTTTTACTATTTGCTATAGATTGGCACTATTACTAATTTTTAGCCTCACAGCAAGAAGGTCCTGGGTTCGATTCGCCCAGGGCGAATTTCTGCTTAGGTTAATGCAGCATATTTTACATAAACTTGTCTACTGACTTATCTGACTTTTCAAACCTGTACTAATTCCATATCTGTGAAGTGATATTTGAACCTTTCTTTACTATGAGCCCGGTCCTCAGCAAAGTGCTGCCTGTTTTTCTTAGCTTTTTTTTTTTATTATAATAAAAGCCCCTAGTGTCAGATTAAAAATACTGTGTTTTTCCTTTGTATCATTTTTAAACTTTTAAATAGCATTTATGCATGTTTTAATAAAAAAAAGTTGACGCTGAGGGAGGAGGAGCATCAGTACTAAAGACCCCAGCAGGATCAATAAACTCATTTGCAAGGCCAGAAGTATTATTGGTCAAAACATGGAGATTGCTTTCCATCATGGACAATCCATCCCACCCTCTCCATGAAACACTCATTCTCACATTTTCCAACTCATTCAGCTCCCCATCGTAAAGATTGTTTCAGTAAATCATCCCTACCCTTTGCTTTGACACTTTACCACAGCTCTGCTTTGTGTGACAGGTGACTTTATTATTATTATTATTGTTATTATTATTATTAGCATTTTTTGCTAATATTATATACTGTTGCTGTACATATTATCCGTTGCCACTTTTTGCATACCTGTTATTGTTGCTCGTTTTTTCCCTTTCTTTCCTTACTGTTTTTGATGTATATTCTGGAGCTATCTTTATTTCATAATTAGTGTATCTTTCTGCTGATCTGCTATTCTGTTTTTCCTTTCATTGTTAGTCTTAATCTACTGTTGATTGTTCTTCTCTAACATAACACTTTCCCTCACGAGATCAATACAGTTTGTCTGTCTGTCTGTTTACAGTTTAACAGGAGACACCTGTAAACCACATTTTCTTGCTTTTTCAGATAAATCAACAGTCAGACCAAATGACAATAAAATTCATCCAACAGAAAAGGCCATATTCACTGAGGTGTAAAGGAAGCTTATGGTAGTGATGCCTTTCACTTCGTGCCTACATTATCCAGTTGAATTTCCGTGTAAATTCACAAGGCTTGGTATTTGGAGCTAAAAGAAAACAAGCGCGTGGGACTTGACTTTCTTTGATCATTAAAATAATAGAGGTGCTACTTTTTATTAAGAAGCGATCACATTGAATTTATGCCTTGCTCTTTTCTTACTGGTGCTTGGCGCACATCTAAAAAGGAAAATGGCAGTCTTGTCTGACATGCAAAGGCTTTTGTGGTTAAATTCTGGATTTTATTTTGAGAAATATTGGCACCCCAGCTTTTTTATCGATTAAAGGATGGGTTTGGGGAAAGGTTTTACCTGTCTTTAATCTTCTTTATCAGACATCTAAAAATTTTTGTTCTTTAGTTTTGCATTAATGTTTAATGACCGTGAATTAGCCTCACGGATCCAACCTGCTAAAATCATAAACCCATTTGCTTTAACCCATGGCCAACTCTTAAGGAATGAAACAGTCTTGTTTATATGGATTGTGACACTGTTTGACATAATTCATGACAATCGACAAATTGATGTAATCAATAGAAACAAGAAAAGCACATTTTCCAGGGAATATCTGTAATGTTGCAGTATTACCTAGCCATTTACTGTGGCTCAAGGCCACATACCATCAGCAGTGTTTGTGTGACTAATACAGCTGCTGTGTAATTACCGGTGTCCCATCTGGGTTGTTTCCTCTGGAGGTAAATTACAATAGGGCGGCACTATGAGCGCTATTCTAGATTTTCATCGGAATGGATTATATAAAATGTCATATAAAAGCCAACATGTAGTCTTGATCTAAGCTGTGGGCGAGTGTTGAAATCATTCTCATTGTGTATAGAGCTTTGTGTTTAAGGGGACGAATAGAAAGTGGCTGCTTCTGGGCCTGTTGTTGAGCAAACTTCCTCAGAGAGCATACAGGAAGCTCTGGATGATAATGCCAGGGTCAGGACATTGTCATCATCGACAACAAACTGAAGCTGGCATGTACATTCACTTTATTAGGAACACCATACTAATACTGAGGTATTCCTTTTTTTTTTTTGCTCTCAAAACCTCACTTCTTCATGGCATGGATTCCACAAGATGTTGGAAAGATTCCTTTGAGATTCTGGTCCATGTTGATGTGATTACATCACGCAGTTCCTCCACATCTGTTAGCTGCACATCTCTGTTCATTCTATAAATCTCCCATTCTACCACATCCTAAAGATACTTTATTGGATTCAAATCTGGTGACTGGGGCGGCCACTGAAGTAACTAAACTCACTATCATGTTCATGGAATCAGTTTCACATAACTTTGTGACATACAAACCCTTCGTTCTGCATGTTTCAGCAGCAATATGAATCAAAGCTACATTCTTCCTGTCTTCAACTGACCAGTTTCAGTGCACGTGTGCCCATGGTAGCCTCGGATTGAAACCCAATGATGTCTTCTGCTTTTTGTAGTCTATCTGCTTCAAAGCTTGATGTGATGTCCATGCTAAAAAAAATTCTTCTTCCAATTGCTGGTTATTTGAGTTACTATGTATTTCCTGCCAGCTTGACCCAGTGTGGCCATTCTCTTCTGGTTTCTCTCATCCACAAGGTTCTTCCACCCACAGAACTGGTGCTTACTGGATGTTTTTTGTTTTTCCTCATCATTCTGTATAAACTCCAGACCCTGTTTGTGTGAAAGTCTCAGGAGATCAGCAGTTTATGGAAAATTCAAACCAGCCTTTCTAGCACCAGCAACCATGATGTGGTTAAAGTCTCTGAGATGACATTATTTTTCTATTTTGAAGTTTGATGTGAATATTATCCAAAGACCTTGACCTATATCTGTATGACGTTATGCATTGCTCTCCTGCCACAAAGTTAACTAATTGGATAATTATATGAAAGTGCAGGTTTACAGGTGTTCCTTATAAAGTGGCCGGTAAGTGTAATTTATGTAGTCACTGTGGGATTTAGTATATAGAATTACATTGCTAGTTCTTGCTAGCGTACATTGCTAGAGAAAATGTCCTCAGAAAGCAATGTGTATATAGGGGCTTTAGGTCCAGTACTGATGGATTGAGTTTCGTCCCAGACACTTGCTGATAAACAGGATTATAGCAGAGCCTATCTTGAGAACTGTAATGCCATTTCTGGTCTTAGTCAATGATCTTGTCTGACATCTGACATACTGTGCTGTGCTAATTTAATGTAATTGGAGTGTTTTTAGCTTTAAGATTTAATTATCTACTCTTCTCTAGACTAATTTTTACATGCTAGAAAATAGAGAATGAGCTGTTAGTGATATGATCAACATCCAGCTTTTTAATCAGTAGCTGTAAATTTGGGATATGCTTTAGCTTAAGGGTGGGGAAAATGAATGTAATTTAATAGTATCTTAAAATTTTGTGGGAACTGCAGCTTGCATGTTATGTCTTGTCTGTGCTTTCATTTGTCTAAGGCTCAAACTAGGACACTTCACATGATCCTTCTTAACTCTTCACCTGGTCAGCTCCAAGTCAGGCAATGCGAATGCTGGGACCTGTTCTAATGATCGATACAGACTGAAGCTCTAAAGTTCCTCATCACAGTCCAGCACCATGGCAGCTAAACCCTCTTCCCCTACTGTTTGCACCACGGAGATGTGTGTAAACAACACACACCTTCTCACTCTATGTACCATCTGTGCTAGCACTCATTAACTGACCTCTGCTGCTGGCATGAGTTGATGACCTGGTGACAGTTCATCTTTTCAAATAATCCTTTATGGCACTATCAAACAACCCAAGTAGTCTCTCTGTATATACAGAATGTCCAAAATAAAAAAAAGAAACATGGCATATGACAAATTGCCATTGGTGTTCAAATAGATAAAGTAATGGTCCATTAAAAAGGCCATCTGAAAACATGAGATGATATTTTGAGTGATTTACACAAAATGCTGCCTAAGGTAACTCTGAATTTGATGTAGGATAAAATGCTGCACTGGCTACAGTGGGGATGGAAAAGATGAGTCTTTATTCCCGCTTCAGTGGCCATGCTGACCTCACAGGGAGATTTACTCGGCTCAGTGGATACACAGCCCTCTCTGGTGGCCAAACATCATCCTCTCCAGATAAAAGCATAGGCATGACCATGTTTGGATAGCTCACAATCACTGGACGTGAGAAGATATGGCAGTGTGTTGATTATGGATTGTTCATAACTGTCCATTTTTGACGTGGATGGTGAAATGGCCCAATGAAATTTCTTTTTCTTTTTTCTTCTTCTTCTTTTTTTTTTTTTTTTTACATTTTCAAGTGCGTAATAGACATCCTTGATAACAGACACCTCAGGATATGGAATCATTGGGGTTTATTTATTGGGCCTTGTTTTAGTACAGTTGTGTCTGCACGTTTTCATTGGCCAAACAGAAGTAAAAGTTCCCGTCACATAGACCAAAGTTTGGTAATGCTGATTTTCTTCATGCTGACTTGAGTGTGCTGATAAACGTCAATTACTAAATGCATTCACAGCACAGCTGATTTACATTTAGTGACGAACAAAACTGCATACAAGGCAACGTAAACAGAGAATAGAAAAATGACAAAATGACGACTGAATAGTGAGGAGTGTGTTAATCCTCCAGTATTGCAGCTCAGCCACTGCGGTGTGTCAGCTACCACAGGCACACTGTAACTCTTCCTAGTTTCTATATGGCATCATTTCTTTAGTGCTAATTGAATGGCTAGTCTGATTTCGGTTCATTTATTGTTTTCTTTTGGGTTGCTTTCCAAAAGAAAACAATACAAGCTTAATGTCACGTCATTAAGAAGTCACAGGACATTCTTAAAATTAGTTTGTAATTAAAATAAATAAGCAGTTTAAACTCGACGTCGTAATGTGTATATGAAATTGCAGTGACTTCTGCCAATTATATTATCTGAAGCCTAATAATTGAGGTTCACATTAGTTAGTATAGGGCTGGGCAATATGGAACAGTCGATATCTATATATATCACAATATAAATGGAATCACTGTCAAGCTTAAAGGATCCTTTTTACTCCTAAGTGAGATGGTGAGATACCGTATGGTTCATTTTGGTTTAAATTAGGGCTGGGCGATATGACCAAAGAATTATATAGAAAATTATATTTTCCTGACATTTTCATGATGACGATATTTATCACGATATATATTTGTGCTACGAAAATGATGTTCAGAGACAAAAGAACATGGCAACACATGCAAACATGCAGGCTATTTCGGCCTCGTTGGTGATTTGCCCTTGTTTTCTGTATGTTTTTTCTGCTGCTTTCTCCAGCTTTGGGTTACTAAAGCCCTGTTTTTACCCATGACCCAAGCTAGTTCTAGCTAGTTTTTAAGCTAGTTTTAGATATCGTGCTACATTATACAGACTCTTCATTGATGTATTCATGGGGGAAACATCACTCCAGCTTCCTGTTCATTTCTGGAGGAAATTTTATATTTATTCTGAAACACAATACTCATGATATACAGTTGGCTGAAGACATGAATGGTCATATCATGAGACGATAATTTATTGATATATCGCCCAGCCCAGCCAATGCTTTTCTGAAATAACAGCACATTATTATACCACATGTCTTGTGTGAATGCTCCAATATGATATCCAGTTTGATAAATGAGGCTGAAGCTCTTATCTTAAATTAAATATAAATACATGAAACAATTCACTACTATATTTCTTGTTTTGTCTGCAAAATTTGTGCCCAAATATTTTTTGATTGGCACAATATTTTAATTAAATGCCAAAAAGATCTGCATGTAAGCCTTTAACTTCTGTATTCAATCCTGTGAATGCCCATAGCTCCAAGCCAGCTTTTGAAAAGTCTCTGATGCATGTAATCTCACAGTACATGCATTTACTCAGATTATGCTATTGGAGGATTTCTTTCCACATGGGTATATATAGTACAGTAACATCTGTAGTAGATATAAATAGCGTAAAGAAATATAAAGAGGTCTAATGTAGTAGATTTTGTAAGGAAAACTTTTGTCTTGTTTCAGTATTCATAATGGTACTTCCCCCTTTGACACGGGTCTCTTTTAGCTCAGTCTGCACAATGAAGGCAGATATACAGTATGTAGGCCAACAGAAGCGAGGCTCTCCTTCAAGGAATGCCTTTATTTGTGTCCCACTTTGGCTGTATTTATAAATGTGAGCATGGCTGCTCTTTAAAAGACTCATGCTACTGCTGCAATGCAGGGATGAATAATACACATAGTTTAACTCCACTGGAGCATCCCTGTGCTTTTAAATCTCCCACACACTAGGAGCATGATATTTAAGCTCAAACTGCCTGGAGAGAGGAGAGTGAGAAAATGGTTACACTGAAGGAATATAGATAAGTAGAGAGGTTCTTCACGCTTATGAAATACGCACTGATTTTTACATGATCTTGTCTTTACATGACCATCTGCTAAAGTGTGCCTCAGGTTTCATCAAAGAAGCCTGGAAGTCATGGTCCTTAAGTTATTCACATGAAAAAAATGCAGCAGTGCTGACTCAGAAAAACTCTCTGCAGCACCGGGTGCTTATCAGTGGAGCTGAACTGTGGGACACGGAGCTTCTGCAAAGCAGACACAAGCAGCCTGGCACTATGCAAGCCTCAGTCAATAACAAGATAAGAAAGGGCATTTCATTTTACTCTGCTGTATTTCTCTTGTAATCAGTTTACATGAAAAGAGAGATCAATACATGAGAGATTTCTGCAACGTAATGGATTTGTGTGTGCGGGAAGAAGGAGTGTAACACAATATTATCTATATCTGTATTCAAATTTGAACCAAAAGTATGCATGGCTGAAAACATTGTTTTTAAATTAAATGTGAATCCTACCACTACTCCTAATGTGCATCAAAAGAATGATGTATTTCCCAAATCAGCAAACGATTCACAATTACCAACTAATACTGTTTTATCAGATTTACTTTAATTTTTGGATTTGTTACATTCCAGAAAGATGAGAAGTTTGCCTGACCTGCCGTCAGGATGTACTATGAAGCTGGGACCCAGTGCAGGTTCTGGTCAAACTGGGGTCCTAAAAGGAAGATATTTATTTAATAACACTGAATATTGATTCAAATCAGAGTTGGTGCTACGGCTGTATGGAGCTATATTTTTGTGAATTTCTGGTCAGTGTGTATAGAAACATGGTTATATTTTGGAGCAGGCAGTGTGTAGGTCACGCTACTGGAACAAACCACTGAGGAGAGAGAAAACAATACAAACAAAAAACATTGTACCTCCTATTTATAATTTTTTTATTTGTTCATATATTTGTTACATTCCTTTGTGTGCGTGTTCTGTTTGGATACCTTGCATCTACACTGAAGAGTTAAAGGTTTAACATGACATTGTGAGCATTGCACTGTCATGTTGTATGGTAGCTACATTAGTACAATAAGCTGCTCTCCTTACTCTTTTATCCTCTCCTCTCCTCAAGGAGCAATGCTTTGTGTGTTTTCCCCTTTAAGTGAACCAAATGCAGAGGGTGCTTCAGGGAGAATCAAAGCGCAGAGGCTATTTTTAGGGTCCCAACTGAGGTTGTATATGTCTGGTACCCTTGCAGGTGCTACATCATTCCTATTTTAAAAATAGGTGCCAATGCCTTGACCTAAATCAATCACGGCTGTATTAAGTTGGTCCTGTTGCCTTCAAGAACATCTGTCTCTTACTCTCTTGCACAGGGGCTTGGGGTCACCTCTCCTTGATGCCCTGCTCTACCCAGTGTCATTATCTAGTTTTTTAGGGCTGCTGCCTTCTTTTAATTGGTTCAGATGTACAGTAAGCATTGTGCACATTGTTATTTACTGGTATTTAAAATATTTTGTAGAGAAAGGCACTTAAACAGGACACACGAGTCTCTGGGTGTCCCCTCACATACACTGTCACACTTTTGGCTGCAGTAATAGAAGCCTAAGGCCACCTAGTATAAGGTTGAGCATTACTGGAGCATCTGTGCAGGGTTCAGCCCAGCCACTGCGCTGTCCCCCAGCATTCTCTGCTTGACCTGAATCAGCCGTGTTCTATATAAAGCTCGTGGGAAGGCAAAACTGTCCAGGTTCTTGTGCTGGGACAGCATTGAAGGAGGTGGCTTACGTAAGCTGAGTTCCATGGCCTGTTCTGCCTGAACAACATGTGACACTGTGTAGTGACACTGCTTCTTTGTGTTTTCTAGTTCACACATACACAGAGATCACTCATAGATCATTGTATTATCTTGTTCTCCTTGATATATTTGCATAAAAATTTAGCAGAGCATGCACGCTTACTCTGTGACTGCCATAGAATCAGCTGGCTGGGAAGCAGACTTCCTATACCAAAGTGTTCGCCCTTCAGCTCTGAGCTTGAGCTCCAAGTAATCTCCTGATGATGTTTATCCAGGCTGAAGGTCAGCAGGTCATGTTATTGTGAAATGGGAGCGGAATTGTGCTATAAGGCATATACAGCTCATACCAAATGGTTCACTGCCTGCAGGAGGCTGCATGTACATATAATAGCATCTGCCACTGTGTGCAAAAAACAGCAATGTGACATGTTAGGGGTTACTTAGTGAATAATAAACAAATGTTAAAGTGCTAACTTGTTCCTTAGAAAGAGATGCGGTAAAGAATGACCTAAAGTTAGTTTATGCACTCACTAAGCACTTTATTAGGAACACTATAGTGATACTGGGCAGGGCCTCCCTTTGCTCTCAAAACAGCCTCAATTGTTCGTGGCGTGGATATCACAAGATGTTGGAAGGATTCCTTTAAGATTCTCCTTCATGTTCACACGACTGTGTCACACATTTCCTGAAGATTTTTCAGGTACACTTTCATGCTGTGAATCCCCTCCCAAAGGTGTTCTATTGGATTCAGAAGCAGTGCCTCGGAAGGCCACTGAAGAACACTCGTCATGTTCATGAAACCAGTTTGAGATGACTTTTGCTTTATTCCATGGTGCATTATCGTGCTGGAAGTAGCCATTAGAAGATGGGTAAATTGTGGCCATGAAGGGATGCACATGGTCAGCAATAATAGTAATTGATTGGTATTAACAGGCCTAATATGTACCAAGGAAACCTTCCCCAACCTTCCAACCATTACAGTTGCTCCACCAGCCTGGACTGTTGACACAAGGCAGATTGGGCCCATGGATTCATGCTAACATCTCTGTGCCTCAGCAGAAGTTGAAATTTCTCAGAGCAGGCTATGTTTTTCCAGTCTTTCCAGTCCAAAACTTTCCAGTTTTGATGAACCTGTACTTATTTAAACCTTAGCTTTCTGTGGAACCCAACATGGTCTTCTGCAGTTGTAGCCCCTCCACCTTAAGGTTCGGTGAGTTGTGCTTTCTGTGATACTTGTCTGCTCACCACAATTGTACAGAGTGTTTATCTGAATTAACTGAAGTAGCCTTTCTGTCAGCTCAAACCATCTTGTCATTCTCCACTGACCTCTCTCATCAACAAGATGTTTCTGTTCACCAATCTGCTGCTCCTCTATGTTTGCTTTTTTGCACCATTCTGAGTAAACTATAGAGACTGTTATGTGTGAAAATCCTAGGAAATCTGCAGTTATGGGAAACTCAAACCAGCCCGTCTGGCACCAACAATCATGCCATGGTCAAAATCACTGACATGAACATTACCCAAAGCTGCTGGCCAGTATCTGCAGTGCACTTCTGCCACACGATTGGCCGATTAGATAATTGCATGAATGAATAGGTGTTCCTAGTAAAGGAATGGGTGATGGGTGATTCCTGATGCGTGTTCCTAATAAAGTGCTCAGTGAGGTTACGTCAGCCAAAAAAGACTTGCTCAACATGCCAAAGCTATATGCTAAAACAGTAAAGAAAAAAATATAAATAGCTTTGCTCATTTAACCATGTCATATGTGCCTTTGCTATTTACATTTTTGCATTTTAGCATTTCTTTATTAATTCCAAGGCTCAGTAGTTAATAAATAAATTGAGACTTGGTAAGGGATTAATGTTAATGCCACTGAAAGGGCACCACAACATTAATGTCACCTCCAAAGCTAATGGTTGTTTCTTTTGACTTTCTTTTGTCAGCAGTTGTTTTAACCCTTACACTTCAATTGTAAATTGTTTATCCTGATTGATGTATTCTTAGGAATTTAAACTTCTGGTAAAGGCTCACAGGCTAAATGATGGTCTTTTACTATTTTGGGAGATTCATGTCAGATGGAAAGGATGAAAAACTTCATGAAGATTGTTGCGGTAGAAAACAAGGAGCTCATAGTTCGCGTGCTTGCATGATGGTTTTTCTAACAGGCTGATCATGCATTCGTAATTATGCAAATCAGCAATCCAGCCAATAGGTATTAAACCTTGCCCCTCTTTACGAGGGGAGACTGGATTAATGACTGCATGTGGTTAGAAGCTTCCATTTTTTATATCAAATCCCAAAGCTATTAAACAAATTGAGTTATAACTCAAGCATATTTGAACTCCTTTCATTTAGATGCAAACAACCATGTCAAACATTAATATGAAATCTTTTGCCATTCAGAACTTAGTACTTACTTTCATGAGCATAATATTCACATGCATTAGGTGATGAGTTGTTATAACCTATCAGCAGACACACAGTTGGGGGGTTTGGGTGTGTGTGTATTTGTGAGCATGTTTGTGCAATTTATGAAAGCTTCTGTCCAATTTTCAATTTTCAGCAGTTTGTTGAGGTACCTGTGGTATTTTAAACGATGGGGTCTTGTTGGCCAGTTTGCTGTGCCTGGATACATTAAGATGAAAAAAAATCTGGAGGCCTGAGACTGTTCTTTAATAAAATAAACATTTCTGATAAACTATTTCGCCATGGCCAAGTTTGATCCTATGTATTTTGGGTGTTGTATTTGTTGTTAATTGTTTTTATAATTTTTTATCATATACTTTGTTCTATCCTATTAAGTAAGCACCAGATGTAACCAAGAGAAATTCTTCATATCTGTTTGGTTCAGAAAGTATTCAGTTTTTGCATATTTACTGTGTAATAGATTTAATTAAAAAACTTATTACTTTTTTGCCACCACTTTTTTTTATCTACACATAACAACCCATAATGAGAATGCAAAAACGAGTTTGCTTGTTTATATAAATTTTAGCAAATTTATTTGTAGTTCAGCGAAATACAAAAACTGAAATGTCTTATTTAATAGCAAAAAACACATTTAATGCATTTCATAAAACATGCAAAAAGTTTTCGAAGCCACTGTATGTCAGTGAACTTGGCCAATAATGTCTGATTTTGTGTATTGGTTTTCTCTCCATAGCCCTATAGAATCCTGTCAGAATTTCTATAAAGACTTCACGTTACAGATCGACATGGCCTTCAATGTGTTCTTCTTACTCTACTTTGGTCTGCGTGTAAGTACTTATAGACGTCGTGATCATTTTACAGTTCACTTGGAATCCTTTAATTGTTTTATCTTGCACATTATGCTCAAAGTTTGTCTAATGTTTGTGTGATGCCCCCGTCTCACTTTTTGTCCCCAGTTTATTGCAGCGAATGATAAGCTGTGGTTCTGGCTGGAGGTGAACTCTGTGGTGGATTTCTTTACTGTGCCACCAGTGTTTGTGTCCGTGTATCTTAACAGGAGTTGGCTTGGTAAGTCTCTACTCATTCTCCCCCTTTCCCCTCCTCTCCTTCCTGTTTGCTCTTCTCTCGATCTCAGCATTAAAGGAAACAGTCACTGCTCATCGAGAGTGACCGAGCCTATGCTGCTGCCGCAGAGACAGAAAGACCAGGCTGGAAGTAGACAAGATGGAGTGATGGTGATGAGGCGGCCAAAGCAAATGTTAGGGCAACTTTATCTTATTAAAATGAAGCCTGGCTATCTAGGTTACCACAGTTGTTGTCACATACTGTATCCTGAATGGCTGAGAATAGCTCAGAAATGCCACCTTATGGACAGGCGAGCGAGTCTAGCGATGGCTGCACAAACACGCATGTTGAAGAGAGACACGCAGAAAAGAGAAGGAGACACTGAACTGGTTTTAACTGTTGTGGGCCAGCTCTGAAAATCACAGAGATGCAGTCCTCCGTTTGAATCGATCTGTCGGAATGGCTTCATGCTGATTTGCTTCCCTGATTGTAATGATTCTTTTTATTCTGTTTGGAAGCCAGGAGTAACCTGTAGGTCAGGTAAAAGTGCATTGTAACTGGAGGAAATTCACATACTTGTGTGTGTGCGCAGCTGTGAGTGAGTGCATTTGAGTAACTGTTTGTCTTTCGGCGGGGGAGGAAGAAGAGCACTAACTCTGTCACTCAAAAGCACTGCAGTGTTCACAGTAAATAAAAAAGCAGCTCCACTCCTACACATGCAGACAACCATGTTACATTAAATCTAAGTCTCATCAGCTTGGTAGAACAACATTACAGAACTAAGTATATACTAACTCTGAAGTCAATTTATAAAGACTTGGTATCAACTTGGTATGTGCTGTTTTATTCATATCGCCTTGCTAAGCCAATATTACAAAGCTAAAGGATGAGGCAATAATTTGCCATGTTACTCTTCTCCCTAAAGACTGTGTAGGTCTGAAACGATCACACTAGATAAAACCCAGCTGTGAGATCTGAGAATCAAAGGCTCAAAGGTGATGAAATAAACTGAAATCGCCAATGTCGTGTACTTGCATAACACACCAAATTATAATCAGCATAGAAAGTTTTCTCTTCATAAGAGTAAATCAGCCTCCTTCTTCTGTAAACATACAGCAAGGAAGTCAAATTCTCTCCAGTTCTAATATCTAATCTAGTTCTAACACGTTCTAATCAAGAGAAATACCAAACACTCCGTAAACCTACTAATCAACAAGTGCTGAATGCAGACTTTTGAGAGAAAATCTTTCTAAACCATATAACGTACAACTCTCATTGGTGTACTTAGAAGTGTCACCTATTGGAATCAGACCTGCCAAGTTGCTGTTAAGACAATAAAGTCAGCATATCAAAAGGAGAGAATGTGACGCGTTATTAGAAAAGTGTCCAACTAAGGGATGAATTGTTCTCATTATTTGGTAGTGTAGATAGAAGAATTCTTTTTATATATTTATTTCCATCAATCCATTATCTATTCCTCTTTATCCGTCTGGGTTGCGGGGAAGCTGGAGCCAATCCCAGCATCTTTGGGTGAGAGGCGGGGTACACCCTGGGCAGGTCGCCAGTCCACCAC
>JAQQZR010000038.1:15512846-15531622 GCA_030068235.1 Notoglanidium macrostoma
TCTCTCTCTCTCTCTCTCTCTCTCTCTCTCTCTCTCTCTCTCTCTCTCTCTCGCTCTCTCTCTCTTTCTCTCTCTCTCTCTCTTGCTCAAACTTAATGTGAAAAAAGCACATGGCCACAGCTAGCTTTCATCAGTTGTCTTTTAGGGCAAATGCTAAGCGAAGAGAGACTAAAGCCATTAGAGGCCTTTTTGTTTGATGCTGTTTCCCTGTCAGTGAAAAAAGATTGATGAAATGTTATGTTTGGCCTCAGCGTCATGGTTGGATTTGGAGCCTGGTGTTGAGAGAAGGCTTGTCAGGAGAGAGGTCTCTCTCTTTCCCTCTGTCTGTTTCTCTTTGTCCCTCTCACTCTCTCTCTCTCTCTCGCTGTTGATACATTCATGTGGTTGCAATTACAGGCGGCCAGGATCCAATTCCGTGGCCATGCTGAAAGACAGACGCCAGACTTTACATTATTGCTTTAAATATTGATGTGTGTGTGTGTATTAATGGATGCTTCAGAACACATAAATAAATGTGTCAGATTACTTATTTATTTCTTCTGTTGGCACATTTCTGGCAGGCTCAGTGTAGGGGAGACCGCTCCTACCCCAAATTCTTCACAGCATAATAATGTATCGACATAAAATCATTGGCGTATGTCATTGGTTTTAAGATGTTTTGAATGAATCTCTTGCTGCAATGGCAAAAAAAAAAAAAAACCTTCATTTTATAGTATTGTATATAGTAAGTGCAGGATTTAGTTTAACATCAGAACGTTGTAAATATTGTGATTTATGGATTGTTTTTTAAAAGAGTACAAGAACTAAAAAAGGGCCTGTTTTTATCATCAGTCTGCATGTTCGGGACCAAAATCTAGTCATGTCAAAGGATTGTAGAAGGTTTTGTAAAATGTGTTGTGAAATGTGATTACTGACTTTATGAAGGTTTCTACAATTATTTTGAAATTGGCATATCCACTTTTGCATTCAGCTTGGAGGCCCTAACTCTAAAGTCAGTCAGCCTCAGTGAATATAACTGCTGGCTCAGTGAGTGCTTTTTGTATAATCTCACTGAGGGTCATGGTGGCGTGTTCAGCCATCACAGCAGTGACAGAACTGACTCTGGATGTGCAGTTGTAATAAAGAGCAGCTCTGCTGGCACAGGTCTGTCTCTCTGCGGTTTCCGTTAAAACAGTGCTGAACCAGGAGGACCAGAACAAGCGAGACACATAAACCCTGAATGAACTCTGAGCTTATTCACATGCTCTGAGTGTGCAAGCTGACAGTGAGAATACGGAGCCAGCTCTGCCCAGACCTGCAGGACAATGTTCTTGTGTGTGAAAGTGTAGAAAGGCAAGCAACATGTGTTAACGCCATTACCGACATGGCTCTCAAAGCAAATGAAATGTAGTGCCATCAATGGAACATGAGTCATTAGGTTCCCTCATTACTTTAAGTCACAGCACCTGCAGTCCTGTCACTGACAAAATGATACTTTAAACACATTAAGCAGGCCTGCAGATGGAGAAAACGCAGTGGAAATGAACAAATCAAATCTGAAACGGAGAGCATAAATAAGATAAAAAGATAAACAGGAGTATGACAAGATTTTTTCAAGAAGAGGGAAGTTTCTTAAGAGGGAAAAGAATTCTATGCATCAACACTTTCATATTCAGTAACGGTCACGTTAATTGTGTAGTTTTAATAACAACAGGAACAAAACCTGACTTTCATTAGTTTGAGAATGTGAATGAATCAGAAGAGACATCCATTTGCTACACTTTTCTGGTACCTAAAACCCTGTTGTTCCTGATATGACAAAGCTCTTCTGTTGCTGTCAATCAGAGGACAATCAGATCCATGCAGTAGCCATGTCTTACCAGAGAATTCTGTTCAGTTTAAGGATTAGAGCAGTATTGATGGCGTCGATGCTGATGCTGATGTTCGAGCTTTTGTTTTTCTTTCTTTCTTTCTTCAGTGATTGTTTTAATTTGCATGTTTTTGCATGCTTCTCACTGCATGCCAGATGAGCGCTCTTGTGCATTTTGCTTGCTCAGTTGACTGTGCTCTTTTGAATTTTTTTTTCATCTTATGTGTAATATTTTGTTCAAAGTCCAAGTGTTCTCTCCACTGTGTGTGTTTTTTCGTGTAGTGTTTTTAATGTATGGTCTTTAATTGTATTTCAATTATAGTTAGTGTTTGTTTTTCAGTTACATTACTGCACATTAAGATATTTGTGAAAGTTTGCTATTAGATACTCGTTAGTTACTTTTAGACACTACTATATAAAGTAAAAAAAAAAATCATTGGACCATTAGTTGTACACCTCATGGTTTGGGAATCAACTCCACCCTCTTGATGGCTCTTTGGGTCTAGCCCAGAAAAAATGAAGTGGCCTCAGGCATTATGTAATGACATCAGGCTCAAAACTAATCTTCTGCTTTTTGCATTTGTATTGTTTTCATTGGCAATATGCTGAAAGTATGTTGATGGTGGTGCAGTACAATCAGTAGCACAGTCATACACCACTGATAACCCATTCAAACATGGAGACAAGATGTCTGACGTGTGTGTTTGTATGTAGGCCAGAGACTCTTTAGTGCTGTTATACAATTTAAAAAAAGTGATGGGCCTGTCACACAGAGAGTTGAACCTCTAAAGAGGGTGAATGTGAATGGGAAAGCGTGAACAGTGTAGGCCTCATCAAACCAGTGCTGTACCAGATGCTGCTGGCTCCTTGTAATACCAGTGACCCAACAGAGTCCTCTCATGTGAGGACAGGCAAGCATGCAATTACCACTGCTCATTAAAATACTTAGAGAAATGAAGGCAAGATCTGTGAAGATCATTATGTTCAATAGCATCCAGACCTTGTTGCATTTGTTGGTTCCCCCTCCAGCCAGATTCGTCTGCAGTTTGGCACAGCTTAACTCTCTGAGCACAAACAGCTGCTTATACATGAAAACACAAACACATACCCTCACACATGAGAGCAAAAACATGCAGCTATGGTTAAGACTGAAAGTATGTACTCTTGGTTCAAATATCAGGAAGGGCAAGCAATGTGACAGGTTTAGATTGATGACTGAGTATGCTTATAGCTCCTCAGACCTTGACCACAGTAGCACTGAAAAGATCCAGTGTGTGATTTGAGCTGGGCTACAGTCCATATGCATGGAAATTTGGTTAACAAATGAAGTACTGTTGTTAGAATGTGGTTTTCCTAAATTTTCTGATGAGCCCAAAGTGTGCTCTCTTGATTTTTGAGTGTTGGTTTGCCACTATCTGTGTTGGCATGTAATCCAGTGTAAACATTGGATTTTACACACTAATTGCATGAAAAAACTAATGATTGAGGTCACTCAAAGATGTCTATTATGTTATGTCACTTATAATAGAGAATACAGTAAAAAGGAATTGTTAGGCATGAGTTAAATTTTGGCATTGAAATGTTCCTGCTTTAAGCCCAGTGCAACAGAGTCTCTGGTCATTTATAGCTCTAAGGCTCTTAAGTGAAACTAGAGCTGATTGTGGAAACAGTGGCCAAACATACACTACAATGCCAGGACCTTAGTACCAATCCAGTTTAACATTAAAATCAAGTTTTTGTTACATCTGAAACATGCAGGCATTTAAATGCAGCGTGTGTCCAAGGAGATGCCAGATAGCCTGAAGCCAAGGTTAGAAATTTCAGCAGCCAGAGACCAGAAAACACTTTAGAGGCTTTTTAGCAAGTCAGTTTGTGTTGAAGGTCAGGTTTTTGCCAGCATGTGTACATATAAGAGGGTGGTTTGGCTTTATATTTGGATTACACTCTGAGAACCTCTGACAAATCGGATAGAATGAACAGGATTTAGATCCTATGGCTAGGTTTCATGCCATGTTAGACCACTTTTATAGATATAATGTAAGAAAGCATTTGGCAATGTTATAAAAATAGTCAGCTGAGGTTTTAAAAGCTTTGACATATATTGTTGTCAAAAGTAATTTTTTGGATGTTTGATGACTACACTCTTTAAAATACATGCCAGAAGTTGTTTTGTCTCATTTTGTGCTGCTAAGCTACATTTTCCCCTTTGCAGGCATATTGTGGTCTGTGGTCATATCACACTCGAAAGTGTATCCAACTTCCTTAAAGACTTCCTACACAAGGACAGGGATGATGTCAATGTAGAAATTGTTTTTCTTCATAAGTAAGTACATTCTTGTTTTGCTAAATGCCAAGTATAAGCAAAGACACAAACTCTACTTCCTCGATCAAGAAAATGTAATGGCACTAGAGGATTAGGAAAAGATCAAGCATATCTTCCCCTCAGAAAATCCATGAATTCTGTCTGTCTGTATGTTTCTGTATTTTTATGTAATGATATATATTTTTGAGAAAAATGTAAGATTCTGTCTGTTTCCCTGTGCTTTAGTATTTCCCCTAATCTTGAGCTGGAAGCCTTGTTCAAACGTCATTTCACTCAGGTAGAATTCTACCAAGGATCTGTTCTTAACCCACATGATCTAGCTAGAGTCAAGGTAATTATTTCTAGTAGGTGTTTATTAAGATGCAGGCAATGGAGATGCATAATTATATGATACATCTCTGCGTTCTGTGACCTGTGCATTATTCCATCACTGTAAACTGTAGATTGAGTCAGCGGACGCATGCTTAATTCTTGCCAACAAATACTGTGCAGACCCAGATGCTGAAGATGCTTCGAATATAATGAGGTAAGTTTGTTTTTCCATCAAGTCCAAGAAACATTAACTACAATTAACTCTTTGCCATTTTGCACATTTCCATGTATCCTATTCCTTTCCCTGTGTTCTGAGAGTTTTTCTGTTCTCATGTCTCAGGAGAGTTGATGTCCTTCTTTCCTTTCCACAATAAAAAAAATAAAGATATGTGAAATGAGGTAACCTGACATGCTCTAAATATCCAGAACAGTACATGTTTATTTTGAGCCCAGATGAAAAGATTTTAATATCGCACTCGGAAGGCATGGGCACCCATTTTTCAGTTTGTTCAGAGCATGTGCACGTGCTGCCTTCATCCCAGCGTGCTACGAAATCCAAATATTTTTTCAGGGAGGATTCTGAGTGTTCTTCAGCACCATCCTCTTATAAAGACCCAGTGTTCCATTCTAGTGGCTTCACATGCAACTAAATTCCTCACCTCTCTTTTACAATCCTGGAGAGATTCAAACAAAGAATCCAGAGGCCAACCCTCACCTCACTTTTCATAGGCTCTGCCGTCATGGAAGAAGATTAATTCAATTTAGCTTGGATGGGATTTGAGCTATAACTTATTTTTGTATTTCTTTTTGTTACAGAGTAATATCCATCAAGAATTACCATCCAAAGATAAGAATAATAACTCAGATGTTGCAGTACCACAACAAGGTATTATTGCAGTTTCTTCACTTTTTCTGGTCTTGTATTACATTTTGAGAGCGTTTAGCAATTCGTAGTGTTTACAGGGAAGGTTTGCGGATGATATCAAGCCGCATTGTCTGTAATTTAAACATATCTTTTTCATTTAAATGTGTTCCTCGGCTACAGTCGATCTGTCTGTTGATAATGAACATTCCTTTTCATTATGTCAGATGTCTGTAAGGCGTTGGGGCAGGAGACTCAGTTGACTTAGTGTTTTCCTGTCCCATGTGTGTTCAGGCCCATCTGCTAAACATTCCCAGCTGGAACTGGAAGGAGGGCGATGATGCGATCTGCCTGGCCGAGCTGAAGGCGGGCTTCATAGCCCAGAGCTGCCTGGCACAGGGCTTGTCCACCATGCTTGCCAACCTGTTCTCCATGAGGTCATACATCAAGGTAATGTCAGCTGTGACCTCTGGCTCTGATAAAGCACACAGCTATGCATGCTGTCCTTATGTGCTAGAATTAGCCTCCCAGTCAGTCCCCACTGCAGCTCAATCATTGTGGCTGTTACGCTGCATGGTAAATCATCTCCTGAGCTCTGCCGTCTCATTTGTTTCCCACTCAGGACAGCAGCGCAGCAACGCTGTCACCATTATGGGGTAATTGATATGAGTGGATGGCACTGCAGAGGCGAGAATGTAAATTAGTGGCTTTTCTCGGGCAGAATTTACTGTCCCCCTGCGTGCTGATGTAGCAATGAAATGTGAACCATGTGTCTGTTCCATAGTCAACAAGCAGCACCTCAGAGCAATCTGTATTTATAGCCAGCCTGCCTCAGCACACACATGGCTCTGTCACAGAACTGTCCTAACAGATGAGGAAACATCAGATCAAAATTATACAGTGTCTGTGAGATGGAGCCGAATCACACTAGACATGCTGTCTCCAGCAAGGCTGTGGATTAAGGGATTTAAGGTGAATGACTTTTGGTTTAGTATCAATGAGTGAGTGAGTGAGTGAGGTGAATGGGTGAGGCTTTACTGTCAGTGTCAGATGAGGACAGGCTGGATTTGGTTAGAGGACAGAAAGCAGTCGAATTGAAATTATTTTCCATTCCCCAAAGGGCCATAACATTGGCTTTGATTCTTGGATGGCGTGCAAGCTCTTAACATTAAGGAGGGGCTTACTTTTTGGAGAGAAACATTCTTGTGTCATAGAAAAATGAGGAATAACTGTGCGTCTGCGGGGTCGATCATTCCTCTCATAAAAACACATGGGACAGAACCAGGACCACCCATGCCAGTCTGCAGCATACACACAACACACTTATAATGAACAGGGTGTTTCAATCAAATGTACAGGCTTAGATTCAAACATTGTAACATAATTCTTAGTCCCCCATAAATGTGCTTCTCTTAAAACAGTAATACAAAGTCACTGAATATAGAATAGAAGAGTTCATGATTAGCTGCTATATCTGGGATAGTTAAAAAAAAACCCAAACAAACAAGTTTTACTTTTGTGTAGTGGCAGTTTGTAATAAAATAATAGTGTGCAGCTTAAAGGGTCTGGCTCACTGTTCCCAGAATCCAGTGCGTTGTTTTTGCTTTGAAAGCATGTGACCGCTAATCTGTTGAAACTCTGTGCAGCAAAACCTCAAATTCACTGTTTCTAAGCCCTTTGAAACCCATCTCAAATTTTTCTTCATTCACGTGTCATACATGAAAGCTTTCAACATAATATTCATAATAACATAATAATGTCATAATAATAACATCTTTTCTTTGCTTTGTAGCCTCGGCATCAGCTGATTCAGGTTCATTACACTGCACAACAATTTTTTTGAAAAGTCTTGCTCCCTGAAATGTTTTTGCTGATTGTGACCGGTACCTACTGGGTATAAACAAATATAGTCTTGGTTTTACTGCATCACATAGGAACTCTGAGAAATAGACATTTATATGTTTAATGACAATAACGTATTTAGTCACGTTTATGTTTCACATAAGCTATTAAATTCAACAGAATTAAAAGTGCTTTGTTCCTGATTTTCTTTTGTATTCAATGTCTGGTGCATCATATTGCAGTGTCCAACAGCAGTCAGCAAGCACTGACAGATTCCAGTTGCCCTGGTATCGTTTCTCCATTGTAGCAATGTCCTGGTGAAACCTTTCACCGTGTTCGTCACTGACCGCACCGAGATTTGCGGGGAAGAAGTCCGAGTGTGAGTGGAGGAAATGAATCTTGAGTGACATGTTGCACTTCATTGTCTTGTATGCTTTGAGAAGTTTGTCTACCAGCTGAATGTAGTTGGGGCTCTGTAATTGCCCAGAAAATTGTCAACGTCTTTGAAGGCTTTCCAGGCATTTTTTTCCAACCCAACTAACGGATCTTCAAACCGCTTGTCACTCATAAAATGTCTGATCTGGGGGTTCGACAAAAATGCCCTCTTTGATCTTGGCATCAGTTATTCTTGGGAACATCTGTCTTAAATAAAGAAAACCTTCTCCTTCCTTGTTCAGTGCTTTCACGTAATTCTTCATGAGTCCCAGTTTTATGTGAAGAGGAGGCAAAAATATCGTTAGCGGGTCGACAAGTGATTCATGTGCCACGTTTTTCTGTCCTGGAACAAATTTTTTACGGAGCGGCCAATTCTGTCGAGAATAGTGCGACTCTTTGGCACGGCTGTCCCATTCACAGATGAAACAACAGTACTTTGTATAGCCGAGCTGCAGTCCTAGTAACAGCGCAACGACTTTAAGATCTCCAGATATTCCAGTTGTACCTGGTATACTGGACGTGCTTCAGCAACAGTTCCATATTCTCATATGTTTCTTTCATGTGTGCAGCATAGCCAACAGGATAAACGTTGCCATTGTGTAGCAGAACAGCTTTCAGGCTTAACATTGCTGAATTAATGAAGAGACGCTCTTCTGGGTTTTGATCACAACCCAAGGCCGAGAACAATCCTTCAATGTCACAACAGAAACAGAGACTGTCGACTTGTGCAAAAATTAGATTGTATCATGATGTCGGCCTTGAAACACACAAATGTTCGCACCCGGTGACTGCAAACACTATTCCTGCAGTCTCGAATCCAGCAGCTCGGCTTTTGCTTTTGACAGACCCAAATCTCTCACCAAATCGTTCAATTCGGACTGTGTTATCAGATGTGGATCGCCTGATGAGCAATATATACAAATATAAGAAAAATGCATGACACAACTGAAGAGTTCTCTGAATCGGTACGTGATGGGTAAATTTTGATGTGATATTCGTGATCAGCACCCAAAAATCTATAAGAAACACCCAACAGTGTTCAAAAAGCAAAACCTTTGTTATGCAGTGTTTCATAAAGAATAACCATATGAAAATGGAAAGTGTTTGAAATACAGATATTTTACAAAATATGTTCAATTTCACATTACATTTTAAGATTTATGGTCTAGTATGTCGCTGCATTATTGTGGATTGCATTATTTTTGGAATATTGTTGGCATTGAAAATGGAGACTTACTACTTGGCACAAAGGATTCTGGGAAGGGTGAGACAGCCCCTTTAACCTCTGCACATTTCCTTGGCGTTTACATTCACTGATCATTTATCACAAAACAGTTACAAATGATTAAGTTGCTCAACAATAGCAAGGCATGTAAACATTTGTCTTTGAATTGAAAAATGTTTGTATTTGTCAGAGCATAAGGTAATCATAACTAGAGGAACTCTGTATCTGAGCTGTCTTATTCCCAATTTATTGTATCTGTAGTTCCAGCTATGTGGTCTGCGCATACTGTAAGTACACAAACATAAAACCAGACGCCATTTTATTTAAGTAACCCTCATTCATTCTGATGATACTGAAGAGTGACTAGCATATGAAACATATTATTTACATTTTTATGTAAGTGAATAATAGCAGCTTTCTTTTACAGATAAAATGGAACACCTAGGTGATGGCAAGAAATTTTGCCAGTGAAGTCCGTAAGCATAAAAGCTTACAGTAAAAGGAAAATTCCTAAAATTAGTCTGTCTTGATTTCTGTTCTTGGCGCTTTTGAAAAACAATGTTTCTTGAGAGGCAAAATCAATTTCCACAGCCTTTGTCATTCAACAATATGCACTGCATTAATTAAGGAAGCAATTAACAAAAATAGGTCAGCAGTGGCACATTACAACTCCTCAGTGAAAGCCCAACAGGACAATGTGTGAAAGAGCATCACCAATCTGTCTCATCCGAGGCACTCGAGCAGAAGGGATAGAACAGACCGCTCTGCCCCCTGAAATCAGTGCTGATTTGAGTGGGCACTCAGGAAACAAACCACAAGGGCATGTAGAAGTGTTAATGAGACACTCACACGCTCATACAGAAAGTGTTACTTGCTGTTTGGAGGTAGGATTTGTATTAGTTGAAAAACAGGTTTACAGAAAGGCAGTTAACCGCTTATAGAAGCAATAACTTAGCTTTTGTCAGGATTTTCACTATGTAAAAGCAGTAAACAGATGGGTTTTGTGCAAAAACTGGCGATCAGACAGTGCTTTTCCTGCTCACTGGAGGAACTCAAGGAAATAATTGTTCTGTCGTTGGAAGAGCTCATGCCCGCAGCATTTACATCAGCCCTGTCAGGCTGTGACACAAATGTGTGAGGTAATTTAGGAAGCCCTGAGTAAATGGCTGCCATCTCTTCAGGGTAGGATGACAAGAGCTCTCCTATTAGCACAGTCCTTAAAATTGCCCGCCTAAAAAGCATCGGCTCTCAGCCCAGCCGAGACAGGGGGAGCTCTCTTTAAAAGTCAGGCCTGCCTTTGAAAGCCGCGATCCAGCCTGGCTGTCAGACAGATGCTGGGTTGGAGATGGCAGAGTAATGACTGAAGCTTTGCCTAATGGCACTGCTGCTTATCAAAGCTCTCCCTGGCCTACTCCACAGACATGTGTAATGAGGGAATGATGAAGGAACCAGAGTAAAACCAAGAGCAACAGAGAAGTACTGTATGCCTTATACAGTGTTCCCTACGATTACTGCCAAACCATGATGCTGTTAACCCTTACCTCCATTTCTTTATCTATGTTTTGGTATGTTATGAATTATTCAGTGTTTAGAAAGATTAGATTTTTGATGCTACCAAATTATTATTTGATTATCTCCTTGGACAGTCAATACGTAATTAGACTGTGACAGGAGTTGTTGTTTTGACATTGTACACCAGTACATTGGGAAATGAAGTCATCCCTAATATGAGAATAAAGTATAGAATGTCTGCCTTAATGCCTCAATGCTTTTTACATTTGGCAAAGCATATTTGGTAAATTTATAAAATTATGAAACTGGACCATCAGTAAAGGAATAAGCTCTTACATGTTGTAACTGCTGTCTTTCTTTACTGTAAAGATTGAAGAAGACACATGGCAGAAGTACTATCTGGAGGGAGTGGCCAACGAGATGTACACTGAATACCTGTCAAGTGCCTTTGTGGGCCTTTCATTTCCGACAGTTTGTGAGTAAGTAAACCTCTTAACTCCAGATCCATATGTCAATATTTTAAATCTGAATTAGAATTGAGGTTATTAAATACCATCTGCAGAAACATACTAACACTGTCCTGTGTAGATATTCTACTCTAAATGTTATTCATAGTGTTTGCCTACACTATTGTAGTTTCTGACCTTAAAGCTAAAATGGTGAAATAGTAGCTGAAGTACAATAGCTATGCTGTACATTGGTAAAGTGATGCATTTAAGGCTTTAGTCTTTAGTCAAGGCTGTTGTGGAACTGCTTTTACACAAAACACTAACCTTTTCTTATTTCTTTTTATTTCAGGCTATGTTATGTGAAGCTCAAATTGTTGTTGATCGCTATTGAGTACAAGTCAGAACAGAGGGAAAGCAGGTTTGTCCCCCTTTGGTCTTCCTGATTCATCATGGCACACATTCCTGACCAAAGAGGGGCAAAGCAGTTGGGTCCCTCATTGGTTCTTTTGAGAGTTCCACTGTATAAGATACCCTTGATCCCAACACCCCATTTTACAGCAGTCTAATTAATATATACTCTTATCAAGGTTAAATAAAAGATTCATAGTTTAATATTCAACCTGATTGGGAATTAGCTGCCACCTTGTTGCAGTATCAGCACACAAAACAATTTAGATCCCTGCAGGTCATTTCCCTTTCTATAAAACACATATTGATGACTGTATGTATGAGTCAGTGTGACACAATTGTGCCATAACATCTGCTCAAACTCACTGTGATCTATTGATGAAGGTTTTACTCTTAGAGTAAAAGGCCTTCCATCAATATCACTCCTGTTGCATTCTGTTAACTGAACCATTAGAACTAATAACATGAAGTACTCTGTCTCAGTAACCTCAACTTGCCAATTCCCACCACCCCTCCCACATCCACAACTTGTTGTCAGATGTTTCTGTATAACTTACTAATACATTTTTTGGTGTATTTCACAATAAGTAATGAGTGTGGCAATCAACTGGCCTGACCAAAAAACAGACTTGGATTCACGTTTCTATTCAGCCTTTGGTTGTTTATTGTGAATAGAATATTTCATAAGTTTGGTTTCTGGCACAGTCTTTTTTTTTATTATTTTTTTTAGCTAAAACATCTGCAGGTTTTGAAACCTGTAGTTTTCACTTAAATATCTTAAAATCTTAAAAATCTTAATGTCGCAATTTTATTTTTTTTGTAATGGACTAAAAAATGGGCACTATGCTGCAGTAATGTCTGTGCCAAAACATCTATCGCATTAATTTTCTTCAGCCTGCCAACTGTCATGTAGGTATATATTAGGTATTTAATGCTCAATACTGTTTTAATGAAAACAGTAAAATATATTTTCATTATTGTACAAAACTTATAGAGGGCACAACACAGTACTTTGTCATGCTATTTAAATCATTCTTCCAGGAGATTTTAAATTCCACTCTCTGGTGAACCATGTCCTTTACGTACTTTGCACTGTTGGTGATTATGAATAAATGTTTTTTTTAATTAATTTTGTCTAATCACATTTATGTAAAAAATAATAAAACAATAAAATTAGCTTAAATTTCTGTTTTGCCCTCTACTGTTGTCCTGCGTTTAGAGCAAAGTCAGTTGAGGCACAAGTGATTTTAAACCTCACCTCCTTTTTGAGTCCATGACATCATGTAATAAATATGTGATTTGTAATGTTTTCTTGTTGTTTGCAGAAGCAGAAAGCGGTATGCCCTCTTCATTTTTTTTACCTCTTCACACTTTAGATCCTCCATCTGTTGGGAAAAAACTTAAGGATATTGTACCATCCCCCTTTTAAAACATGGCCAAATCTCTCACTCTCTTACTGTGATCCTTGTGCTTAATGCACTAACTTCTTTGCAGGCAGAAAGAGTAGTAATTATCATTTGTTCCTTTGTCTGTCCCGTTTATCATCTCCATGTATTCCAGTTTGCGTTTTCCTTGTTGTTTTTCAGTGTCTACCAGCTGTACGCATATCAGCTCAAACAAGTGATCTCTGTCCTTCTGATTTCTGTGCTATTTTCTCCATCAAAACAGTACTTCATGTTTTTAAAGTTCCATCTCATCTAACCAAACAGAAGAAAGCACTCTGACAAAATCGATTGTCATCTGGAAAGTTAATTATCACAAAAACACAAGAAACACATGCTTAACCTAAAATATACGTGGCATAAAACCTGTATATGCCATGCCTATTCCAGTTAAACAAGGCCACTGTCAATAACAATCATCTTTATTTACCTCCCATTGCCACTTTAACACTGAATCATGTGTGCATATGTGTGTATAGAATCTAGTGTGTCAGTGTGCGTGTATAATAGTCACAACATGTCTCTTTGCTATGTTCTGTATGTAATTAAAAATTAGAGAAACGTGTGTGTGTGTGTGTGTGTGTGTCAGGGTGTTTTGTGTGGAACTGTCCTTCATCATGTACCCCAATGCCTGTGTGTCTCTGAGTAGATGTTTATGAAGTGAGGTCACTTCCTGTCAGTTTGGTGTTCTATACAACAATCCAACTGCACAGAAGTTACTGCAACAGTTTGCATCTACGTGCCAGTTTGCCTATGTGCAGTGGCTGTACCTGCTCTCTCTCTCTCGTAGATGTGCCGATGGTTGTGACACTCTTGGTTGCAGCATGCCTGAACACTGTCACGTGACGTGTGATGCTTGCCTTGTTTCCCATAATATGAGGTTTGATCAGACTACAGGCCTCTGTTGCCGAGTGATTGGACCACATGGAGTACACGTGAAAATCTCAGATTTGGGGAGCAACATGTGTGAATATGTTGGTGAATGAGTCGGTTTGTTTACTTTGCCATCTTTTCAATAGCATGCAGAATGTGCTGTTATAAAGAGGGGGAATTTAATTAAATAAAGCTTCAGAACAAAACAAAAACATTGGGATGTTCCTCATTGCTTTTTAACCAAAATGGTCTGTTTTATAATTTTTTTTGTGCTGAAGATAATGATGACTTATGCTTTATAATAGATTAAATCCCTCTCTTTTAGTCATTCCTATTAACATGGTTGTTTGTCGAGCCCAGACGAAAGAGGTTTGTATGCTGTAGCTGATTGAACATGCAGTTTGCTTTAATGTGTCTGTAACTGGGCTGCAGTGCTCAACTCCTCACTTTCATCTGGGCTCTGGCCAGGCCCAATGTTTGTCCAATGTTGCAGTCACCACTCAACTCATTGATGACTTTTAACCAAAGGCAAGCATTAACAACTGTGTTGTGTTGTCCCGTCTCTGTCTAATTAACGGGGAATGATACAGTGGCTCGGTAGTAGCTCTGTTATCACTACTGAACTTCTACAGTGATTAATAAAACCTGTCTACAACTAATAAGAAATGTTTGGCAAATGGTAAACTTTAGTACCCTACAACATTGGGAGGTCACAGTGAGACATTGAATGTGCTGGCTGATTTAACTCCAATAATGAAAAATATTGTTGTGAATGGCCTGCTATACCAGTCAAAGCCTGGAGGTAAAACGTTTTAAGCGATGTGCATGTTGATGAGTCTGATTATTTTTGAGCTTTACAGTTGAACCAAAGCTGACTGTTGTATATGTTATCAAAGCAATTATATTAAACAACAGTCCATTAACAGCATGATGAAAATGAGAGCCCTTCTATAGCATGAGATAATGCAGCTAGCTTAGACATGCAGGTTCAGGGCTCATCCCTCACCCTAAGTGGCCTGGTATACTCTAACATTCTGCTCCTCACTGCTATCACAGGAAAACCACAGCTTGTACTGAAGTGATACTTTCTGATTATCTATCTATCTATACATCTATCCTATCTATCAAAACCACCCCATGAAAGAAATTTTCAGTCTTTCATTTATTTTGTCCCACAGCCAATCCCAGTCTGAAACAGCAATTAAACTACTATTGATCAGTTGTGCTACATTGTTTTGCTCATTTGTTTGAGAGAACAAAGGCTGAAATCGGTTAAAACTGCAGCAATATGGGTTTTTTTGGAAAGGAATAGCACTTTTTTTTCTGCAGTTCAGCGCACTGAAAAGATCATTTGTAAAGAAATGATAAAGTGGCAAACTGCCTGGTGGCAGTTCAATGTAGATGCTCTTTTGGCCTATGAGAATTCCCTAAAGGCCGGAGGGTGTACCATTCCTCTTGATTAGAGCATTTGATTGTGAATATTTGAAATTAGATTTCTGTTAACAAGCATGATCATTTCTTTCTCATTAAACAGTATTCTGATCAACCCTGGGAACCATGTAAAGATGCAGGAGGGAACCTTGGGATTCTTTATTGCCAGTGATGCCAAAGAGGTCAAAAGGTATTCATGTCCAACTCTGAACTGAACGACAACAGACTTTCTCGGTTATTGGTGTCACATGATGTTATCTTCATATTTAATCCATGTTCATTTGTATGATGTTTCTCTCTCAGAGCATATTTCTACTGCAAAGCTTGTCATGATGACATCACAGATCCCAAAAGGATCAAAAAGTGTGGCTGCAAGAGACGTAAGTACACCAGGCTGCCGCACACCCTTCACATGTCACTGGAGTCTCCGCAGGATTCAGCTGTTCACATGAGAAATAATGTTTGTAGGATACATGTGATTGTTACTTTTTACATTTTAGTATGTTGTGCAGTCCTTATTTCTACAACTATTGGTTCCAAATTATTCCACCTGTGCTATGCTTATATGTTCTACATTTTAGTTGCCTTTTAGTTGCAGGAGGTATTATACTAACAGTTAAGGAAGCATTTGTGTGACCTTTATACCAGAGCTAAAAGTCTTTAAGGGATTTGATGCCTGAAAATGAGAGAGTAAAGACGTGATAGAGAGTGTGCGATAGGGGAGAGAAAGGGCATGAATGACTGATGACAGGGAGAGGGGAAAAAGCAGCTAGTCATCAACATGCTAATGACTGAGAAAGATGAGAAAGAGACAGAGAGGAATAGAGATGGGAAGAGGCAATGACGTGATTAGCGGGGCTGAAGAAAGAGCCTGTCAGCCCATGCTAGCATCAGTGGGAGAGATTTTAAGATAATGACACCAGTCAGGTGGAAAAACAAAAGGCAAAGAGCCCTGGCCACCCTCGTCAGGCACACTAAAAAACACTCCTGGCCTGGGATAATTTTACTAATCATATCCACCCTGTTTACCCAGAGAGCCTGGTGCTAGTGCTACTCAACTTTGCCAGTGTCATCTCCCACTGCCTCAGCCTGGCAAGAACCCATTCTGACAGGAAGGCACTGAAGCAGAACGGAAAGAGTCACAAGGATTTGTATAGCTGAGTGTAGATGTTCAGTCGGCTCACTGTTAGACTCTTTGTCAGTGATAGCTGCGGCATAGATAATTAGATGCAGGCTGATTAGGTGTGTGTTAAGGCAGGTATTTCATTAGTTCTGTATTTGAGTAGAGGAACCATTACCATGACAGTAGGACTAATGCAGTGTTATTACTCGACCTATATAAGCTCTTGTCTAAATCAGTTGAATAATTCAATTACAGAGTGATTTACTAAACTTACTAAACTTAACTATAGTAACTAAAGTTACTAAATTTAACTATTTATTTTTGGCAGCAAATAGTGGGCTTTAAAGGTAACACCCTGGATTTGAGTCTCGGAAACTTTTAAACAGCCTTCCATGTCCTAATGGAGCTTAGGTTGGGTTTGAGCTTGGGTTAATGAAGCATGCACTTGAGTCTAACCAAAGCTGTTTTGTGTCTTTTTTCTTGTTGTTATGTACCAGAATGGGATTTTCCGCTGTAACTTTCAGGTCCGATTGAAATAGGCTGATTTTCAAAATGCCTCACTGCAAAAAAAGATGACCTTTCCATTGCTGTAATGGATGTTTATAATATTTATTTTGTTTACACTCTTCATGTCCATTGACACTTTCTGATGTATTTCCTTTCTTGCTGCCCTGGAATGTGCCTCTTTATTTAACCCCTCACTGGTAGTGATATATTGTGAGTAAAAATGGGCTCCCTGTGGCGCAGAGTGCAGTCTAACTGTCTCTCTATCTTTCTGTTGATAATATATATATATATCTATCTATCTCTCTATATATATATGTTGCATGTACCAGTCTAGCTGCTGCATCCTCCCTACACCTCCCATCTCTACACTGTCCTCAGGTCAAAAAAAAAAATGAAACAGCACAATAAAGCTCCAAGGTCCAACATGGCCCCTATCTGCTCTCTCTTCTTCAACTTCCCACCCTCAGTTTCTCCAGATGTCCATTGTTTTCCTTAGTGAGAGGAACAAGAACACCAATAGCCCACAATTCTACGGTACCTCCTGGAACCAAGACCGCGTTTATTTGACCTAATAGCTTAGATGCTCTGTTGAAATCAATCCCAACTCGGTTTTCCAACAAAAAAAGCATAAACAAATCTTAAAAGCCAAGCAGATTGATAATGTCAACACTAGACTTCAAAGAGGAGGGGGAAGTTCATCACTGTCCATCCCCTCACTGTCAGAGGCAATTTTGCAAATTGCTGTATTTTTAGAAAGTGGAAAGTGTCCTGTGGGAAGTTCTTCACATTGTCTCACAATTTAAAACAATCTGGTTTCCTTTTGCTTCTCCTCTTCCCTGGCCCCTGCTGCCCAGGCCATGTACACAGCACTCATTGCTATTCTCAGAATTGAAATAATCCAGCTCTACATTTCAATTCTCTGTAGTACTTGGACCCTTTTTTACTCACTGCCAATGATCAGCGTACCTGTCAGTATCAGAGTCATGGTGGTAGGATTGACCAGCTGCTGTACAGTAAGTGGCCAATAGATGGCGGAATAGCTCTGTAGTTCAGATTGGAGTAGACATGCTGAGCACTGAGGTTCTCACAGTCCTGTTTAGCAAGAATGCTGTCAGCAGAAGGTTTTATCCGGTTGTCACCTGGCTTTCTTTAAATAGGTCTCTCGGTAGGTTTGTAGTGGGTTCTTTTTCTTATTATTTCTACTTTTTTATTATTTGGGGACGTGTGGCCTATATTTTGGATATGTAATAGTACTTCTGCAGGTAGTTTTTCTAGGGAACGCTTTATTGTGATTGGTTTGTACTTTGGAGTGTGTTAATAACAATAGCTAATGGTATTATTACTGGATTAAATTACAGGTGTTGTTCTTCACCAAATATATATTGTATGTCTGTTATTATTAATCTGTATTGTAGGTTTTGAACAGTGTCTCATTCTTTAAACGTTTACAAAATAGAAGTGTGGATATAAGTGCAATCAGCATTCTTGCTAAATATGGTTAACCTGTTTGAGAGGCTTCAGTTAGGATTTGTGTGTAGCTGCGTTAACTCACTCATATCATCATGTTGTCTTGTGTGTTCCTTCCTCCATGTCTTTATGACTAACATATCCACATGAGTTATGCTTGGATGAATGTCAACCCCAGATCTCTGAAGTGACATATTTCAGCATGACGTCACCTTGAACTGTTTTTGTCCTGCAAACAGTTGACTAGCCTCCACTCCAGCGCTGAGACTGCACTCACCTCTCTGCATGCTTATGATCTCAAATTTCAGCTGTTATGCATGGTCCTTACGGGAATAACAGTCCCTGAGGTTGTGGCCACTATTTAAAAGGCCCAGTAATGTACCCTATTCTCTTGCTGGCATGTTACTGAAATTGACCTATTAATGTAGACTGATGCCGTCAGACAGAAGTGAAAAAGCAGGATTTTCCCTGCAGATTGCGAGTTCTTTTCAGGGTGCCAGACTTTATTATGGTCTATTAACACAATGGCACTGGGAGAATGAGTACCAGGGACTGTTTTTTGTTTTTATTTTCATTATTTTTATTTAGCTGGGATCACAGCAATCAAATACTGTTTAGCCTCTCACTACCACTCCCCCAAGACAGACACACACACACACACACACACACACACACACACACACACACACACACACACACACACACACACACACACA
>JAQQZR010000038.1:15542635-15564633 GCA_030068235.1 Notoglanidium macrostoma
TGTATGATTAAAATGTGCATAACATTCTTATGCTGTGTGAATTATATTGTGTTTCATAATAATAATAATAATAATAATAATACATGCAAAATTATGTCAACGAATTGTGTTTTAATGTAACTGAGTTCTTCTATAGTCTGTAGTTGCATATTTCACAGTTTACTGCTGCCTTGATAAAGGTCTGCAATCATGGTTCATCACAGCATTTGCATTTCAGGGAGGGACAGTTGCCGTCTGGATTATTGTAAATCCACAGTGAAAGTGCCATGGCACATATCCACTCTGTAATGCTGCATGTGTTTGACAGGGGCCAGATGAATCCAGGAGTTATCTGTGGCTGCCTTTAAATCTATGCGGCAGCTGACGGCAGAAATAACCATCTATTTATTGCTCAGAGCTAGGTTTGGAGAGCAGAAGGAAACTGTTTTTCCACTTACACCATATATTGGTTAACCTCTTGCCTCTTGTGTAGATGTCATTATGTTTTAGTCTCCAGTTTCTATTGGAAGGCTATGTGTTTGATAAGTGCATGAGAAATACTTCATGTGCTCGCACTAATGGACTTAAGGTTTAGCACTTCAGCACATGTTATCAGCTCATCACATATTTTCAATAGGTATGTAAATGAAATTATTTGCTCTGTCAATTTATTCCAGTGCAGGTGATAAGGTCTCTGTATCCACATATTTATAATGGACTATTTTTGCATTTGCATTCGCATTCCTGTTAATTGATTAAGGTTATGAAACTAGTGCAGTCTTTAAGTAGTATTTTTAAAATACTGCTTCCTTGTAGCCGCACTGTAGACTGGTTCAGTCAGACTTTAACAGGCATAATGTGCAGTGTTTTGTTCTGTTATATTGATAAGGGAGTGAAGAAAATACCTTTTCATTAATTTATGCCTAGTAGCACTGGCAAATGTCCTATTGAACATTTCACTTCAAGCACGTGTTAAGGTTGAGTGGTGTTGAATAAAGCCAAGGTCTTTGTTAATTTTGAAATATGATGGCATATTGATATGGCAATATGATTTATTTATTTATTTATTTATTGCATAAAACCAATCATGTACAATGCTAAATAGTATGAAAATTGTAAAAATAAATTGCACAACTAAGAAAATTACATTAGCTTAAATATTCATACTTAATTTTTTTTTTTATTTCTAAGCGGTGTAGGGATTAATAATGTGATGTAATAATGTAACATAAGTGTTTTAAAGAGTGTTTTGTATCATTCTTGGTTACAGCAGTAATGGAAAGAGTTTACAAGGTTGTTTAGTAAAAGTAATTCATATAAAAATAAATTTCTACTGTCTGTTGACTATCCATTTAAAAAAAAAGAAGAAATTACAAACATGTATGACCAAAAACAGTTGCCATTAGATTTTGTTTAAATTAATTGATTTTGTTATATATTTATCGTGCTAGAAAAGTTTTCTCACTGTTCTTATCTTCCATTGTTTGACAGTAAAGGAGGAAGTTATGCCCACTTTTCAAAATCGCACCATTAACTTAGCTACCAGTATGCCTGTGCAAACTTTGGCAGTGGAGCATTCTGCTGAAGCTCTCGTAATTAACTGTAAAGGAAGTCTGCTTCCTCCAGTCCCACCTCCATGCCGAGGTCTTAGCCTGGCTGGCCTGAATCGGGCCCGCAGCCTGCCTGGGAAATACCGCTACCACCCCAACACCTCCATGTTGTCCTCCTCCCTGCACTCGTCGATGATCTCCTCCACACTCGCTTCTTCCATACACGCCTCCACTCGCCCGCCCACGCCCTGTAGGTGCCTCTGTAGCAGTCTACACCTTGCATGGAATAGAGCTAACATCCCCCTCCCTAGCACTGTGTGTGCATGTGTGAAAATGCCTTGCAGCAGTTGCCAGGAGTAATGTACAGTTCATTTTGGACAGTACGATTGGTACATTAGGTTGCACACGAGAGGACTTTGGAAGTGGAGCTATTCCACTGTCACTGTCTCCATCTCTGTTGTTTCTGTTGCCATTTGAGAGTTGCATTCAAAACGTTTCATCATTCTGACTGTATGCCAAAGTCTGGGAAGGCAGATGCCTAGTCAAGTTGTCTGAGGTCTGATACAAAAGAGCAGCATTTATTGTTGCCTGTGGTCTGGAACAGCAATCACACTTCACTGGACTGATCCTGTCTTGATTGAAGTTGTAAAGGTGCCCTAATGCAATTTGGAACAAGCAGGGAGTTGCTGAAACAGCCATGCTGCAGGTAGAGTTATTTCATTGTTAAGCCTCTTAGTGAAGGGCACTGGAATAGCTCATAAATCTCTGCAGTCTAATTTGGAGAAGCAAGGGCAGGAGTGTGGCCTAGCCCAACCAGGCCACTTACTCCTTAGTCTTAATAGGAAAACTAAGGGTTGCAGCATGGTGCCTTACTGCAAGTGATATTTTGAAAGTTGATTAGTGCTTCACATTGCTCTAGCCACTGTAAAGCTGTAAATGTCAAACAGTGGCATTTGGTACATACCCAGACAGAGCATTTTAAATTTGTCTTTTTTCATTAGTGCAATTAGATGACGTTGAAACAAGAGTGATCTACAGAGGCTGTATACTTTGCAGTGGACTGTTTGCAGTGCTTTTTTAATTAAACTTTTCTTTTATTATGGGCTGTGGTTTGAAGTCTAACCAAATTTGTGCAAGTTTGGAGTATAATACGTGTGTCTCACTTTCAAGGCTCGAATGGAGACTTTCTAATATGTATGACAGATTAAGACTCGAATAAGCCGTATATAAATATATTTTATCATACTGATATATATTTTGCATAAATATTTAGCACGGTGAATACAGAATATATTACGAAAATATTTATTACAGAAATAAAGGCATTGTACCGTTTCCACATAGGTCTATAAGCCATAGGTTTATACTTGTTACAGAACAGCGTAGCACTATTAAGTCCGACATTCCTGAGAGTGTAAGGAGCTGATGTTGACCTTCAGGCAGCTCCACTCTTGTAGATAGTACATTCAGTAGGAGGGATGCTTTTGACATTCATAGGCCCCTCAGTAATTTCCGCTTGGAGTGGTGTTTCAGCATTAGATGAGTGAGCTCAGTGGGTTCAGAGTGCTTGTGGCATGGAGGGATACATGCACAGACCAGCCCACACTCATCAGTTACAAGTAAGATGATGGGAATTGATTTTGCCATGTAGTGATCCATTGGAAAGCAAAACATATAACTTTTTTTCCACCCTCCATACTTCTTCCATCAATGTTTGTCCTTTTTCTCCATGCAAGGACAATGATGCAGAAGAGGTACATGATAATGATACATTACAATGATACATTACTGATGCAGATTGCTAACACTCAGGAGCAGAATGAGCATAGTAATCATTGAGTTCAAGTCTTAATGAGTGTCCTTCCTGGGATCTATTTTTTTTTTTTTGCTTTCCTGAAATGTACATTTGTCCCTACTAACGACGTTCTCTTTCTATTTTTGGTGGTCGCCTCTGACTTATTTTGCCATGATTGATTGAGTGTTGCCTTTTGTGTTCTTTAATATGTCATCCCCAGCACACGTTACAATCCCTGCCGTCCACAGACTGACACTCTTTGCATGTGTTTGCAGTTGAAGACGAGCATCCATCAACGCTGTCACCCAAAAAGAAGCAGCGCAACGGAGGCATGAGAAATTCACCCAACTGCTCACCCAAAGTGATGAGGTAAGACATTGATTTCGAGACGCTCCCTGCAGCCTTCAAAAGGAAAGAGAGAGCGGCAGGGAGACGGGAGGGATGGTGATGGGTTTGGCGGGAGTAGGAGGAGTGGCGAGGGAGAGAGGGAGCGAAGGAGAGGAGAGGAGCCCTCTAAGGCTCAGGCGTTTAAGCTGTCAGCCTGTCAGTGCTTAATGATAGAGCTGAAATATTTCTGTCATGAAAGAGGCTATGAAAAGCTGTTTGAAAAATACTCTTGCTTTAAAGTCTCAGCTGTCACCCCCCCAGTCTCGTCCACATGTAGTTCTTAAACAGCGGTGGCACTAATGACAGCAGCAGCCAATCAGAGATGCCCGTATGGTTACTTAGCCTCAGGCTCTTCATCTATTGTAGGAGCCCTAGTGAGTAGTGTTTTTGCAACTTAAGGCCATATGTGAGATGTATCATCGCAATCAAAAATGAATTCAAATATTACTTTCCTTTTATCCTGTCCAGAGGAATTATAATGCTGCTAATTGATTTTGACCGATAAAAAGGTTTTCTTTCTGCGCATGTGGCCAGGAGTCAGAAACTCCAGAGATGAGGATGTCCATTCGAGATCATAGAGCAAGATTCAGGAAGGCAAGATGAGATACTCATTCCCAGTAATCATATCATTTAGTATTATTAGTTCTTTGGTTTTGAAATATTAAAACTGAATTTTAAGTAAACGGTTTTATTTTTGACGTTTTTACCATGAGAACATGAGAAAATTTCAATTCACTGAAAAGGAATGCCTATATATATATATATATAAATATATACTGCCTTTTATATTTTACAAATTAGCTTCATAGATAAATTCTTGATCACAGTTCAGTATAACGTTAAACAAACTGTAAAAGGCAAAAAGAAAAAAGATTAAAAAAAACAAACTCTTCCAAAGCTTTCTTCTAGTGGCTTAAAAAATGTTGAGTTCTGAGTTCGTAATGATTTTTCTGTGCTGATACGATGGTCCCTGTTTGCAGTGTAATATATGCATCTTCCCTTTGATCTGTGAGTGATAATAATTCTTGGGAGTTCTTTACCCTGTTTTGAAATGCTTCAAAGCAGTGCCAAAGTTTCCCGTGCTTTAGGGTGCCTCTGTGTTCGGCTGGCTCTTGGGTACTGGATGACAGGTTCTCAGTACTAGGTGTAGGCTTTTCAAGTCATAGCCCTGCAGCAAAACATCAAATTACCAAATGTGGACCGGTGCACTTCTCCAACCATTGCGTTTGCTGTCAATACACCACATATTGAATACTTTAGCTTCGGAAATTGTGTTTTATGCACAAGGATAAGTGATTGTTTAAGCTAGCCTTAGGGATAATTTATTGTACAAACATAGAAGGAAAAAACAGTGAGCATATACCATATCAAATATGGTTTTTACATACTTTTATGCCTCTAGGCCGTTGTAAATAAATAATGATCAACAGATTGGCTGTGGGTTTTTGAAAAGCATGCCTTTGTCAGTTTGCATGATGGGGAAAAATTTCAAAGCAAAAGGCTCCTTTCATAGGCTGCTGGAGAGGGACTGGGGGAGTCAGTGACTGCCAAGTGATGGGCTAGAATAGCTAAACACTCCATGAAAAGCAACTAGCCCAGCTCTGAGCACAACTTCTGCTCTGGTTATAACTCTACGAAATCACATCTAGGGCGCACTCCCTTAGCAATTAAAGTGTGACACTTATAAGTTGCAGGGTTGAATTTCAAAATGTTCACCACGTGGTTTAGCATTGAAAAAACAAACAAAATACCCTTTGGTGGTCTCCTTGAGTTTGAATGGATTGAAAGCAACCTGGCACATTTTATATCTGTTGTGCAAATGAAGCCATCTCTGTTTTGTTTTGTTTTATCAGAAGTGCCATGCAGACAATGAACAGCTCTTCCTAAGTCAAATTAGAAAAATGCACACAGACTTCCTGATAGGACCTGAGACACAGCTAATTGTGGGAAGTCACAGTGCATTTTGCCGTGATCTGCTCCCAGAGCAGTAGTGTCAAATTGCTAGTTCGGAGTGGCATGGAGCAGAGAGCTGTGCAGTGACTGGCAGGCTTTGCTGACAGTGCTGAGACAAAGCTATCTTGGCAGAGGTGTGCAGTGGCAATCAGCATGGTGAAGAGATGGAAGTGACAAGGGTCCGTAGAGTGAGTGGTGAAACACGCAGCATATAATGAAATATTCAGTTGGGGTGAAAAAGCACTAAATGCTTTCACTGTTATTATCACCTGTCCACAGCCTGATATCATCGCTGCAATGCCAGCGTGCTAATTGACACGTTTTTGATGTGATATTTCAGCAATCAAACAGTGTCGAAATCTAGACTGAAAGGGGGAGGCTTCAAAGCAATGTCAATGAATAAACTCACTTAGGAGACAGGCTGAGTATGGGCGAGAGAGAGAGAGAGAGAGAGAGAGAGAGAGAGAGCAATACGAAGCAATAACACTAGCTCGTTTTTAGTTATCATTGTACCTTATTTTTAATGCATTATTTCCTGTAGTGTGTTAAATTGTGTCGATAGTACATTGTGTTTTAAATTGAAAAAAGATTTATTTGAACTGCTGATAATGATGCAAAAGTTGTAGATGTAAATTAATTTGCTTGAATGTTATCTCTCAAATGTTGGAAACAAGGCCAATATCTCATCATTTATTATTCTTTAAATCAATAGGGGGGGTCCAAATGCAATTTAGAAATTCATTGTTAATAATGATATGTAATAGAACAAGGCATGATAGATGTAATGTTCAGCCATTTCATGTCAACTTAATAATAACACGCATAAAATTACATAATTAAAAATATGTTATCAGCGAATGTGTAAAGGACCAATACCTTACTGGTGAGGAAAGCAGCATGGGGAGAACTCTAGTATAAAAGCTTATTAATAAATCAAATAATCAAATAAAAGGTAATTGGCACAGATACACGAACACAGAATGATCATGTGCTGAGAAAACGCAGAACTCGGAATAAAAACATATTTGAACATTATCTTGATTTCCTGTGTCAATACTGTTTAAATAATGCTCTAAATATTAGTTATTTCCTACTTATTTAATATATTATATTTATTAACCCAATAACATCTGTGCCATGGTTTTGCTAAAAATTAGCATAAACTGCAGTTGATATCATTTTACTGGGTGGACCAGAAAAGTATCATGGTGATGAACTCTCGTTGCCATCTAATAATATGGGTTTGAGGGAATTACTGGTAAAAGTCTGCGCAGTGGATGCGCAGAGAAGGAAAAGCATGTACCCCTGTAGCTGTGGAGCACAGAGGAAGCTGCTTGGTGTGGCCTCAGGCTATTACCTCAAAGGCAGGCTTTCAGACCCACTCAGCTCTCCAGTAGTGGGCTGCTCAGTGGGCTTTTGTTGACATTGTTATGGCCTTTTGACAAGTATCCTGTGGTCTTCTTCCCAAAATGCTCTCATAAATGATAGAATCCCAGAGAAATGTGTGATACGTGTTATCAGACTGAATACATCAAGTGTTAGTTCTATATTTTTATCTTTAAGCACACTGCAGAAAAAATCCGTTGAAAATGTGCTTGTCAGTGAACTTTGTATGTCAACCTCCAGCAGTAACCCTGAAGCTTTTTTTTTCTTTTCCAAAACCCAAAACCCACTCACGCCTGTAACAAACCAGCGGTCCCCATATTCATTCAGAAAAGCCTCTCTCTGCCAGACCAATTTCTGAGTGCGTTCGAGTGCTTTCATGGGAGCCAGGTGATCCCACGTGCTAAATATATGCTAGTTCTGGTGTTAGCAGTTGCAGTGTAGTAGGACCTCTTTCATGGTCACTGTTCCCCCAGATCAGCTTCAGCAACCCAGCCACGCTGTTTTAGATTAGCCTGTTTGGCCGTGACACTTTTCTGAAACATTAATGGCCTTCAGTTCAGGAGAGCAAAATGAGATCGGGCAAATTCCTAAAATATTTAAAGTGCAGCCCTGTTAAAGCTTTTACTAGGGGTGGGGGTGGAGGTCACAGCATGTCAGAAGCTGAGTGAGGTAAAAGCCAGTAATTGGCTTTCCATTCCGGTGCCACTCAGTGAGCGCGCTGTTCAGACTCGTTCTCTTCCACTCCAACGCTGTCACCAGTGTGTGTCACCAGCACACACACTATGATGGGAGCACAGATCCACTCTGACAGTGATGGCCTTGTCGCACACACTTACCCTGCTTCTGGCTGATAGGATACTGTGGATATGCTATTTGATTAATGTCACAATTATAAGATAACGTACCAGCTAAAAGGTACACTCTTGTCACGTGTATACCATTTACTGTAAGCCTTATAAAGGTGGTTTACCGATTGTGTAGTGAATCTAAACTTTCACTGATGATAAGGCATTTGCAAGAAAAATGCAGTGTGCAGTACAGTAAACAGTATCAAATTAAAATAAATCAATAACAGCAGTCATGGATTTTTGCCATTGTATTGAACAACCACAGTGTGACTAGTGTTAACTAAGATGGGAAATACCTATGTACATATGCTTTAATTACAGAACTAAAGACATATGATTCTTAAATATTTATAAAAAGTAGGGTATTTATAATTCAATTTATAATTCTAATTACTCCACAAATCCCTCTATTTAATACTTCATACACCTGGATCTCCATGGCAACAATTACAATTCTTCATAACCTACACATAAATTTGCAATAAGTAGTAATATAGATTACATTTTAGCTTTCCGTTTCTAGTTGGTTACTTAAGCTATTTAATATAATGTATTGTAGTGTATAGGGTACTGAGCATGGGAATGTCCGAACTGTCCTTTACGTATTGCTTTTAAACATACAATTAAAATATACTACGAATTTATAAAAAATCTAGGAGTTCAATAAAAGGCCCACCATTTGTTATCAAAACTGTTATAAGAATAAAAGAAAGAAGCCAGAAACTAGAATGAAGAAAATAAGAAACTACAACTGCAGCTTTTTGAACATTTTAAAGATTTTATTTTACTCGATAATCTTAAACGTGTTCTAATTACATTTTCTTCATTTCCTTCTTTTTACTCTACTCCTGTACAGACATGACCCTTTACTTATTCCAGGAAATGAGCAGATTGAGAATATGGATGTTAATGTGAAGAGATACGACTCCACTGGAATGTTTCACTGGTGCCCATCCAAAGACATTGAGAAAGTGATTCTGGTGGGTTCTGTTCCATAATATGATAAAATGCACACACCTTACACATCTGACTCCCAAGTGCTAATGAGAGAATCACTAGACACTCACACTTTGATACAGTGTGCACATAGATGCCTAAAGCATGAGCATAAAGCATTGGTTTTAGAGGCATCAGTTTAAATACTGTGAGGCCTCTAGGTTCATGACCACTAGCACCTGGTGCAAAGCAGCACTACATAGATAGACTTGCTGCTGCGAGACCCAATTCTGACATAACGTACCACAAATGTGTTTTCTGTCTTCTCATGCCCTTTGTGGTTGTTCACTCTTGTGTAAGCATTATAGGACACAGGGTCAAATGTCCAGTTGTATGTGTTGGTTTCACTTTCTGGACAAAAATCTTTGCATGCTACGTAGAAAACCACAGTACGAGCCACTGTGCATGTGGAAACATGCAAAAATTGTATTGCTATTTGTCTTTTTTCTGGCTACTTTTGAACTGGCAGCATGTTTCTTATTTACTCTAATAGACTTTTTTTAATTTATGACAAAAATATGAGACCATATGTAATGTAATACTATTTGTCCATTAGCCTGCTTTTTTATGCAGATCTGTCTAACAAATTACTGGACAAATTAAACAAGACTTCTGTGGCAATTTACTATACTTTAAAGAAGCTGCAGTCCACCACCAGAAAAATGCAGTTTTTTTAATAAGTATATATTCTGTACATATCTGTCTTTTTAAAGCCAATTAGAAATACAATTCTTGTCTTCATTTCTTTCACATTGTTGACTTGTTCTGATCTGATGGTCTTTATTTAATATGAACTTCGTTTACACATTATCTTTATTGCTGAACTTTCCATTACTGCCTTTCCTCTTTAGTCTCGGGCTTTTAAACCACAATTTGCAACTCACGCAGAGCATGTAGTAGTAGGCTCTCTCAGGCGCAGTTTGTGTAATGAGCTACAGCCTTTGTAAACTGAACATTAATTTCAGACGCCTTGTGAACGTATTTTGTGGCCACATCAAGCTGTGTTTTGCACTACGCCTCCTCACAAACATATATCTGGCCTAAAATGTTTATATCAGCTAATTCTCCTTCTCCCTCAAAGGAGAGAAAACATGACTTACACCTGCATTATACCTGCATTATACAAATAATGTCATCTGTTTCACATATCCACTTTTTCAGAGAGGCCTCTATCACACAGACCTGATGTGCTTTTTGTATAAGAAAAAAACATTTAAAGATTAAATAGTTATAATAATCATGGCACGCAAAAAATATTACTGTATATTATCTTTTTTTCTTGTAAAACAATGCTTAATGTCTGTGTCTCATTCCTCTTCTACTTCATTTAAATCCTCAAATACATAGCTTTAATTGAGTTGTTTAATGGATGAATAATGTGTTATTTCTCTTTTTCTGTATATGCTGCCTGGTTGTGATGTTGCTTTCTGTCCGTGATGCTCTCTATAGACGAGGAGTGAGGCCTCCATGACGGTTCTGAGTGGACACGTGGTGGTCTGTATTTTTGGAGACGTCACTTCTGCTTTAGTGGGGCTGCGAAACTTGGTGATGCCTTTAAGAGCGAGTAATTTCCATTACCATGAGCTGAAGCACATAGTGTTTGTAGGCTCACTGGATTATCTGAGGAGGGAATGGGAAACCCTTCACAACTTCCCCAAGGTGTCCATCTTACCTGTAAGTACACTGAGTAAAGCTTTAGGTTTTCACTTCTAGTCAAGGCAGAGAGAGGCAAAGCAATTTATCTACTAATTAAGTACCCGTTACCAGGTTTATGCTAGCTGTGTGTAACACTTCCTGTTTTATTGTTGTTAAAGCTGCTTTGGCTCAGCATTCGGGGCCAAAAGGCTGCATTGGCAAAGGATACCTTTAGATCAGAGATCATATTCTCATGTGCATAGTTAGATCAGCTGAACGCCACTTACTTTAGGGGAAAAAATTGTTGACTAATTTTTAGCAGTGCAAAGCCCAATGTTTAACTTGTTTTTCTCTATTTTTCTTCTTACCCCCACCCCCATCTGTCTCTTGCTCTCACTGCTGAAGGGCACACCATTAAGTCGAGCTGATTTAAGGGCTGTAAACATCAACCTCTGCGACATGTGCGTTATCCTGTCAGCCAATCAGAACAATATCGACGATGCTTCACTGCAGGACAAGGAATGCATCTTGGCATCACTCAACATCAAATCTATGCAGTTTGATGACAGCATTGGGGTCCTGCAGGCTAATTCTCAAGGTAAAGAGTGGCCTAGGACACTTCAGCACATACCATTGAGAGGGCTGAGCTCTGCAGCCTCCGTCTGCTAGACTGCAAAACTGGTTGCTGTCTGCTTTAAAAGACAAAAGGGTCAAAATTTCTATTAAGATGCATCTCAATGGAAAACCAGCACAATAGAAATGAATAATTAAGGAATAGAAACAGGAGCATAATTACATTACTTGTTTTCTTCTTATTTATATCATATTCCCTGAATTAATTAGTCCTCCTTCAGTATGCATTTTTGGTTATGCATGCGTGCGGTATCATCTCTGCTCTAATCAAAGCACTGCTAAAATTCCCAAATATCACACTGCAGACCGTGCATTATTTGCCTCCATTAGTGGGGCTGCGGCAGATTTGTTTGCCGACAAATTGAGTTGAACAGATTGTTTATGCATTCAGATAAACATGTAACCCTCTTGTGCCCATCAGGATTCATCATCATTAAGCAGGCAGTACAAATCAGCAACACCACTTCTTCAGCTGCTCTTCATTACGCAAATTACACAGCCCACACAAGCTGGCATAGAACAATTAAGATTTCAACTGTTATTGAGGAGCCACTTTTGCAGAGAACGATGGAGCTGAAGCTTTGAAATGACAGCGTTTGTGAGAAATGTGTGAGACTAAGCAGAATGCTTCTTGTAACACAGCAGCGGCTGTTCGTTTATGAGGAATTGGTCCCCTGTCACGGCTGATAATAGACCTTTATCATTCTGTTTGTGGAAGAGACACAGGAAGACAGTGTGTCATTATTGCTCCATCTATTAATTCATCTAAACATCTGGTGTGATGAGCTACCGAAGAACTTTTTTTTTTTCATTAAAACGCTCCATAGTGAAGAGAATCACTTTGGTGATTGGTTCTTAGGCACTATGCTACTCTTTCAAATAAAGAAAGTAAATATTTCATTTAGTATATTATTGGCAGCATATAACCTTCACAAATTATTAATGAGTGAATCGGTGTTTTTTTTTTTGTTTTTTTTACAAGAAATATTTATCAAAACATCTTACCTTGCACCAATTCTGTAACCGACAGTGTGTACCCTATTTCTCAATGTGCCCTGTTGAATTTGCACACGAAGATGTAAATGACTAAATCAGCAAGCTTATTGCCAGGGGAACGGTATAGACAAGTGCTAAATGAGCAGTGCCTGGGGGTGTGTATTTTTGTTAGGGAACCCATATTATGTTCTCATACAGCCTGGAGAAGTTCTTGGAATAATAGGAAATGTAAAACTTTTATATACAACCGTTTAATCACAGATCATTTTCATGACAAAAAATTAAATTAAATAAAAATACAATTAAATAAAAAAATCTTATTTATATATCTATATCAATATTATTTATATGTTAAAACCATTATTTAAATAATATTATATGTATTAAAAAATAATATTGCTATTTTACATATAGTAATATAATTATATAAAAATTATTTCAATTGTATTAAATTATTCTAATTGTACAAATATATTATTTATCTGATTTATGTGGTGGGGGAACCATATCAAATGTAAGACTGGAAGTGTAACATAGTGCAGAAAGATTAGGAAGTTGTAGTGAAAGTGTAGAAAGTGGTCAAAAAATAATAAATCCTTTACATTTACATATAGCCGTGGCCAAAAGCTTTGAGAATGACACAAGTATTGGTTTTCACAAAGTTTGCTGCTTCAGTGTTTTTAGGTCTTTTTGTCAGATGTTTCTATGGTCTACTGAAGTGTAATTACATGCATTTCATAAGTGTCAAAGACTTTTATTGACAATTACGTTAAGTTTATGCAATGAGTCAATATTTGCAGTGTTGGCCCTTTTTTTTTCAAGACCTTTGCAATTCGCACTGGCATACTGTCAATCAACTTCTGGGCCAAATCCTGACTGATGGCAGCCCATTCTTGCATAATCAATTCTTGGAGTTTGTCAGAATTTGTGGGGTTTTGTTTGTCCACCTGCCTCCTGAGGATTGACCAAGAGTTCTAAATGGGATTAAGGTCTGGGGAGTTTCCTGGCCACAGACCCAAAATTTCGATGTTTTGTTCCCCGAGCCACTTGGTTATCACTTTTGCCTTATGGCACTGGGCTCCATCATGCTGGAAAAGGCATTGTTTGTCACCAAACTGTTCTTGGATGGTTGGGAGAAGTTGCTCTCGGGGGATGTTTTGGTACCATTCTTTATTCATGGCTGTGTACTTCAAGCCCACTGCCTTGGCTGAGAAGCAACCCCACACATGAATGGTCTCAGGATGCTTTACTGTTGGCATGACACAGGACTGATGGAAGCGTTCAACTTTTCTTCTCCGGACAATCTTTTTTCCGGATGCCCCAGACAATCGGAAAGAGGATTCATCAGAGAAAATGACTTTACCTCAGTCCTCAGCAGTCCAATCCCTGTACCTTTTGCAGAATATCCAAGTCCATGATTTTTTTCTTGGAGAGAAGTGGCTTCTTTGCTGCCCTTCTTGACATCCAGGCCATCCTCCAAAAGTCTTCGCCTCACTGTGCGTGCAGATGCACTCACACCTGCCTGCTGCCATTCCTGAGCAAGCTCTGCACTGGTGGTGTCCCGATCCCAAGGCTGAATCGACTTTAGGAGATGGTCCCGACGCTTGCTGGACTTTCTTGGGCATCCTGAAGCCTTCTTCACAACAATTGAACCTCTCTCTTTGAAGTTCTTGATGATCCGATAAATAGTTGATTTAGGTGCAATCTTACTAGCAGCAATATCCTTGCCTGTGAAGCCCTTTTTGTGCAAAGCAATGTTGACTGCATGTGTTTCCTTGCAGGTAACCATGGTTAACAAAGGAAGAACAAGCTTGATTTCAAGCACCTTTTAAAGTATTCAGTCTGCTATTCTAACTCAGTCAGCATGACAGAATGATCTCCAGCCTTGTCCTCATCAACACTCTCATCTGTGTTAACGAGAGAATCACTGAAATGATGTCAGCAGGTCCTTTTGTGGCAGTGCTGAAATGCAGTGGAAATGGTTTTTTAGGGATTAAGTTCATTTCCATGGCAAAGAGGGACTTTGCAATTAATTGCAATTCATCTGATCAGTTTATCAGACTTCATAACATTCTGGATTGTATGCAAATTGCCATCATAAAAACTGATGCAGCAGACTTTGTGAAATTTGTGTCATTCTCAAAATTTTTGGCCGCAGCTGTACTTACAAATTTAGTGTGTATAGTATGCACAATACATAATTATATCCATTACACAAAAGCATACAATTATAATAAAAAGCTTAAACCTTAATGTAATTATGGTTTATTGAACTACTTTTATCTTTCACATAAGAACAGGCAGATGGACAGACAGACACACACATAAACACACACACACGTTTGTCTTATTATCCTTGCGAGGACCTTCGGTTGGCATCATTAATAAAACAGTTAATCAGTGCTATGCCTAAGCCAAAACTTACCCTCACCAACCAAAATACATCCATTTGGCTTTTCTTTTAGCTTTTAGCCCAGAGCTGTGCTTGTTTTTTTTTTCAGGATATTGTGAGATTCATTAGAAGACGTCATGCAAATCCGGGTGATTTTAGATGGTGATAATCAATCTCCGCGGTGTCCATTGTTGTAAACGGTCTTCTTATCATTTCAAGTGTCCCACCCCTATAAAAATCTTACCACTTTGATTGGTCTAAATGCCTGAAATGTTCCTAGAATACACTAAACTGACATTAACGAACATTGTGTTACACTCAAAGTTGAATCAAGTTCAACTTGAACCAATACTCTGCTTCTACATCACTAGCGTAACCCTAGCGGTGTCAACCGTTCTGCTGCCGAAACAAAGCAAACCAGAACCATCTGCCACTTCTGGTGTTACTGCCACCAGTCAGTGTGATCCCCACCTAAGTGTCTTTTTTTCACAGTTTGAAATCTAACTAAATGTAATGTCATGTTATTTATTAGTAAGCAAGTTAATGCACTACACAGTTACAAGCAAAGTAAACTGAACATAAAAGATAAAGCACCATCCTCTTTAGGACACTTTTTAGGAGCTTTTACTAGGTTAGGTTGTCTCTGTAAGAGTCTTTCCTAACTCTGTAAGATCCTAACTTTACATTTAGGTTATTTATGTACAGTAATATGGCTCCTGTGGTACGAACTTTCACCAGAAGATGCACTATGCTGCAGTGCTGGTTCAGCTGAGAAGTGAAAATGTTAACCATTGTAGTACCTAACCTGTCTTTGTTGTGGAATGTGAATTTCATAGACATTATTAAAAAGATACCCATTCGGAGTTGTTTAGATTTTTTCAGCAAGGAGCTTTACCCAAACTGTCATTGTTTGTTTGATGTGTCAAACGTGTAAGCGGGAATTATTTTGTTTGCAGTTTGAAAATTGGGGAGAGTGAGAAAACATTAGTGTCTTCCCCCTGCTCTCACATCTTTTGGCTGAATCTGTGAGCACACAGATTTCTGCAGTATACTTTTAAAACTTTGTGACCTGAATCTATTCCTGCATTATGTTTTCCATTGTACAAAAAAGGAAACTATATGCTTGCATTTTTTTCTCTAGTCAGCACTAAATGATGGATGTCAAAACAGGCCTGATGCATTATGCATATGGCATTACTGATTTAAGGTGTTTACTTGTCAGCTTGAGGAAATGCAAAAGTGTCAAGTCATGTGAATTCATAGTCCCGTCACCAGCGCTTGTATTTCATGGCTCAGAATCGCGTTTTCACATAAAAGGTTTTCAGGATCCACTTCACCAATTTTATTGTAACAAAATGAACAACATATAAAATTTATATCTACCAGCTGATGGAAAGCAGCAAATGCTAAATATGTCTCAGCTGACCTCTAAAAGCTGAATATCCACATTGCAAGGTTTTAGGCAGGCACTATGGTCCTTTCATTCTGTATCATCTAAGACACTGTCTTTGTTTAAAGCAGCTCAGAGGCATTTATTCCAATCTCAGTGCTGTTTTTTTTTTTTACCATGGAAGTCCTGCTTACACTTTTATCTGTAAATAAAATGTATTAATAATAAAAGTCCAGGTGTTTATGTGACTAATATAAGTTGTGCCTCTAACCTATTATCCCTCCTTCACTCTTTAAGGTTTTACACCTCCAGGAATGGACAGATCGTCTCCAGACAACAGTCCAGTGCATGGGTTGGTTCGCCAGGCATCTGTCACCACTGGCTCGAACATCCCAATCATAACAGAACTAGGTGAGCTATGACTACTTCCATGTTAAAATCTAGTGCCTGTATAAGTCTAAGAGCTGTGACATAATTGTCTCAGTACTGTTGTGCCTGATGTGTCTGTTGTTTTTCTGGATTGTTGAGCTAAATAGGTCAAAATTAGGGGCATAACAATATTTCCTTTTATGCATGTGAATAGCTGGACTTGCATAGAAGCAAAAGGCATCTAGTAAAATGGGTCCATTTATTAATAACAATGTCACTGGTGGTATTCCCAGGACAGAGGGACTCATGAAAGTTTCAGTTCTCAGAGGGCACTAAAGCACATGGGATTGGCCACTCTAACTCTCCACTGACCCAATTATAGTGCACTTCAATACAAGGGCCTGTAAGCATCACACACTACACACACTTAAATTCCAGTGGCCCCTCAAGACCAGAGGAATCAGATATCGCCCATGAGGGGTTCCTGAGGCCCACATCGGAGATACATAATCTCAGTGCTGTTAGAGTAGCCAGCATGGCAAGAAACCTCACGAACTGCAAAAACTATGGCTGGTTTTAAGGATTTGCCTATGATCGCCTTAATACCATCAACTGTTTTTTTTTTCCTTTTCCAAGTACTTTTCCACTCTAGCACTAAAAGGCTAAAACCCACACATCATGGAAGCAGGCTCTGTTTACCAGTTAGGCACAGATGTCTGGTATCTCATGCTGCACTTACACTGTGCCCTTCTAAAAGCAGATACTGTACCTTTACATTTCTAATCCCACTTTTGATATGATACTCTCATAATGCTTTGCATTTTTGCTTGCCTTTGAACTTGTTTCAGTAACGATTTCCCCTCAACATTGTTTTATCATCATTAGCTAAGCCTGGCAAACTACTGCCTTTGGTTCCATTCAGTCAGGAAAAAAACAGTGGAACCAACATACAAATGATAACAGAACTGGGTAAGCTGTGCCTTTGTCCTCCACTGCACTGATGCTCAGCCTCCTTCATCGGCTTGTCTTGATTTCTCTGGCTGCAGACAAGGCCTGCTCCCATGGCATCACTTTGAACACATTTTTATTCTCGGTTCTGGTTGAAATTGACTCTCTTGTTTTGGACTTTTTTTCCCCCCTCTCTCTCTGAGCATCACTAGGCCTTTGATCACACTAGTCTGTCCTTGTGGCTGTTTCCATAGCATCTCCCTGCAGTTCATTTCTGTAGCCCAGGCTCTTTTTCATCAGCAGCCGGTCTGAAAGACTGACATTTCTCTTCCACAGCTCACAGGAAGTCTGGGAAGAAATCAAATTTAAAAAAAAAAAACAACACCCTCTAGATAAAACCTTCCCTTTAAGCCGTTTATTTTTATTTATTTATTTTGGAGCTGGTCTTAATCTCTAAAGCATACATTTTGAAGAAGGCTGAAACAAAGATTTGTATGAAGCTGTGCTCAAATCGAACTGGGTTTCAGGGCATTTTCTCCGAACACAGGCTACTCTAGAAAATATCCTCAAAAAATCACTGCCAAACATGGGAATTAAAGTTTCAGCTGAAAATAAATGTACACTACAGTAGATGTATTTGTGAATAATTTCTCTCTCATTTCTCCTTTTTTAACCTCTGAACTTAGTAACAAGCTCTCCTTAATTTTTTCTAGAGTAGCATTTTTCCACACGTTTTATGCCATTCATCTGTATTGTTGCATGTAGTAATGTATATAGCGCATACAGTTTTAGCGGATGAAAATGCTTTTAAAAAAATTGAGGGTATGTCCTTTGTAGTACAGTACATGACAATAATGTGGTGTTCCACCGATATCTGTTGTGGTTTTCTTTCAGTTGTATATTTATCAGACTGCATGATATTTGATGTGCATGGTTTGTCTTTATATATTTTATTTATTTAAAGTATGTCATAATTATCATTTTAAGAGGCACTCTTTCTTTATACAAGTTTTGAGCAAGTTTAATGCTGCAATTTTCTATTAAAACCACGTTTTCTTACAGATGTACATTAGACACTCTAGCGTTTATAACTCTTTATCACTGCTTTCTGTCTGATCTATAGTGTGTGTTCTTGTGCCACAGTGAATGATTCAAACGTTCAGTTCCTGGACCAAGATGATGATGATGACCCGGATACAGAGCTCTATCTGACCCAACCCTTTGCCTGTGGGACAGCATTTGCTGTCAGTGTACTTGACTCCCTTATGAGCGCTGTGAGTGTAACGTTGATCACTCACAAACAGTATTCCCTGTAGGATTCATATCTGAGGAGCGAACACATCCAGCTTTAAAGTTTAGTCAGTTTTATTTAATGAACTTTTATTTTATTTTTTACGTTTATTTTTTATATATTTGAATAAGAAACAACATAAGGAAAATTTATCACAGTATTTATCATACCTTCTACTGTGCCCCTGACCAGGGTAAAGCAGTTAGTGATATGAATGAATGAATGGATAAATGATGACTTTAGCATAATTTTGTTAATTATAAATTTCTTGTTTGTTGTACATAGTTAAATTTGTATTCTTTGTTATTTATTGGAATGTAGTATTTATGTAGTTTCCTTAGAAAAGTCAAACTAGTTTCTAATTAGTTTCAAACTAATTTGTGTATTCACCTAAACAACATTATGATGTTGAACATGGCTCCCTCATAAAAACTTTAGCAATTCCATTTTTCCCCTTATGAGATGTTATATAGAACTACATGATGGAATCTACTGATCTGCCGAAGCTAATCCTCTGAAAAATTGTTCAGGAAACAAAAACCTCAGGCTCTGCTGTGCTCAGATGTAATGCTTCAGCATTACTGGTAGGCAAAGGTTTGTAAATAAACCGCCGCATAGCTCAGACTGTCGACTGTAGTGACATCAAAAGGAAAATTGTCACCAAGACTCGTATGTCATGAAATTAACTTTCAAGAGGCTTATTAGATTTTTTTTAACAAGGTAAGTGCTCAAGTTCTCTTTAATGGCAGTCCATGACACACAGGTGTGCTCCTATGAGGTCCAACTGCTTTAATCTCCAAACAATGTCGTCTTGGTTAGAGAGAGGGAGAGAGGAGACCTCGCTCTCTCTTTTTCTCACTCTTTCTCCATCTTTATTTCTCTCCATTTTTTCCTTTACCTACAACCATCGCTATACCTCCCCCCCTTCCCGACCCGCACTTTCCGCATGATGGCTTAATTCTAGTGCCTTTCACTTTGAGTGAAGTTAGAACAAAGCAGCCTTCAAGTGTGTTCCACTCTGGACAAAGGTGAAGCTGGCTAATAGACAGCTCTCATCTATCATTCAGCTGAATGCTGCTGTCAGGGGCCTGGAAAGGTGTCACTCCATACACCGCCTGAGCTCCACCTCCTGCTGCCGCTCAGGCCGGCTCCTCTCTCTTTCTCTCTCTCTCTCTCTCTCTCTCTCTCTCTCTCTCTCTCTCACAGACACACCACACACACACGCACAGATACACAGGATAGAGAGACCTGCCTTTTGCCACAGTGTATTGTCAGCACCATGCATTAATGTGTCACGTGTAGAGGTATGTAAGTGGATTGTGAAAAAAGAAAGATGCAGAAATAATGAAATCAAACCACAGACTGACATGAGATTTTCTGTAGTGATTTGGTTTTCTAAACTACATCTAAATTTATTATTAGAATATTATTTTGCTGATCTCTATTACAATGAAATTCACAGTGTGTTTACAAGAACATGAGACATATGATTCCTGAATACTGTACATCTGGATGTAGGAGCTTATCCACTGACTGCATTGTGAGATTCAGAAATATAATTATTTCCAGTAATGATAATTGATAACTGGAGCAGTTTTCCACTGATACTGTGTGTGAAACGCTCTCCTGTTAAGCATGGCTGGTGATATCAAATGAAGGTTGAAGAGGAGGGAGAACAACAACAACAGCTGGCTTAATTGCATTGCTGTGCCTCTTCCCGTTGTGGGGAGTGCAATCTGAAGAGACAGCTCAGGGTCTAGATAACAAGGCCCAGAATGGCTCCAAAATCTCTGCTGTCTTCCATGGTGACTCTAATGGTGCTGCTGTCCGTATCCTTTACCTCATCTCTGCAGACGTACTTCAACGATAATATCCTGACGCTGATCCGGACACTGGTGACAGGAGGGGCTACGCCGGAGCTGGAGGCGCTGTTGGCCGAGGAGAATGCGCTGCGCGGAGGATATAGCACACCGCAGACACTAGCTAACAGGGACAGGTGTCGCGTGGCACAGCTCGCCCTCTACGATGGCCCTTTTGCAGACTTGGGGGTAAGTGGATACTTAAGAAGAGCTGACAGCTTTTGTCACTTTCCCCAACAGCACATGCTCCCCTGTCCGACGCCTCTGCTGCCCGCTAATGCAAAACAAACATGCACATGCAGAGCAGGCCCAGAGAGACAGAGAGAGTGCGTAAGAGTGAATGAGTGCAAGACGAATGTGGAAAAATAAAACTATTTCAGACTGCCTCCTGTTTATTCATTATTAGTTTAGTAACATTGATCCTTATTGTTTGGTGTTGGAGGGTAGACATTTATAGCAAGTTACTAAATTACTACATTTTTTTAATCTGCCCAAAAATTCTAATTAGTCATAATTTGTTATTTCTTTCTTTTTTAGGATGGTGGTTGTTACGGGGACCTGTTTTGTAAAGCGTTAAAAACCTACAACATGCTGTGCTTTGGAATCTATAGATTAAGAGATGCACACCTGAGTACACCGAGCCAGTGCACAAAAAGGTGAGCTGTCCTCATCTTCCAAATAAATTCCACCCTCTGAGAGGTATTCAGCATGGGATTTAGAGAATTATACTACATGTATTCAGTATAATGGCTGCTACAACAGTCTAAGCAGTCAATATGGAATCTATTGATTTATTCTCTAAAAACAGTAAGCAGCTATAGTAGTAAAGGATATAATTAAAATTGTATTATGATTAGATTCTTATTGAGATTCAGATGTGTTTGTATGTTTACAGGTATGTCATCACCAACCCACCCTATGAGTTTGAGCTCGTCCCCACCGACCTGATCTTCTGCCTGATGCAGTTTGACCACAACGCAGGTCAGTCACGAACCAGCCTGTCGCATTCGTCTCATTCCTCACACTCATCCAGCAAGAAGAGCTCCTCAGTTCACTCCATCCCTGCCACCAACCGGCCCAACCGCAGCAGCAAGGCCCGCGAAAGCCGCGACAAACACAAGTAAGAGTCTGTAGTTCACTCGTCGAACTGTGTGTCTGTGCTCTGTGTTTGTGTGTGTGCTTGTTGATTGCTGTTGTGAGCACCTGTCCTACAAAAAGAGTAATGTTGGTGTTTTTTTCGACCCAAATCTGCTTGTGTTGTTTGTGCTTTTGCTCCGTGATGATGTGCATGCGATGTTTGCTCTGAGCTCACACTGGATCCATTAGTTCATTGCTTCATTTCAGCTTCACACTTTTTCTCAGGACCATGACAGCACTGGCCTGTGTTTGGCTGTTCCATTATAACAATGCAGTAAAATGCAGGGCAATGTGGAAGTTTTTGCTATAACAAGTTTTATGTAATTATAACATTTGTTTAATTTAAACAACCATTTCAGTATTGTTAATTGATTAAAAAGAAGAAAAAAAAAAAAAAAAATATATATATATATATATATATATACTACCAGTCAAAAGTTTGGACACACCTTCT
>JAQQZR010000038.1:15564733-15583903 GCA_030068235.1 Notoglanidium macrostoma
GTGTCTTTTAAGTAATAAAAATAAAGAAAAAAAACATTGAATTAGAAGGTGTGTCCAAACTTTTGACTGGTAGTGTATATATATATATATATATATAATTAATACCTGTTTTTGTGTGATGTATTGAGTCAGTGAATAGTCATATGTTTGTGTGTTTGTGCAATGATATTTGTATATAAAGTATATACAAATACTTCTTGTGTGTGTGTTTGAGTGGTGTAGGCTTATATGGCTATGCCATTTTCTGACATGACCTAAGTCCTTATGTCTATTTGTAATAAAGCAGGAATAGAAAGTTCATTACCTGGTGTCATTTTCATTTGTCTCTGTATGTGTAAGGGCTGCACTTGCATGTCCATGTTTTTAGTGTGTGTTAGCTGTGTTTTCTGTAGTTTTTGGATGTAGAGCTGCTAAGAGAGTCTGTTTGGATTTTATCCAATCCTGAGATCCAAAATGTCCTCATGTCCTTGCAGGTGCACGATCTCTGCTGACGTTGTAAAATGTTCAGAAATGAGCAAATATTCCAAAGTGAATGGCCTACAGTGTTATGTCACACTATTCAAAAATAACAACAAAAAAAAATTCTGCAGGGTTTAAGAAACCCTCAAGATATTGCAACTGCAAGGTATTACAGGAAGTTTCAGTGCATTTCCTCTAGTAAACACCATGTATTTGCAGCTGTTTTGGAGCAAGACAGTTTATTTGGCAATTCAGGACCCTCACAAAGAGACAGATATTTGCCTGGACTTGGAGGAGGATACGTTAGCAAGACTTTTTTTTGCATATGTTTATCATTTCAGTAAATATTAAAGGAATCACCAGCATGTGTTCACATAAACATGAAATGCATGATAGTTAAATGAAAGTGCAAATGATAAGGATTGTTCTTAAATTTTTTAACACCCCTGAAGTTTGACTGAAGGTGTTTAAAATTAGCCTAACATAAAGGATATGGTCATGTCAGTAACCGTGTTTTAGAAGTGTTTCTCACCTTGAGAACTGTAAAACTTACTTAGACCACTTCTTTTTCTAAAGTGCAACAAGGATGAATAGAATGAGCCAAGGTATGCAAGTTAATGATTCTGCATGATACAGCACCTGTTGTGAGATATTTCAATCATGTCCTTGTGGAGCACTGTAATGAGAGGGGCTGTTGATTTTATTTTCAAAGGAAGTCATGCCTACATTTCACCGTTGCTTTCAGGTAGAAAGCAATTGGCTAATGCTACTGCTTAACTCTTGTCATGCTTAGGATCACCCCAGCATTGCATGCGGTTGATCATCCTCCTCTACTTTTTTTACCTCTATACCTGAGTTCATCTGATAAAGCTGATCTATATATGACCTTCTATTTGATTGCGTTCCTCTTCATGTATGTACTCTTAGGTTTGATTTCTTTCATGACCTATTCTGTGAAAGGTCTGTGTGTTTTAATTAGGCTGATTATTTGTTAGTTCCCCCACATTATATAATAAATTGCCAGACACTTGAATTTGGATTGGTTTGATCATAACTTCCTCATCCAAACCAAGGAAGTTGGGTGTTAAACATTTCCTCTTGGCAAAAGTCTCATCAAAATGTTTGAAAGGAAAACATGATGAGAAGCCCAGTACCTGAGAAATTGGCTCTCTTAACTCTTGCCACGCCAGGGGATGTCTCAGGGCAATATGAGCGCCAATATCAGTAGTGAACTCAGGGGAATAGAGCGAGGTGGCTGACTTGTTGCACCACCGCAGGCACAACTCCACTCACATCAAACGCCTGTGCTGTGACACTGTAGCCTGCAGGCCTGCGCTGGCTGACACTCTTGAGCCTGCAGCGAGTTTCACGTTACAGTCGAAGTTAGAAATGTTCGAGTGCTAGGAAATGACAGTGCCTGTGGGATTAAGACAGAAATTCATCCCACACATGGCTTAAGTCCTCTGCAATTTGGCATGCTGTCTCATTTCCCAGATTTGACCAAGTTACAGTGTAAAATGTTCAGAGTTCAGACTAGATGCCGCCATGATAACGAACACCGGAACACAGCATGATGTCCCTTATTCTTTTAGTCCACACTATGTTCCTCAATGTGTTTAGAGCCTTTACATACATTATACTGTATTATCATGAGAGAAAATCGAGTTGGTCATCTTAAAGCCTGTCTTTCACTCTGTATGGTTGTTGAATGCCATTTATCCTTTCAGGATAGAAAAAAGGTGTGTGTTTTAGAGCTGGCTTCAACTGTCAGTATAATTTATTCTAATATATTAACACTGTCCTTTTCCATCTTCCTCTGCCTCTCTTCTGCCTGGTTGCCTCACAGAAAAGAAATGGTTTACAGATGAGCCAGAAAATGCCTACCCAAGGAACATTCAAATCAAGCCCATGAGCACTCACATGGCCAATCAAGTCAATCAGTACAAATCCACTAGCAGCCTGATACCACCAATCAGAGAAGTTGAAGATGAATGCTGAATCCCAAGCTTTTGACGAGTTGGAGCATCCCGATGTAAAAGATGAGCGGTGATGAGGAAACTGTGATGATAATAGCGTTTCACTGTCATTTTACACCTCGAGGGTTTTTTTTTTTTTTTTTGGATCATGGAACGTAGAAGGGACCTCCTATGTGTATACCTTTAATGTTACTTCCATGATTTTGGAAACATTTAATTTAAAAATGTATACATAGTGATGTACATAATGACAATCAAATAAGGATTGTACAGCCCTCTAGCACTTTTTGAAATTATGTTAAAACAGTAAAGAAGTACTTCCTGTAATTCATTGCAATATCTCGTGTCTGTAGTGACCTGACTCTGTGCAGAAGGCTATGTTTTATGGAGGATGAGGGTCACAGTCCTTCAGCTCGTTAACATTACCCAAAGAACCTCATCGGAAGTGTCGCTTAAGCCCCACTACACACATGTACATGCACCCTCATCTGCTTCTTTTTGCACTAAATGTAATGATGGAAAAACTTGAGACTGGATTCTGGAAGAAGTGTAAGCATTTCTGAACTCACAGCACAGTGAGTAAACTTGCTGCCTGACTGTGGAGTGGCTCTGTGAAGAGAAGCGACTGTTAAAGGTGATGAGTGTTGCTTGAGGGACCTCAGTCCTGCTTTGTGTGGAGAAGCTTTCTTTTGAGTAAATGTTGCACACAACCTGGACATGCAGAGCGGGAAATTGATTCCATTTCCATCCACATAAACAACGTCATTGTGTACAGGAATGTACTTATCATGTTCATGTAATAATGAAAGAGGTCATCTCCAGCGTAGCCCTACAAAATTGGCAATACATTATCAGGATATGCACTACTTTTGTTGATGTCTTTTCCATCACGCTTGACTGCTGGTGGTGTTGTGGTTGTTGTGTATGATCAAGGCTCATAATGCATTTGTTTGGACGAGGCACAGGAGTCAAATACTTGTGTATATCTATATATATACTGATATATATATATATATATATATATATGTATGTGCTGGTTTACACACTGCACTCATGTACTGATAATGCCACTGTGACTGAGCTTTCGAAACATATTTAACATTCTCTCTGATTTTGTATTAAAGAAGAAAAGTTGAGAAAGCTTTGTGAAGTGTAACATGCCACATATTGCGAAAAGTGGGCGTCCATGGTTCCTCCTTCTGATTGGTGCCACTGCCTGACACATCGTTGGCACAGAGGCAAAGACGTGCTTGGATGTTCTCTGTGACCAACCATGATGTCTCATTATTACAAAAATCTACAAATATCCACGAACGAAGCTCAATCACAGTTGCCATTATCTTGTAAAGAGAATGTTGGGCAGTGTGTTGTGGTGTTCTGCTGTTAGACGGGACAGAATGAACGCCACTACACGTCACACTGGAACACGGTGGTGTGGTGAGCCTTTATGTGGGAAGAGTGTAATAATACATATGTTAAGCAGAACTTTGCTTGAAGTGTTCTGTCAGATTTATACATACTGTACGTACATAGTTATTTTTTATCCATATAAGCATAATCATTTTGTACTTATTTTTATACATATCAAAGAACTTTATTTCTAAAATTATCTTAAATGGATATTGACAAGGCTTCAGTACACACCACTTAAGTTTGCTGTCCATTATTACCCTTGGCAACAGAACATATCATGCTTTTAGAAGGACATGCGTGGTGTCCACCTCGTGGTGTAGGAGACAGTCAAAAAGGTCAAGCTTCAGCTCTCCGTCTGCTTTTCTGGGAGAGTACTTTAATACTCGAGCTGCTTTGAAGGACCTAGTTATATCAATTACAATATTCTATTATAAATTTGTATTGGCTGAGATAAACTATTGATACAGTAATTAAATGTAAACTGTAGTAAGCTGAAAGTGAAAATTGATGGTGAAAATGTGCATGAGAATGGGTCATTGTTAATGGCTTGCATCTACTCTTTCTCTCTCAGGGTAGAATTGATCGTTATCACTGATATTGACCTAAATTAGGTCTCAGGAAACAGAGTAACATGCTGAAATATTTTCATGTGCAGTAACTGTAATACGCTTAAAACTGTATGGCACAGTTGGAAGACGTGCAGATCGCCTCAGTCAGTGAGCTAATCACCATCTAATGCTAGATAGAAGAAAAAAAACATAGCAATTTTACTACTGAGGAAAACATATGATAATGCTTAGTGTTGAAGTATGTTGTGTAAATTCTGCCCATTTATATAGGCCACATTTTATTTTTTTGAAGAACAAGGATCTCAGCTTTAATGTTTGTCCACTGGATGTAGTTTGATCCTAATGCAGCCCACTAGGCTCTGTCCTCAAGTGATTTTGAATTGTGAATACATGGATGTTGCATTTTGTAGCAAGTAGACTTCTTTTAAAAAATGTGAGTAAACTGTATGTAAAATTGGATTGTTAAATAACATACTCGCTAGTCTGGGAAAAAAAGGGTTCAGACATAAAATGAATCAAAATTTACAAAATACTGGAGTCATTTTTTTTTTTTTTTTTTTTTTTGAGGATTTGTCCAAGAATCTTTTCCTGTAATGAAACTCATGCAGTGTATTGCAAAGAAGAGCTAAAGTACAGTGCAGAAAGCAGGTTTGATGAATGTGTTGTGAGGCTAATTTCAGAGTCCGTCGAGTGTAATTTCAGTTTGTTATTTCTTTAGTATCAGCGTTTACATTCCATATTGCCAGTTTTTATTCAGTTATGTTATAGTTTAAAATGCTCACTATCACTTATTCTGTTTACATATATAACATAAAAATTAGTATATATAAGGAATGTTTTCATTTTCTCTGTCAGTAGATTTAGGATTTTATTTTCTTTAGACAGCTAAAGTCTGTCCACAAAGTGATAAACAAGGCTTGTCCTTCAGCTTGAATTTATTCTCCAGTGTGCAACAAGAGCCACAGCAGTTCTGTGTTGTGTGTGTGTGTGAGTGAGTGTGTGAGTGAGTGAGTGTGTACCTGCTGTGAGTTGAAACCACTGTTCTGTACACATCAGACTGTCTAAAGTGCCATGATGTTGTCTCGAAACCAGCATCATTCAGTCAGATTTTAAAATCATGAAGAGGATTTTTGTGGCATCTAATCCTGGCATGGAGAACATCCAAGCCACACAAGCCTCCATGCCAGGGCGGTGTAGGCAGTGCTGCGGTCATACTGAAGGAGGAACATCTGAAGTCCCACTAAAGCGAAAAGTGGCATCTAAGAGAGCATAAAGTTTCAGTTCTAAAGCCAGACTCTAGTGATACACACATAACCCATAAATATACAGCAGCAGAACACACTGACTGAAAGATGCTGGGCACTAAACCAGTTTTAATGTAATCTGTATGATCATCTGTCCACTTGTTAGAGTGTTATTTCAGTCAATTATTCTACTGTACAAAATCGGCTGTCACTACAACATTACAAACTGTATTGAATAATGTGCTTTTAGGGAATTAAGTCTTAACTGAAAATGAAACCTAAGCTGAAACTGCTTTGGGAACTTTTTTTTCTCAGAACATTCAATTTCCATTTAATTATTTGGCTGTTCATTACAGGAAAAAGGAGTTTGAACTGTTTTAGCTAATGGAGAAATGGAGAAATTGATGGTGCTGAGTTGATCTACCTGACTCTGTCAAATATAACCTGCTGATAAACATACTGTCTTGTACAAAAAGTTTGTACATAAATTGTACATGTTTCTTTTTGTATTTTCTCAAATTAAAATGGATGTATTTGTGTTCTAATGACTGTCATTTCTTCCCCTTTGACCTGCTTTATGCAATACATCAGAGAATGAGGACACGAAAAACAAGCACAGTAAATAAAGTAATGTAGCATGAGTTTTAATGTAAACTTGGCACTGAGTGTTTAGCCATGCTGATACCACTGAGCTGTTAAATACTTTAATCAGTTGATTCAGTGCTGATTGATTTTCTGTAACAGCAGCTGTGCTGCAGATTCAACTGTAATTCAAACCACAGGTGTATATTAATGCACTCATTCTAATACGATCGCTGTCTCCACATAATCAAAAACTAAGCAGATAAAAAGTTATTAACAAATTAATATGAGGTTTTCTCATATTAACTAGATATATATATATATATATATATATATAAAGGAGACATTTAATATTCGTCAAATGAGACACAAACAACAAAATGTCACAGAAATATTACAAATGACAAACTCTCCAGGAAAAAAGGAAATGAGAGAGAGAGAGAGGTGAGGTTCCACAACATTAAATGTATCTATAAATGGTTAAAAAACATGACATTTGGTATTAAATTAAAAGTAGTAATTGTTGGCACATCTGCTTTTGCGTGATATTGCGGACCATTTTCCTGTAACAGCAGGCCCATCGGTTGTGGTTTATTCTTAACATATTAAATAATTGGAGCGCTTTCTAAGTTGCTGCTTAATTGCCAGTGACACCAGTCAAGCCACAAATTCAGAAAGGCCAGTCATTGTTGGATGTGGGTTTTAACCTGTCACACAATTTCTTCTGTTTTCTAACTTTATTAAGAATCAAAAGAACATGTAGTGGTAGTACTGTTAAAAAGATTATGGACGTAATATTTGAAAAACATTTCATTGATCAGTTTATTAGAATGAAAACATTCGATTCCTCCATTTTAAGCACATATCTGCTATTTAGACACATAAACTTAGTATTTGTATTAGACAAGGGTGCCAATAATTACGGAAGTGAATGTAAAATTTGACATTTGGGCCATAATCACAGATGGGGCTTAAATGTGCAAATAGGATGCTGTGTTGCCTCTAGCTATGAAAATGAGCTTGACCCTCGAAGCAGGCTGCAATAAAGAGAGGTGGAAGTAGAGCAGATGTTGGTTGCACTGCTGATTTGTAGCCTGATAAAGGTGGCACCCAACCGGCTTAAATTGATGGCTTGTTAGTAAGAACTGGCCCCTTTGTGAGATGTTTTCAGAATGATTGATTTGCGATAAAGTGGCTCCCTCTGTGTGCACGCAGGCAGAACTGATTCAGATCGATTTCAGTGAAATTGATTGATCAGCCATTTAACTTGGCAGTATGTTTACCAAAAGTAACCATGCAAGACTCAGTCTCCCAGTCTCTCCCGATAAAACACAAGCACGCCGTCAACAAAGACGTGCCTCAGTCGAGAGGAGCTGCATGACTCAAACTTATTTCAAATAAATACATTCGATATCACGTATTAAAAATTGTAAATACTTCACATGTATTAGGAGACTTTATTATGCAATACATCTGACTCACTGATAGATTTTGCATGGGAATATTTTATACCTTACTTGTCTGTTTACCAAACAAAATATTACACCATGTGCGATTTGTCTGTAGATGTTAATAGCACAAAATCCTGGGGTGGAAAATTTTAAGGATGGTTTTTTTCTCTCTCTCTTTCTCTCTCATTCTCCCCATATCAGAGACAAAGCACAGCAACTCTCAGGTTGAAATCATCTCACAATAGTCCCTTTGTCGTGTCCTCTGGATAATTGTGGATGAAAACAGGCCTCTATATTCTCACCTTGGGATGAAGTGGCCCCATCATGCTGCTTATTAACGATTTTACACAGCGAGCTGTGGCTTCAGACCTGTCAGCATGCCAATAATATTTACTGTCTGACACATGTGCTATGGGGTGTGTATGTGAGAGAGAGAAGGAGGAGGAGGAGTGGGTAGCTGATTACACTGACACACTGACAGCGGCCTCATCCTCAGCTCTTTTTGCAAATAACCTGGTGGGAGCAGCTTAAGTAAAGGCATGTTTACGGCCATAGAACAACCTGCTTCTTCTGAATTAAGGTCAAACGCAAACAAGGAGAGGTGCTGTCAAATATGAGACTGTAAATAACATAAAAATCATTCAGAGATTGTCTTTCAAATCAGGCACTGACAGCAGGATGAGGGCGAAGAACGAGGACATCGGCCTGTAAGGCAGTGCTGAGGCATTATCCTGCATGAATAGAAAAGACCTTATGGGTCATTTGGTAAATCAATCAATTCAGAAATCAAAAACAATTTTCTACATGGCTTGTTGACAGCAAAAATGAAACCGAGAACGTTCTAATATCAACCTTTTGACAATCAATATGTGGAGCCGGATTTGTTATTAATGTGATAACTCTGAGAATTAATCCCTGCAGCGCTTTTATCTGAAGCAGAAATCTCAATGCTTAAGGACTCACACAGTGACTGACAGCAGGAAATGGGACTGTATTGGACAGATATCACTAGATGTAGGAGGAGCCATTGCCGTGGCAACAGTGTGGCCCCCTTCACTCCCTTGTGCCCTCCAGAGCCCCGGCTCTGTCCGGATAACAGTTTCCATGACGATGCGGCACGTTCGGCACATCAGTGCCAGCCCAGATAAACAGTGATCCTTTACAAAAACAAGAAGGTCATTACGGCCGCTTGTCAAATCAATGCTGAGAGTGTCGCGCCTGATTAAGCCATCGCCTCTCAGCTCTGACATCGTGTCAATAGTGGCGGCCGTGTGAGTGCGCTCTGATGATTGGAGTGAAATGCCCATCAGTCAGAGAGCTGAGCTAGACTAATGATTCCCTGTGCTGCCTATTAGAGCTACATGACAACTCAATCCTCCTCTCCACCAGAGACACAGTGAGGGAGCGTGAGACAGACAGAGAGAGGTAGTGAGAGACAGACACAGAAAAGAGAAAAGGGAAGGTTACGAGAGGCAGACAGGCATAGAGAGAAAGAGAGACCTTGCTGCATCATTTGAAGCTGAATTAAAAGGACATGAGCACTTAATCTTTTCCTGAGACAATTAACAAAATTAAAGAAGAACAAAAGCCATTGTGTTTTTTGTGCCATTTGTACTTCTTTTCGTATCCACTCTCCCTGGAAGATGTGATCTTTCATCACAGTGAAACTTGGTGCTAATACTTTTCCCTCAGTAAGCCTACATAATACATTATTTTCGTGGGATGGACTCAGTGTCTCTGTGAGCACGGTGCAGTGTCCTCCTGTGGGCCAGCTGCTGAAAGCCTCATCCGACTGACTGATCTGTTCCGTCAGTGGGGGCTCGTCGCTCTGTGCCCTGCTGGAGACACAGATGTTAAGCTGGAGGAGTCCACTGGAGCTCTGGATAAAACCGAGCCGAGCTCTCAGCGGGCAGCACGCAGCGTTACTCACTGCAGCTAGTCATCTGCCTAATAGACCACACAGATACTCACTAATCCTCACGGACTTTTCATCTCGCAATAAACTTAGATAAAAAGCTTAGACAAAACTTAATAGTCTTAAGGCTGTGATACACCAGGCTGTTTATGTTCTTTCAGTTGGAATTCTCTTCAGTGTCACAAAATTGCAAAGATAGCCAACAAGAGCAATAAATAAGATCATTAGAAAATACACATCTGATCGAATTAAACATTCACTAGATGTCATTTCTGTAGTTAAACTGATGAGAGAGAAAAGCAAACGACTGCAACTCCATTAACACTGGTTGTTTTCAATACACAGATGATACCGGTTATGGTTAAATGTTACTTTTACCATTATTTGCTTGTACATAAATAATTTTTTCCTGTTATCCAGTATTAGTTTTCAGTATTTAGTTTGACATTTTCAAAAACTAAAATTAAATACTGATATAAAACTGACATGCAGCTCACCATTTAAATCCAAGCGGTTTTAATTTTAGCGTAAGCTTTTCACTAGCACAAGCTTTATGAACGAGTCGTCGTTCGGACTTCAGCACTTCGGCACGGAGGAAAGCCAGAAAGCTTTTCCACGATGTAGCTTTCTCCAATAACCTCTCATATCATCATCATCAACTCCTTTAAACATTATGACAGAAGATGAATGAATGTCATTATCAGTAAGAGACGGTATGGGGAGCAAACACATTGTACTGCTAATCGCACGGAGTTTAACTAGCAACGTAATGTGGGAAAGTGAAGTTAGAACATATGAATTTGTATTACAGAATGTAAGTGCTAATGTAAATAGTGTTAAATAAATATGCGCTCAGTCAATTTTAATGAAACACTGATTGTCAGGTACATCACGATAAAGTCTCAGTCAATAGAGGCTATTGCAGAGAAAACAAAAAGGATAAAGGCAAGATATTCATTTATCTGTATGTCAAAGACAGCGAAGGTTTGTAAACTATGAACACTTATTAACCAATTTAACCAATAAGCGAGAATAAAGCAGCCCAAGTGACACACGTTGCTAGCATCAGTTCTTACATGTTGGATTTAGTGGTGTTCAAATTTCTGGACATGATAGATTAGTAGGAAAAGTAAGCAGTTATAAGAGTAAGCAAAGGAAATCTAGCACAGGATCCTGGGAGATTAGGGAGTTAAGACGCTTTGGATATCACCAAAACGATCCTAGCCATGCATTATGACAGCACATTGCATGAGTAAGGAATACAACATGAAGGTGAAACCACCAGGAAGCTGATTATTTTCCAAAGCACATCCCAAAAGGGTTCTCTTTTAAGATAGCAATTTGTCAACAGATTGTTTATTAAAGAATGGCACGTCATACATTTTTACCCATTCAGAGTTATGTATAATAATACAATGTAACGGAACATCAGTTAGTTCCTGATATCTCTTAGGTTTTAGCAACTATTAACTGCCATTCGCTCACCAGTTGCTTTCTCATTCTCTCTCTATCTCTCTCTCTCGACATTCATTTAAAGAAACAACCAAAAATGCACCTGGACATTTTTACCACGACACCACAGAGCTCCATCCTGAAGACTGAAGACAGCTTATCTTGGACGCAAACTGCTGACACGTTAGACGCCTTCCAAAAATGCGAAACACCTCTTTAAGCTCATTTAATAGAAATGTTCACATATTAGAACGAGCACATTAAAATATGAATAAAGTACTACTGTCAGAGCTGCTGTTACAGACAATAAATCAACACCTTCTAACAGGTCGGATGAATGAATCCAACTGAATGTTGTGTATTTTATACAACTTGTCTTTAACTGTATACTGCAACTATATCAAACTGCTGGGGCTTTAATAGTCAGTTAAACTTCTACATAGAAGAAAACTGCAGTCACTGTATTTAAAATAACACCATTTGTTAGCCAGTTGAGTTTCACTTCACCTTCAAGTTGTAGAGCTGATTTATTGGGATGTGTTATTATTTAGCATAATTCATCACTCTGTCGGTTGCACATTGAAGGTTAATAGAAATGCCAGCATGTTCACTGATTTACTTAGTAAAATTTTCATCCCAAGGTTGGTGTGGATGATTGGAGACTGCGAGGACGGGGGGATTCATGCATTATGTAGAGGAAGCTGAAGTGACCTTGAGCCATTGCTGGCTGGACTATATATTAAACCTACCGCCATCAGCTGATGCATTTAACACTGTTTTACACAACATTACTGATGCCTTGCATGAGCTGAGCTCATTTTATCTGCTCGCCCACTTCAAAAGAGCACTTTAACGAGAATATTGAACAAGAAGCTGCTCGTGTTCATGTGGATTAAGCTCAGAGAGAAAATAGTGAGAAGATCAGACCCATGTGGGGTTTAGAGTAATCCTCATGCTTGTAAGGATGCCTTCAGCCAAAACAGACGGAACTGTACAGATCATCATGTAGAAGTCAGAGCTCATTCTGCCTGGATCGTAACTCTCGTATTAAACAGTGCATTGTGGAACATCGTTACCTTGGGTTTAGAGGTGAAGTAAGTGATGAGAAACAATATTTTCCCACAGAGGAAGATGGGCGGTGAATCAATACCCTGCCTGTTAGTAAGGCTTTAGCAACCTTTAAAATATCAAGCGAAATTGATTTACACAATACTGCCTATACTGTCAAACTGCATTAGTGTGAAGCTTTATCCAGGACCTGCTCTTGACATTTTATAACTGCGTTCCTCCTAACAGTGTCTACTTAAAAGAAGAAGAAGAAGAAGAAAAAACCCGACTTAAAAACACAAAAAATACAGGCGTAGATTACTGCAGCTGTGGTTTGTTTTTCGAATTCGGTGCCCTAGAAATACGTCTGAAAAGAAAGGCCATATTGTGCTGCAGTGTTTAAAGGGAAATAATTAGGTGACACATTATGGCAGTACTTGCTGATAGAGGAAATGATAAGGGAACACTATTCTCTTTTTAAAGCACAAAGTCCATTCTGATATAATTGGTAGTGGAATTATTTATGACATTAATTGCCACATTATCGACTGGCTGTCAGCTCGCGTGGCAGTTCGTCCATCTTTCTTACCAGCGGAAAGCTAGCTCAGCCTAAAGTAGACTGACAAGCTAATTACACCATCTTCCCCTCAATGACAAATGCTACTCATCTGAAACCGTGCCGGAAATAAGGCTCTTTTTCTGTGCCTGCCCTTTCCCGGGCTGTCTGCTTCAGCTAATGTCTCCTCGTGTCTGCAGTAAAGGATGAGGCTGCGAGCTCGGGAGAATGATCAGACCCTCATCTCACCTCTCTCTCATCCAGTTAGCGTGCTATCAGCATACGGCTGTCAATCACTGATACAGCGCCAAGCGCTTTCTCATGCGCCTGATTTGCATTCGCCGCTGTCAATCACTCAAAGAGAGGAGCCTAATAACTGATGACTAGGGGCGATTTCCCAGAGCCGCTCTGACAGGCAGCCACAATGAAAGTTGCGATCAGAGCTGGAGAGAAAGTGGGCTGTGGTGGAGCCCTGGGCTTCCACTGAGTTTCTACTAAGGCCCTCTATACAGGCCTGCACTGGAGCAAGAGCTCTGTGAACATGCTGTAATGGGAACACTGTCAGCTCGCACTGTCTTCTGCATCAGCAACACCCACCAGCTCTGCCTGTCAAGCTCCCAGAAGCATCCAGGAAGATCGGCTACAACAAGAGAAATGCTAGACATCACTGGCATTCAATGGTGTTTAAATCATATACTGTTTAAAGTCATTAAACACGTCAACACACTTCATTACTTCATGCACTTTAAGCTCCACAAGAGAACTGGGGGAGAGTATGAGATTACTCTCAATCCCGTTTGTGAAGTTAGTGTACACTTTTCCATCTTTCTTCACTCTGCCCTGAGACCTATCTGGAGGACTCGTCATTGGTGCTACGCAACTCCAGCGAGGAACTTTCTGTATAGCCGTGCACACACATTCCCCTGGGTCACAGCCTGTGCCTAGTGCACGCTCTGTTCCTCGCTCCTTAATTAGTCCCCATCCTGTGCCCCCTGCACCACACACACACATCCGCGCATTCTCTCACTCACACGCAGTACACATGCGTGGCAGCATATGTCTACCCTCTGCACTTGCGCCTCTCTCCTAATGCTGTTTATATTTGCGGAGCTGTTGGAGACGAGGCCGTGACGAGGATGGGAAGTGACACTCACCAAACTCGCTACGTCCCCCAGCCAGCTCCGCCGGCTCCGCTGCTGTCAATTCGGGCTACATCAGCGGCACTGGCTCAATGGCAGCGTCTCTGACACATGTCACAAAGTTTTAAATGTCTGTTCTTTTCATGGGGATGGCTGGGTGAGCCAGCCAGGGAAGAGATGACATTTTGTGCAGTGAGGAGGGGGGAGGACTTGTTGTGGCTCCCTCTTCCTGCCTCCTCTGGCTGTCACTGGCACTTTCCTGTGAACATATCACAACACGGACAAATAAACCTTGTCATTTAGAAACGCCCGCACTAGTGACCATGCTCTCCGGCAGCACAACAGGAGCGGTGCACAGGCATAGTCCCATAAGACCAAGGAGACACACACACACACACACACACACTTACAAAAAACAATGTGTAAACACAATCTCAGCAATATGCACATTTTGATTTCACATACACTCAGACTAACAAACACACAAAGCATGTGACCCACAACCACTAGAAACATTTCACTGGGCCATGTGTGGCCTTTCCCTGAGAGCAAGCAGAGGATGGAGAGGATGGAGCAATAAGCTCTGCCTCCACATGCGCTCTCTCACTTCCACAAGCATTTCCCTCACGGCACTGGAGAATATTAAACATACTGTCCATTACATGTCCACAGGATGGCAAAGTCCATCACAGAGGAATGTAACACACATCAGAAACTAATTTTGATAGATAGATAGATGGATTAACAGTAAATCTTTGGTTATGTAAATAGCATGTAATTAGTATCCACGGAACTCACTCTTTAAGATTCATTTATATGAACAATATATTCAAAATATAAACATTACAAAACAACAGTGAATGAATGAATACAGAATGCAAGTGAATGAAAAGGAAAGATAACGTGGGTAAACATTTCTCAAGCATGCAGTATTTAATTCACTTGATGTATCAAATCTCCCACTAAAAGTTCAGGCCACGGCTGAAACCTTGTATCTGTAGTGCGGCGAAAGCTGTTAGGGATTTTATTAGATTTTTTTTCATTTTCATAAACAAAAGTTACAGAGCAAGTCATTAAAATAGTGTGCATATCACATGAGGAGGCAATCAGGAGCGAAATGGAAGAAGTTGTTGACTTCTCTCCCTCCCCTCAGTCCTGCTGCTCTGTCTCGCCTGTCTCTCTCTTCCCTCTCCTGGACCCGAGCAACAAGAGCAAAGCTCATTACCACGCACTTTCCCAGCTCCTCCAGGCTCCTGCGCGGAAACATCTGCCCCCGCAACACACCAACTTCACACAGTGTATGCGTGCTCGCGCGCACACACACACACGTACACACACACACACACAAAATCTTAATATCACCACATGTATACATGTCCACACACAAGGCCACAGTGCAAGGTGGCTGTAAATGCCCTTCGTTTACCAGTAAAAAGTCAAATGATCAATGTTTTATTCTGTCACTTGCTTAAAGCAAATTGTTTGAATAATGTTTCTGAACAATATTATCAGTGACTGGTGAGAAGCAATTAAAAACATCATCACTGAATGCACTTCCTGACTTTACTTTCTTTTGAAAAAATTTTTTTTAAGTCATGCACAATGCTGTGTGTTTGTATACTACATGTATCAAGAGAAATTGAGTGATATGAATGTAGTATGAACATTCTGTTTGTGTGTGTGTGTGTGTGTGTGTGTTTAACTTTAGCTTTGACTTTGAGGAGGGCTCATCCTGTGTGTCCTCATGGGCACACTGCAGCCTCAGGTGTGACCTTTGACCTGCAGAGTGTAGCAGTTGGATCAGGCAATCCATCATGAAGCAGTAGCTGTCAGCACAGTCACTTGGATGTGTGTGTGTGTGTGTGTGTGTGTGTGTGTGTGTGAGGGCTGCTTAAAGGCAATAATGTCAGTGTGAGTGGCACGACTCAGGCAGTGAGGGAGAGATGAGAGGTGGCAGTGATGGCGCACTCAGCAGAAGGCACTAGAGGGCTGTGTTCAGCTGCTTAAAATGCACATGGCGAGGTGGATATTAATAAAGACACATCTTTATGAAGCTCCGCTGCTTGTCCTGGCCTGTCCGCCTGTTTATCAGAGCTGGTCATTGCGGATGAAGCGATTGCCCTCTGAATGCTTGCCATAGTAGATGTAACGGCACTTGGCAAACACCCCTACAAAGCAAACGGAAGAAAATAAGGACTCCATTTATTGCATGTCATAATAATCTATGCATGAGATAATTATAAGTTAATGTAATAAAGACTGCTAAATAGTTGCTAGTAAATATGTCATGATTTTACCTTTAAGATGAAAGATTGTACCCTTTCATTATTCTTTTATGACATCTAAAGTAATATTGTCACAATAATTTCATTTGACTCTCAGTATATAGTATCAAAATGAAAATGTCAGTCTAGGAAATACCTTGTCATTGTCTCACCACACTGTGTTTGAGAACTGCTAATGGCCCTGAGCATTTTTTTTAACATAGTCTATAAGATATTCAATTTATAGAAGAACAAAAACAGAACAGTAGTAACATACTGCAAAATATGTACACACTTATTTTGTCAGTAAGAACAGAAATCATTACTGCATGTTCGCTAGGAGAACACAATATTGTACCTGTTAAGAAAAATTTGAATGCTATTTTGTTTGCAGTGTTTTGTTCTATTTATAGATTCCTGTCAAAGACCGAGGATCCAGACTTCTGAATCAGTCTTCTTTTCACTCAAATTTTGGCATGAACGGTGTGTCAGGGGAGGCAGAGCATCCATCTAAAGTCTAAGAACACCAGAAAGACAACATTTGGCCTGAGGGTGCTGTCTAGACAACAAGCAGCAGAAAACCTGCCTTCTACTCTGCCTGTGTGTGTGTATGTGAGAGAGAGAGAGAGAGAGCGAGAGAGAGAGAGAGAGAAATGATATCATAGTAATACATGGACAGATGGAGGACTACAGAGGTTCATATAACTATCAGTCACCTTCTGCTCTCAACTGACCAAAACACTGGACACCACATGGCTTTGTGTGTGTGTGTGTGTGTGTGTGTGTGTGTGTGTGTGTGTGTGTGTGTGTGTGTGTAAATGAGGATATTAATTTGTGCATTCAGGAATGACCTTAAGGTATATTGTTGGATGCCACAGTGGATAAAAACCTGCTAGCTAAGTGTGATTGCCTCACAGTGAATGCCAGGCTTTGCCCAAACTGCTGGACAGCTATGTGAAGTAATGAAATAAATTCGGTTTGTATTCAGATACTACTGTCCAAATGACTGTGCTGCACCCACGCCTTAGTCAGAATCAAATATTTATAAGATTTACTTCCTTTTCAGTTTTGGAGGCAACCAAATGTTAAAATGCTAGAACGTTACTTCTGGCTATGATGCAGGTGAGAAGGTTTCCCAGCAGAGCACTGCCCAGAGCATCACACTGCCTCTGCTGGCTTGCCTTCATCCCATACTGCATCCTGGTGCCATCTTCCCAGGTAAGTGACGCACATGCATCCGGCCATCCACATGATGCAAAAGGAAACATGATTCCTCAGACCAGGCCACCTTCCATTGCTCCATGGTCCAGTCCTGATGCTCATGTGCCCATTGTAGGCACTTTCGGCATTGGACAGGGGTCAGTATGGGCACTCTGACCGGTCTGCAGCTACAAATACACAGCAAGCTGAGATGCACTGCGTGTTCTGACACCTTTCTGTCATAGCCCACATTAACTTTTTAAGCAATTTGCGCTACAGTTGCTCTTCTGTGAGATCGGACCAGGCAGACTAGCCTTCACTCCCCACGCACATCAGTGAGCATTGGGCACCCATGTCCCTGTCATTGGTTCACCGGTTATCCTTCCTTGGACAACTTTTGGCATGTAATAACCACTGCATAATGGGAACATAATGGGAACACCCCACAATACCTGCCATTTTGGAGATGCTCTGACCCATTCATCTATCATCACAATTTGGCTCTTTTGTCAGAGTCGCTCAGATCCTTACGCTTGCCCATTTTTCCTGCTTCCAACACAACAACTTCAATAACTGACTGCTCATTGCTGTCTAAAATAGACCCCTTGACAGGTTCCATTGTAATGAGATAATGAATGTTATTCACTTCACCTGTCAGTGGTTTTAAGGTTAAGGCGCATATGTATGTATGTATGTATGTATGTATGAGTGTGTGTCTCTGTGTGTGTGTGTGTGTGCGTGCGTGCGTGCGTGCGTGCGTGCGTGTGTGTGTTTGTAAAAGCTACAGTGCACAGGTTTTTTAAAATGAAAAACAGGATTAATAAGTTAAGGGAACAAAAAATATTTTTAATATGATGTTTCTGAGCTGCTGTGAGTTGTGCTGACAATTCTGTAATACTAAACACAGTCAGTGGGTGGGTGGGTTGTAATTGGTGAGAATATTCTACACATACACAGATATTTCAGCTGTCATTATGCCTCAGTTGAAGAAAGTCCAGATACACAGTGACTGGCAGGAGCTGCAGCCAATCAGGGAGAGAAAGAAAGTGTGTGAGAGTGTAATCAATCAAATAAAACAGCAATGAGAGTGAGAGTCTAATATTATACTATGAGAGGAAAATGGATTCAAGCATGATGGAGTTTTGGCTGTTTTATTGCTGAACTGTGAAGGCAGTTATTTGTTTTGCAATTTGGTGGGAAACTTTGTTGGGGCATTTGAATCATTTGGCAGTTATTAGGATGTTAAAGCTAGTTGGTTAGTAACTAACAGAGTGTTTGATGAATTATGTGTGTATTTGGCAAGAGCAAGTTGGTTGACACTTCTGTTCTCTCTTGGTGAGTGTCATGTTGACAGACTGCATGCTAATATAGGGTGGCTAGAGGCTAACAGGCGTTTTTGGCTTGTATCTCTCCACTCACTGCATTTAAAATTCCTCTAGGGACTAACGGTGTATGTTTTGTGTTTGTACTTTATGCATTCCAAACTTTCTGATGAGTTCGTTGATCGGTACAACTATTAGGCTTTTATTCTCATAATATTTCTGTGAACCTGAGGGGATTATAAGATCATAATAACATCCACAGAGTCAAAAAACTTGGGCAAACCACATTCTGCCATATGACAGAGTATGCTACTGCACCAGTGGTGTCATTGCTGCTTAGGCCTTCCATTTAGTGCACAGAATGTGGTTTGGGATGCAGCCTTGAATTCCCAGTGAATTCTCAGATAAATTCTCACATTACAGCACAAGACATGTTAGAATATGTTTCCTCTGCATCTTGTGTGAATTACAATGGTTCACTACCAGAGAGGGAGAAATTCCAAAATCCATCCATCCATCCATTATCTATACCGCTTTATCAGTCTGGGTCGCGGGGAAGCTGGAGCCAATCCCAGCATCTT
>JAQQZR010000038.1:15584003-15609411 GCA_030068235.1 Notoglanidium macrostoma
AGCCAGTTGACCTAATCTGCATGTCTTTGGACTGTGGGAGGAAACCCACGCATGCACAGAGAGAACATGCAAACTCCGCACAGAAAGGCACCCTGGGTGACCCGGGGATCGAACCACTGCACCACCGTGCCACCTAATTCCAAAATCTGCAGCTTTAAAGAAGGTAGTTACTATATACTGTGAATGGACTGACTGAATGTGGTGTAATGTAAGGTCTTTTATTAACATACTCAATTTAGTGGAATTTCTGAGCTGTGCATACTGTGAACACATAACCTAATCGCTGTTAATAATGATTCAATTGTGCGGCTCTAATGAGTGTGTGTGCGCGTGTGCATGTGTGTGTTTTCAGCGACAGACTGTGGGAAGGCAGAGACAGAAGGATATACCCTTCATAAGAAGCAGCAGGCATCCGTATCATGCTGTGAGGTTGATTCACCCACTGGTGACAATCTGTCCTGTTTCAAACATGGTGTCACAATCTAATGATTTGAATGAAATTTTCTGTTTAAAGATTTATCTAAGCATTAGAAGTGAAAACACAAACAAACTGCAAGCATGATGTATTTCCAAGCATGTAAAACTTCTGCTCCTTTTTTCCTGACTATTCCAGAGTCCCAAATCTTCCATTAACTCACAAAGTAGCTGGATGCTTGGCGTGACATCTTCGTGCCATCTTATTGCCAAGCTTACATTGTTCTTAGCTAAGAAACCTGAAGAATACCTGATTTCCCTGTGTATAATGAGGCTAAAATGGAATTCTGCTTATGGCATACACTCTTCCCTCATAAGAAAACAGACAGTTCATGGCTAAAAAAACCCCAAAAAGGTGCCAGTTAGGTGATTTGCTGTAAAATGTCCTCCTCATTCCTTTTATTCGGTAAGACTGCTTGAGCTGAATGCGTAGTCTGGAAGTTTTAAAACAGGACGGCCCTGAAATGCCAGAAAGAAATGACAGAGAAAGAGAGAGAGAGAGACCGAGAGAGAGAGAGAGAGACTTGATGGATGTGGTAGACTGCAACTAGGTGTCAGCGCTTTAGTAAATGAGGCAAGGACAAGTGGTATTAATGCTGTCAATGATCTCCTGACAGGAAAACAGATACCACGCTCACTGCAGTTTTTAAATAGACATCAAGTGCATTAATGACAAAAAAGGGCAGGCTTCAAACACAGCGGCTGAGTGATGGGCGAAGGGTGGCAGCGCTATGAGCGGAGAGCCAACATAATCTGAAAAGACACCGTCAGAGTAGGCGAGAGACAGGCCTCTGCATCGCCCACTGACACACAACAGAGATGAGGATACAGATACTGGTGGGATATTAGTGACAAGCATATTCTAACACCAGCCGGGATCCTAACAAAACCTGACATTCTGTCTCTCTCTCTCTCTCTCTCTCTCTCTCTCTCTCTCTCTCTCTCTCTCTCGCTGCCATTTCTCTCTGCCTCCCCATCCAGCAGCGGTGTTTTGGCTGACATGGTGCTGCAGTGTGGTGCTCAGTGCTCCTCTCCCAGCGAGTTAGTGCCAGGACCTGTTCATGTCGGCTGCAGGAACGTGCTATGCGCTGGACCCAGCGGCCTAGGGAAGAGCTCAGTCATTCTAAATTTGGACTTTTGTAAAAGAGCCATACTCATTCAGTCTTGCCGTCCGAGCAACTTGAGGTGATTTACACAGTGAAGTGTGAGGAGCTGTCTGCTCAGATCAGATAAGGAGTTCATATCCACATACCTGTCTCTCTGTGTGTGTGTGTGTTAAATTCCATAGCTTTGTGAAATAAAGTGCTTTCCTGCATATTTTTTCATACATTTTGGGTCTGTTTGAGTCCTGTATTATATTTGTTTGGGTTGCTTGTATACAATATCATTACATTAGAATTACTTAAATTACTTACACAGTTCCATTACATCCCACCATCAACAGCTGCCCTCTATAGAGAGGCATTTCTAGCAGAGTGTCTCCTGCAGGCCTGCAGCCCATATGATGCAAGTGAATAATCCCAGCACACAGGCAGACACAGCTACATTACATCTGGAGCCAAAACTCATGAACCCGACATTTGTTTAAATACAGTAATAAATAAAAGCTCTGTGATTGATGAGTTGCTGCAGGCTCAGTGTTTGGTGACGATGAAGCTGAGTAGATGTCGGCTTAGAGGTTTATCACGCTCGAGCTTTTCATGGCAGCAGTGGACAGACAGCAGGCCTGTGAAATGTCCACTCTTGTTGCCAGCTTCACACTGAAAGCCATGTGTGGAGTAGGAGAAAAAAACATGCTTCGGCTCGAGACAAGGAGAGTGTGTTCAGCGTAAACTGGCAGTCATTGTGAAGTGTGATACAGTGCAGAGAACTCTGCATACTGCACACCCAGCCAGTTTCCTGCACCTGGACCCTCCATTACGTGCTAACTTCAGAAAACACAGAGGACATATTTTCAATATAAAACCCAAGTTGAAAAAAGGCAGGCCTGTGGACATAGGATAAACAAATCATTAATAACTAGAATTTAAAACTCATGACTAAAATTTGAAGGCAGATGAACATCTGAATTTATGAAGTATCTGAGTTTCTTCGTCTTCTGGTTAAGTTTATCGCATGTCTCGCTGGATGAAAGTTTAATGGTGATTATGAGTATACAGGATGTTTTAGCAGTGGTCAGGGGATATTTAAAAATCTCTGAAAAGAAAAAGCATTGCCATGATAAGAAAGCTGTATGAAAATATGAAGAGGATGTGTAAATGCTGGTTAAATTTGTGTAGTTTAAAAATGAAGTTTGTGTGAGTGTCATTGGCCTCCGTTCTTACTGGAACTATATTGGGAGATAAAGTTACAGTTAACAGCTCCAAACTTACATGTCAGGCAGAGGAAATAGAGAGTCATTGTATGTACTGCTGAAGTGTTGATAACTTGTAACATGTCTTGAAATATTCTCAATAAAGTTTGATTTAAAAAGGAAAAACAGAGACATGCAGAAATCAGCACATGGTATTTCTTACATAAGACATTAATGGAAAAAAAGACATGTCTGGCCAAGCCTGGGGCAAGGTAATGTAGTTCATGTAGACCAATCAATGTGGATTCTTCTTCAGTTTTGTCTATGTGTGTATACCCCCATCTACACAACCACTCAAATATACACCCACCCAACACACCTACATCCATCAATAAACTAGTTTGCTGTGTTTCCCCACAGATAAATAGTCAAGGGCATTGTTGCTATCATGATATACCTGGTGTTTTTTAGAGGATGAGATCATTGTCAGGAGTGGAAAGGTAGGACTATCAACCTCACCTTCATCCAGCACCAGAGCTGACTGCAAACAATGAGAGTCCTTCACACACTCTCTACAATCATACTGATTATACTGCCAAGAGCCTGTGAGTAGCATGACCTCTAATGTTGCTTTGGCTCAAACAATGTTAAAGTCACAAAGGCACATATGTTATATAAGCTGCAAACATTGTAGTTTGAACAGAGACCATGCTGACCATGATGACATGTTGCATCACACAATTCCTGCAGATTTTTCCCAGTATTTCCCGCTCACCACATCCCAAAGATGTTCTATTGGATTCAGTTTCGGTGACTGTGAAAAACACTGACGAACACTGAACTCATTGTCATGTTCATGAAAGCCGTTTGAGATGATTTGTGCCATGTTGGATGTAGCCATTAGAAGATGGCAAATTGTTGCCATGAAGGGATGCACATGGTCAGCAATAATACTCAAATTGCTTGTAGTATTCAAGTGATGATAGATTCGTATTAACGGGCCCAGAGTATGCCAAGAAAACATTCCCCACACCATTACACCACCTCCACCAGCCTGGACTGTTGACTCAAAGCAGGTTGGGTTCATGGATTCATGCTGTTGGTGCCAAATTCTGACATTACCATCTCTGTACCTCAGCAGTAATGGATATTCTCCAAACCAGGCTCCATTCTCATCTTCAACTGTCCAGTTTTAGTGAACCTATGCCCACTGCAGCCTCACCTTTCTATCCTCAGGTTTTTCAGTTTTCTTGGCTTACAGAAGTGAAACCTGACATGGTCTTCTGAAGCACATAGACGGTCAACATGGGGCAGGATCTCAAAGAAATGTTTCCAACATCTTGTGGAATCCATGCCACAAAAGACTGAGGCTGTTTTGAGGTCAAAGTGAGGCCCTGCCCAGTATTTTTTTTTTTTTATGAAATCTGCATTATTGAGTCAGTACAAAAACATTTTGATTTCCAAACATTATGTTCCAAAAAGTAATTAGGTATTTGAAAAATGCTTTTATTTTATGTCAGTGAAGAAAGCAACAGATTATGTAAGAGACCACTTTTCAGACAAAAAACATAATGAAGGCTCCTGGGTATTGCATACAAAAATAAAATAAAATAAGCAGGTGTGACATTCAAAGTTTCCAGAAGAACTGTGGCAGATTCTCTAAGATGCTCAATAAAACTTGCCAGTTTTATTAATTTCCTTATAAACTGCACATATTGTACCTAGGACTAATATGTAAGAAACAAAGTTTAAAATTGGTTACTGCACATTGTAGTATTTCTCTTTTAAGTAGAACGATGCAATTATTTCTCATTAAGTCATAGATCCTTTAAGTATTTCTTTGCATGTGCCTTTTGCGCAGTACTGTGTGAATGTATTATATATATGTTGTGATGATTTCCAGTCATTTCTCTACAGATGTGCAGATGTACAGATGTGACCAGCACAACCAAAAGCTATTTTTAACAACCTCCTGACAGCAGTGCTCTGCACTGTATTATGATCACCAAGAGGTCTTACAGAAGTCACAGGCCTAGCAAATAAATATCAGCAACCCACAGAGATAAATATTCAAATACATATTCATCGAGCAGTTGTATTCTTCTGTCTCGTATAGGAGAGAGGGAAGGTTATACTGAGGGAAAAAGTTGGAGCTTATCACATTTAGGATAATTTACGACCCAGGATAATGTCACTTATTTAATCATGAGGGAAATATAGATAGTGATGGTTTGTTGGGTTTCAGGTCAAATAGACCCATGTGCAGCTACAGTGGCGCTACTTTCAATCCAAATCTGATGATGAACCACAATCTACTGAGACAGACACAGACGGGAGGCCATTTCCACCCTCTGAGATGAGGTGTAGCTCTTTTGAGAGTGCACTACATGAATAATGAATCAAAATGTCTAGAGGTAAGTCATGGGGGTATGTTGGTAAATTAGGCACCAGTTACACAGAAATGCCATGCAGAATATAAAGAGGCTAAATAAAATAAAATCATCTGTGTACATTACATCTATTTAATATATAGTTAATTTTCATTTATTAATTTAGCGGAAATGTTTACCCAAAGTGCAATAAACTAGGTGCAACTGCTACAGTGCCAGGTTTTCAGCAATAAACAAGATACCGTGGAAGACAGATGTAGGAAAAGCTAAAAGAAAAGATAAGGGCATAGGTACTAAAACATATGAGTGCTTTACACCATTGTCAACATGCTGATACCTTGAAAAAATCTGATATAAACTGATCCAATCATGGCACAACAATAAAAGTATTGCCAACATGAAACACAGGTTTGTTCTAAAAAAAACCCAAAAACGTAGTAGTAAGAGCTAGTCTACCTAAATAGACAAATACACACGCACTTGCATTTGCTTCATTATTCATGTGACCAAGTTAAAACTGAATCTTCAGCCATTTCTTAAGCATTGTGAAGGAATCTACAGTGTGAATGGAGCAGGGTAATTAATTCCATCATGAGTTTTAGATTTAGAGCCTCATGGTGATAGTTTCAGCAGACACACTACATAATCAAATGATGAGTGACTCCACGTAAGTAGATGCAGTTATTCTGTAGGCTGCCATGTAGAACCTTCAACTATTGTGAGCCAGTGATATGAAAAGAGGTGTGATGTGTGTGTTTTGTTTGATTGAAGACAAGATGCTCCAACATAATGGATCTTCTGCTGTGGCTTGACAGTGAAAGCTGGCGAGGCAGCAAACAGTGAGTTACAGCAATAAGATGATGAGAGAGTTCACAAGAAAATGTGTATATTCTTAAATGCATGGTCTGATTTTTCTGATACACAGAGCAAGCCTGTAAGACTGGAAGACCACCACAAAGGCATTCCATGACAACTAGCTAGTCATCAATTGATAGCTGAACGTTCTTAGCAGATATTGATGGAAAGATAGAAATGTTGTGTTGAATCAAATGAGATGCCAGAATGACAAGCAGGTGTGTCTATAGCAGTGATCTGTTACAGTTCTCAGAAGGAAGCCGAATGCATATGTTATAGACTTAAGCTGATGTTGGTTCTCTTTCAATAAAAAATATTTAGTCCATTAAATATAAATAACTGTCATCATGATGCATGCATTGGGCACAAGCCTTCCCATTTCCCAGTGATGTTTATTACCGCCAAACAACTGCAGCACCTGCATGTTTTCAACTTCAGCGTATTGATTAAACTTTTAAATGGTTGCCATATAACCCAGGGACATCAGGAAGATTAATTTGCGTCAATGTTCATCTGTAATTCATTAGCCATTTATACCCTACATCCACATGGGCTATCAAGAAAATGCAGGCCATTTTTCAATCCGGCACAGGCTGGGGAGCGGGAGCTGAAAATTGTACTGCATACAAATAAGACGGCAGGTTTCAGGAAACCGAGACCACTGCAACCAAAAATAAGAAAACTTATATTATTAATGCAAATAATGTTTACTGTGTACTGGTAGAATTGGATAATTCTGATATTGCTCCATTCTCCTTGAATAACGCATGCCATCTTAGAATTACTGCACACATATACATATAGTCAGTGCAAAGCTTTGCTACAATGTACTGTTATTAGAGAAGTTGTAACACCACTAAAACCATAAGTAATGAATAACTAATAATCAATAAACAAGCACATTTTACTTTTTCCATGAGTAGTTTGTGAGTAGTGCTGGGCTGCTATACCTTATTAAATGAGTTTGTAGAAGAGGTAGAAGAGGCAGGATGCAAGTGGGTCAAATCAGCTTGTTGTTTATTATGAGTAATCCAGTAATAATGATCAATTTTCCATGCAGGGGTCAGAACATTGGCAGACAACGACGCACATTTACAGTGAATGAGACTTCGCAACTAGACAAAGACACAACAGGGTTTAAATAGATAAACTAATCAAGGGATAAAATCAGAACAGGTATACACATATGGCAAAAAAACCAATGATGAGATGGTGGAGACAGGACTTAAACACAGCCATATGAGAATGTTCATTAAAAGCACATGGGCTGAACTAAAACAAAACATGAAAATCATGCTTGGCGCACTTTGAACCACACTGCAGACTGAGACGGAGAATTCATGTCAAACTTCATTGTTTCAAATTTTACTCAGTTTATTAAGTAAACAGAGTAAACAAAGTCCGTAGCAAAACTTTTCACAGCTGGTGAATGGAGTTAAATGATGAGACAAAAGCTGAAGTTTGTTACTCAGTAGTCAGAAAACTAATTTGTATAATTTTAGTAAAATATTTGGTCATCACTTAAAGGTCCACTATGCAAGATTCTGCCCCTCCCTTACATCTCAATTTCCTAGCATGTATTAGAACGTACAGTGTACTTCCAAGTACTTAGATTCACAATCACTTGCTTTTTCTGTGCTAAATAGTAAGTATGATCCTCTATTTTTCAAACTTTGAAACACTGCAGCAGCAGCAAACACTGATTCCTCTTATTTCTTCTTCTTTGTCTTCCTTTTTTTGTCTTTGTCATCATTCCAGTGCTTCCTTCTGGATTCACGTTGCCACATAAAAATGCAAACCATGGAACACACTCTCTAGAGGTTTGTCCATCCTGGGCTACTGTAGCGGCAAAACACGGCAGCTCTGCAGAGGTGGATCCGCGTATTTAGATATAAAGGGCTCATTCTGAGCTTTCGAAAACACAACAATTTGTAGTTACAAGTAATTATATACTAATGAAAACATACTTAAGGATTCCCTAAGTTTATTATGGAATACATACTCCATTTTAATAATTCTAATAGATATCCTCAATGTTGTGCATCGTAGACCTTCAAAATAACCATCTTACTTGTATAGCAGCCTCAGATGGAACCTAAATCTAGGTACATTTTCCAAAAATAGTACATATAAAGTACAATGCAAGTGAGCGCAATGTAATTTTCAATGATGTGCTATTCAGGATGTGAAGCTACTACATGTACAAAAGTGTAGGCTTTCAGGATTATGCCAGAATCAAATATTATGAGTTGAAAGTGGCAGTCGTCATTAATGAAGTCCTCAAATCACTCTACTGATAAAGGCCTATCACTCTTTGTATTCCAACTTATGAGCCTGAGGAGGAAATTGAATTCTGGGGGACATAAATTTTGACTGAAGCAAGAGATTATAGTCACAACCTAATTCAAGACTGGCAAAATTAATTTCAATGACATTTATTCTTCATAGAGCAAGTCTGTGCGAGGCATACAGTAGCTCTGGGCCTAGGAGATAAGGGAACAGTCATTTGAGGCGGAGTGTTCCTGCAGTTTACAAAGCCTTAATCTTCTTGGAACAACTCCTGGTCTATCATAAGGAGACGAACACCACAGCTAGCAGCTATTCTACACATGAATTCTACCCGCTGTTTGTGTCAGCACCAGTACAGCTTCTCAAGGCTATACTGTGAAAGACTAAGACAGAGTACTGAATACATTTCAGTTTGGTGCTCATCACATTTAGTGCATGTAAGAGACTGAAGCAGCTGTGTCATATAAAAACACCTTCTATATTTCAATAGCACCACTGTCAGTAAATGACCTGGTTAATCATTATGATTCAATAGCCATTTCTGTCCATGACATTAAGTATAGTTTGATAAGATTCTAGTTTGTACATTGTCTGAATTTGACTGATTGTGGTCATCATTAGAAACCAATTTCTAATTAAAAAGGAAAGCACAGATAAGTGGCCAAACCCTCAACAAAATGTGAAAAGTGTAATTTGCAGTCGAGCTGGGTTCAGTAATGGTCTCATTAGTGGGTTAATTGGAAAGTTGCTCATTTAGAGTTTAATCTATCTGACAGGTTTCAATAACACTCCTGTATTATATTAGCAGTCAGACAAAGCTTAACTCGCTTCTTATCTCTTTGACATTAGAGGCAAGGTTGAATTAATGATGGTCTAAATATTTGGCCCTTCCATACAGAAGTAGTACATGAATTAAACTGATGAGTCAGAGAGGATGATGAAGGAGTCAGCCAACTGAAGAACACATGGTCTAGAAAGATGAAATCACAGTGTTTCATTTCCTGCATCCTTGAATCAGGCAAACATTAAAATGAGATGACAACAGATCTTTGTTGTTTTATAACCCCAGCATTTTCTGTCACATCTAAGTCACACCTATTCAGTAAGTACATAGCTACACATGACAAAAGATGGAGGCTAAAAGATCTCCTGTGTGCTTCTCAGTTTACTGTTTTAAATTAGTTAAGGTTACTTATGTTTTGTTTTGATTCCCCTATACTGTAACAAACAGCGAAATTTTTCAGAAGCGAGCAGAAAACTGAGAAGTGCGCAGGAAACAGTGAATGGAGTGCAGGGCTGTGAGAAGTGAGCGCACTTATTTTCGCTGTGCTGCGTTTCAGAAATGCATTGTGTTTTCTGCGTTCCTGTCATCACTGTGGTGACGTAAGCGCCCCCCGGAGAGGATCGTTTAGCGCAGTGTGAGTACAGACCAGCAGGGGAGTGGGGGAAATCACTCCCAGAGCCTGTTCGGGCCAGTTGAACCTAGTGTGAGCACAGCTTAAGATGTACTCCACTACACATATCCATAACCAGTGAGTCTTTCTGAACCACTCCTCACTCCTCATGTAAAAGAAACATGCCTTGAGGTGAGTACGAACCCAAACCTGTGATTTCCTACTGAAATCTTACAGATGCAACACTCAGAAGTCCTCATAATCTGATTTGATTTATTTATAAAAATGAGAAGAAAATATGAATGATACAAAAGCATAAAATGTAATAATGTGTAGGTGATGTAATGAAACCCCAGAGTGTTTACAGAGTTTACTTCACCATGAGAAGAGGTAGTTCACAGACAACATTTTTAAATAAAGGAGTGCATATGATAATCCTTCTATAATCAAGTTAATCAGTAGACTTCTCAAACTCTGAAGTGGATTTAATGTGTTTTTTCATGGATGAGATACCATGAAATTTATATTTATTTTATTTAGGGCTGGCACTGTGTAGTGAGAAGTACAGGAACTTTTTTGAAGTATTTATGCTGTATAAGTGGTTTCCTAAATTAAAGGTATAGTGGTTATGGCTGAAGCTAGCTGTTTTAAAACTCAAAATTTAATCAAAGTTGCACCGTTTAGAGTTCCCTCCAAAGCCAAGCCCCCAAACACATGCACATATGACAGCTGCATGGACAGAAAACATGAGCGACAGCCTCCTTGTCCTGATTGGCTTAATGCTGCTGGTCCACATCATTTGTTTTTTCTCCTGTTTATAGAACCTGGGAGTTTTGCATTGATATTTAATGATAGCGAAGGACAAAATGTGAGGTAAATTTCACGAAACATTTTCTAACTTCAAAATCATTGACCTTAACTTTAAAAACAAAAAATTGACTTAAAAGCATTTATGAATTTGTAAGTAAATATGCAAGTTAAATAACTATTACTTTTATAGATTTTGGACATGGAAAACAAACCACATGGAATCAGAATTTTTTAAATTTGAAAGGAAAGCCCTAATGTACTTATCTAATACATTGTAATAATGAGAAAATACAAATATGTTATGAGTTGGAAAAGGTGGAATAGAGAGTGCATGTATAATCCTCTATAGTGACTGTAGAGTCCCTGTGAAGCTTTTATAGTGGATAAAAGATGGAACTCCAAATCTGGGTTCTGGACTGTTACTAAATGTAATCATGATGGATGTGATAGACTTCATGCATCAATGAGCAAAACGGTTCCTCAGTGAATGTCATTTCTGATTACTGTCAAAATGAATACAGCCACCAAAGCATGTAAGTGAATAGTGAACAGCCATGTCAACACATCACAGTGGTCATTTGACTGTAAAAGGAGGAGACGAGATTCACAACACATTGCCCTGAGAAAAAAAAAATGATACAAATAAAAGGACACAATGTGAGCTCTGCTTTGTTGGTAAAATAGCTTTATCTAAGCTTAATTAAATTTAAAAACACGGCCGTTGTGTTCTTTAAATAATTAACTATTTTGTGAACTTCAACATACTGTACTATTGATTGTTATGTAATATGATAATATGAATTGAGATGTTGACACAAACATATGATTTAGGATTTTGATTATGTTTTGGATCTTTAATTTAAAGACTTTATATCCACAGGGCATGAATGAAGAACTATCTTTAACATGCTTCTTAGTGGTCTAGCTATCACCTATGAGTACGTTCTCAATTTTCATATTATGTTTTGATTCATACCAGCACACCTTGCATTGTTGTGTGTTTGTTTGTTGTTGGTATCATGACAGTCTATGTTCTGTCCCATGTCTACCATAACCTGTCTCTCTATAGGAATCTACTCCAAAATGTATGGCAGATTCCATGTCACAACCTATAAGAAGTGTTTGTGCATTTGATGATGTTTTTAAAACAGGAAATACTGAGGATGAGCTAAGCCTGGAATGTTTATTACTCTGTTTTTGTTTTTGATATGTAAGGCTCTTTCACTGTTTGGGCAACCTTTTCTTAGTCCAACACATTAACATTTTTAGGATCAGCCTTTGTGTGCGGCGTCCACTCTTTCATCGTAAATAAATGATTATGAGCTTGTATGAAGAATAAAACTGACACAGCATCTTACTGGCACAATCTTAACCACAGACAGAAAAACAGCACTTAACACAATGGCCGCTGCATCAGCTGCCCTGCTACATCCACATACAGCCTAATCTTCCCTAAAGCCAAACGTCAATTACCACACGAGTGCATGGGCTCCTTGCTGTCTTAAATAAAGCACCTGACACTCCCTAGAGTGACACATATCAATACCAATCTGACAGCGACGCTCCCACCTCCATCGCTGAGGAGACAAACTGCACCTGCCTCACTGTGGGACACACATCTGCTCTCTGGTTTCCCCTGAAGAAGACACACACACACACACACACACACACAAACACACGCACACACACACACTCCCTTTCACTTATTACTCTTCTTCCCGTCTCTGCTAAGTGCCCTGTGCTATTTTACGGAGCCCATTATTATATTCATTTCAGCACAGCATCTGAGGCTTGTTGGACTGGTACCTGGGGCTCCTGAGCTCGCTGCTGTACGGTGATTCAACATGACACTCTGACAGAGAACAGCGAGAGAGGGAATGGAAAGAAAAGAACAAGGGCTGTGCTGATGTACTATGAGGCTGTGCCCTGGGTGAATGCAGGGGTGCCCATCTACACCCACAGTGCATGGCTAGGAGGCGGGTGTCACTATGATGAAGCAGGAGCATCACTCAGACTGATGCCTCATCTGACTGGAGTGGATCAATCCCCAGCCTTAATACAAACAGGCATGGCAAAATATCCTTTAACACAGAGCGCCTCACACAGTCATTAACTACCGGGGAATATCACCTCTGACAGGGTTTCACTCATCTTTATAATAACAATCTTGTTTTGTACAGCACTGGGCACGCACAGCTCAAAGTGCTTCACAAGGAAAATAAAAAGACAATAAAAGAGACATTGTAATATGAGCAGCAAGAACAAGAGTAAATAAAAAATCATAAACAATGGGGTTTTTTTTTCCTTTTACAAAACCATAATCAAAGAAGAATTCATTAAAACAGAGCCTAAGAAAATGTGTTTTTAGCTGCTTTTTAAATCATAGACTTTAGTTGTGTGTCTGATCTCAATTAGTAAACCATTCCATTAAAAACAGAAGGCTGCTTCAAAGCCCCTTTTCTTGTTGATGGTAGGGGATTAAACCTGCACTGGATCTTAATGAACAATATAAACATATGAGAACAGACAATCCATTATGTATGATGGCGCTAATCCATTCACTGCTTTAAAAACTAGTAGTGATTTAAAATTTGTCCTAATAGAGGGAGAGCCAAAGTACTGTCACCAGGTGTTATATGTTCATTCTTGCGTGCACCTGCCAGAACCTGAGCTGAAGTCTTTTGAACAAGTTGCAGCCTATCGATTAGCTTCTTTGGCAACCCAGTAAACAGTGGGTTACAATAATCGATGAGAGAAAAAGGAAAAGCACATGTCAGCTTCTTAGCATTGTGCAGACTGATATAAATTCTAACTCTAATGTTCGAAATAATGAGCTATACTGTTGATGTTTGATTTAAAACTTAGATTTATGAATTATGTTTTTTCTTATTATAGCTGTTTAGATAAAATTCCTAATTTGGTAATATTTTTTCTTTATTGACTTTGGTGTACACACAAAAAATAATCTGTGGTTTGTCTTTGTTATGTTTAGGAAAATGTATGTTCATACAGGTATATGATCAATATGCAGTCTAGTAGGGTGTTTAGAGTAATAATCTGAGGAAGCAAAGAAAAAAAAAAAGTCTGGTTCCATTGGCATTTTTCCTTATATGAAATGTAACAGTTTTCAACAATGTGCCTTCAAAACTAACAATAGAAGATCGAATTGCACTCATTCTTATGAACGCAACAAGTGTTGCTGCCGAATTCACTAGAAAGCATCCTGAGAAGCAGCCAATAATGCCACTGCCACTGTTGGAAAAGTGCTTAAACATTTCAGAGAAACAGGAAGTGTGCATGATCAACAACGTAGTGGTCATCCAAAAACCGTAACTGATGAGGAAACCTCTGCAGAGGTATGCGAACACCTGCTGAATAATTAAATCAATAAACCAATACCCTGCGTAAAGCTGAAGTTGATGATGATTATTTGACAATGTCAGCATATGAAATACTTTGTGATGATATAAGTGAATTGAATACATAAGAGGGCTGAGTATGGATACCTGAGAGACACCATAAAGAATTCCTATTTTAAAGAAGTCATTTTTTAGAAAGATAATCACCATGAGTTATAAAGAATTGTCCATCCAGTAAATAAGAATTAAACCACTTAAGAACATTCCCTGACAGTCTAAAACCCTTCTTCTCGTCTAGTAATAATGAATGTTCAACAGTGTGAAAGGCAGAACAAAGATCTAACAGTACAAGAACAGATACATTATTCTCCTCAGCATTGAGTCAAAGGTCATTAAGTATACACACTCATCTTCCCACGCAGTCCAGAAGGCTGATAAACATAACTGATCACTTACTAATGGTACACAAGCACAGCACTGTTCAAGTAATTACAGTGGAGTAGTTACAGTGCCCGCTGCTGCCCCTTTCAGTATGTTCTTAGCAGAATTCCAATGTCGTGAAAAGAAGAACGTAGCCTATGAAGCAATCAATTGAAATTAGATCACTTTAATGCTATTAAAATGACAACACGGCCCAACTGGAAAGGTTGAGTGGCGATTACAGAAGGCACTTGTGTAACACAAGCCCGCCGAAAGCATCCATCCACGCCGACAGAAGAGAGAAAGGGAAACTAATACGAACTATAATTGATGATCCCATGTGGCTTCAGCTGAAAGCAGGATCATGATGGTGCAGAATTGTTGGTTCTCTTTAATACCCAGTCACCTTGCCCTCGTCTTAATGGAGACATTTACGGTATGTCTCTTTTCGCTAATTAATATGACTCATCCAGCTTCCATATGCAGCGGGATCAGGCTCAAGAGGAACGACCTGATTAACAGCCTAACCAAGGAGCTCAGTGCGCCCTCCGCCTCCACCGCCTCACCCCCCCCTCTCCCTCTCCTGACAAGCTCGGACCATCATCAGCACCCTGCACATCCCCTGACAGGTGGAATAATAACGGTCATACATCACTGCGCCCGAAAAGTCCAATAACCTAAATCTTCACTTGCCTCACAGCCCAGGACTCAATTACTTTATTGACATGTAATCTTCATAAGGGGAGAAATATTGAGCATGTAAGGTCAGTCGGTTATGAAGACATATTATCATATTATCTGCATGGGGGTTGTAGGGGCTAGGACCTGACAAAGCTAATTATAATCGTACATGTTACAGGACAGCGCATTATGCACTTGGCTGCATGAGTAAGCCTGAGCTGAGGAGGGGAAGGACAGGGGATGGAATTGCAAATCCACTGGCTGTGTGGCATGAGAAATAAATTCAAGTATTATTGAATAGATGTCCAGACTGCTAAGATTTCTGATCTATCCATTTGTACTGTAGATATCTAAACCTTCCTCTGTGCTTCCCTGAAAGCTTACATACTGGAGAAACAAGACCTTTCTCATTTTTTTGGAACCAAAATAATTCCTCCTCAAGAATAGCTTAAAGTTCAGCAGATATCAGTTCTTATTAGTGCAGTGACTTGAACAGTTCCAAATGTCACTGTTACTTAGTGAGTCTGGAAGCTCGGCCTATGGCTTTTTTCCTCCCTGCTTCTCTCTCAAGGTTATTGTGATTTCATAGCCAACGTTACGAAAGCCTAGACTGCACTCGGATGTACATTTCAGAAGATCACCTAAGCATTCACGAACGAGATATGTGTAGTTTTACAGGGCATCACAGTGCCTTATACTGTATATCACTACATAAGATAGTGACAGTCGGTTAGCTTTTATAGGCAATAAAACACTTTCAAACAAGCACGGTGTGCATTTTGGAAGAAAAGATATGGCTAGTGGGAAAAAGCATGAAAGCAAAGTGCTGCCCTGAAACACACTACGAATAGTACAACTGGGTCACTGGCTTTACTTCTTCACTGAAGGAAAAATCCTACTGCAGGACATGTGTGTTCATTTCAATTCATTTCATTTCATGCCATTTTCCTCTTTTATTTGCCGCTTCCTTTCCTGAATCAATTGCACTGCAGCAGTATGTCAGGCTATGCCCAATCGTGTAACAGTTTGCTGGCGGTAATACAATCTCTACAAGCTCCCGAGGGACGGTGGTTAGCATAGACTTAATGATGTCAAGTGCAGAGGCATATTTTAGCTCTTCTCGCAGGGCAAGCCTATTTACAATGATATAGACCTTCAGAAATGTTCCATTACTGCACATTTTCACACTGTTCCCTGTTCCATAATCTCTTTTAGTTGTCAGCGTTTGGGAAAATGGCCACATATAAATGCATCCATAAAAAAAGGGAATGCTGTTATTGCTTCATGACTGCATCCCTGTAGAAAATGATACTAAATAACTTTGCTGCATTCATCTTCAAGCTAAATTAAGAGAATAAGAGATGGAAAACGTATAGTACAAAAGATTCTCTTTTCAAGTAATACAGCAGAAAGTTAGCAATTTTTGCCATTCATCCACTTAACAACAGACTATTAAAGAGGGGACTTTGAGGGAGGGCTGGAAAATCCTTAAGCTATAAGATGACAGCGGTCAAGTTTGATACTGTCATCTCTTTGTTGGTTAGGTGACCGGAAGCTGAATGCTGCAACCGCAAGCCAAACTGAAGAGGCAGGATTTCCTGGGGGAATGAGGATAGTACTTATTTGAATGTTTGCAATCTGGAATTAACTGCAATGTCCGACCTCTATCACTCAGTCAACTCGACAGTCTTACAGCAAGACAACATGTCAGAAATGATCCCATAATCAGATTATGATGGCAAAAGGATGTGTCCAGTTACATTACAATGATGAGAAAACTCGCTTTTAAAACGAATCTTTTTGACAGATAAGTTGGAGATTAAACTTCTTAAAAACTATATTTATAATGTGAAATTATTATTATTTTGTTTGTTTATTTGTTTGTTTTTTTAACAGTAGTTAAAGTAAGCGTATAGATAACTGTTTCAAGAATGTAATTACCGGCAAAACAATGGCTAGCATTGGAAAAGCATGACCAACTACAGTAAATGCACTGTGTAGTACTTATAGTTTAAAATTCGCCAGCATCCTTTCCCTCTTTTTGAACTGAATCTTAAATCCTCACCAATTTGAGCCTTGAACCCTGTACAGAAATATTGCACCTTCTTTTATAGAGTGCAAAAGTAAATGCTAAACATCCATTTCCTTGTGCCTGAATTGAATAAATGATGTGCCAGGTCATTAATTTGAGCTACGTTCACCCCCATGCTATAGCGCATGTTCAAACATCAGTGTGTTGTGATTGTACAACAATGTAGAGGTAGTGACAATAAATCAGTGGATTCATCAGTGAGCAAGAAAACAGTTTAGACAACAGTCCAATGGAGCTTGCTATAATTGACAGATGAGCTTTGTCTCTTCCACTACAATGGCTTCAGTCCACAGATTATGTGGAAATAGATGTAGAGCAGTGGGGAGGAGGTCACATGATCGATGAGGCTGATGTGTCACTTATGGATTTGGGCAACAATAGAGTGAGATGTCCTCCTGTTCTTGTTAAATCATGGTTATGTTGTTTACATTATGCCAAGAATTATCCACGAAATGTTAAAAAATTAATTTGTATTGTCATTCGAATATGTCAAACACAATGGAAACACAAATGCCTCTGGCCCATGTGTGTAGTATAAATCTAAAGAGGTCCACTGGGCAGCAAGCAGGGAGGGAAGTTTCTCAGAACATCTTTTCATCTGGTTTAGATGATTAATAAGCCAAATACACACATTGTACACAAATAAAATAGAATGATGGGGCTTGTCACAAAATTAATTGCTGTCATTTGTAATTTAATTGTGGCTTGAATCACATTTACACAAACAAACGCTGAAAGGAAAACCTTTCCCAAGTATGAATCATAAATACTTCCAGCGTGTATCTTCCATGATTCTGAATTACAACGATTTGGCATGTTTTTCCTCTTCCAGTGAGGGGAATTTATCTTAATAAACATTTCCACTGGCTCCGTCACATGATCATTATAATGCAATCAGGGTTCATTGTGAACGGATCAGTTTCGCCTTCAGAATGACAAGTTGCTCAACATCTGCCAGGACTGTGTCTTAGCGTCTCGGAGAACTGAAGAACCCCTTGACACGAGCAGACTCATCCATATCAACCCTCAAAAAGAGGAGAAAGTCGAGGAGCCAGCATCGATCCTGCTGTAAAAATATCCAAACCATCTGGCTTGCCTGTTTCCTCATAAATTACAATGATAAAGCCTTTAGTTTCGAAACTATGAAAACCGCACTAACCTGCACTAAACTCCTGGCATGACTAAACGCACACATGAAATTCTAGCCTGCATCTCAGATATCCAGTGCGCACGTCACAAATCATTCAGTAATATGAATAATGCTTTGACTGCATTAGCAATCACTTTCGGAGCTGATTAGAAAATGAGCGTGGGGTTTCCATTTGCATGATATATTCTGTGTCAGTCTGCTGTGACAGGCCAGAAATACCGGGAAGCAGACCAAAGTCCCATGTACCAGAACTATGTTACTGGAACAGGGCTGGGCAGATTGGCAAGACCTCATGTCCTTGTCCATCATGCTGACACATTCTTAGTCTTGCATGTGGTATCACTTAACACGCACATGTATGCTGCTTGTGTTAATAGATCATGAAGAAGTCCAGCCAGGTCTGCTCTGTCATTCTTCCCAAATGCTCATGATATATAAACCATTTCAGACAGTTCTGATAGATGAATAAATGATCAGTGCAAATATATTAGTCTGTTCATCAAAAGACAGGAAGAAAATGTAGGTATGAACATTTCCCTAGAGTCATATGTCTAAGGTAGTCTGTTAAATGATTCATCTGGGAAGAAGATTAAACATCAATCAGGCCATTCAGTCACGTCACGGACTTTTCTTGTACAGCATTACATTCCCGATGTGTATTTAGCTCATCTCGAATTTGACTTCAACATGCCATACTAACCTCTCCCATCAAGGTACAACACCTTCCATATTCAAATGATGGCACAGAAAAGAAATAAAGCAAAATAAAGCAAATAAAGCAAATAAATAAATAAATAAACAGCGGGGCCGTCTTGTCACTGCCACCTTTCACTTGATAAAAGTTCTTAAAGTCTCTCAGAGACTCATTCTACTACATCAAACAGCAGCACACACGAGAGAGAGAGAGAGAAATGTGTCAATAACACGTCCTCAAAACCCACACAAACAGAATTATTCAGTAAATGCAGTGCCATTCTGTCAGAGTAATGACAGTGTGGAAAGGGAATCCATCTCAAAGTAGAGTTCAGCAGTTGAAGCTTGCAGGAAGTACTTAAGTCAGCCCTGCTGTTTTAATCTGCGCTCTGAATAGGGTGAGAGAGGAGTGCTGCAGTCTCAGTGACCAAATAATCCGATCCCATGTCTCCCTGTCTTCCTTTCTCTCATTTTTTCTCCCTCCATCTTTCATATATCTGGTGAAGAATGGCCAAACTGGCTTGGCTTCCTCCATTCCTCCCATTAATCTCCATCTCTTGACTAATGGATATTCATGCTCCTGTGCTAGAGGAATCCAGGGAGGACCACCAGATCCCCCCAACACAAATCATATCATCATATCATCTCATACAAGAGAGAAAACAAAAGCTGTCAACACAAAAATGAAGGCCAAAATCAACCCACTGGCAGGTACTACACAATCCTACAAGCCTGTCGTGACTTGATTTAAAGCAAGTGTCTCGCACAGATCGGTTCAAATCGGTTTTTTTTTTTTTTTTTTTTTACAAATAATTAATCAGACATGCACAACACCGAGGATATCTAAAACAGATGTCTGTGAACTACATCAAATGACAGTCTGGGCATTTTCTTCTACACACGCAACTTTCCAACCATTATTTTTTGGCACGGCATCTGAGGAGACACAAAGTGTAAATCTGCAAGTCCATATAAACTAGCGTGATGGCTATTTCTTTTTTTACGGGCGCTCATTATTTTTGTACAGTTAAAACTATAGGTGCGTTTTACACAAAGGCTTTAATGGGCACAAAAACACCCCTAAGTCATTAGAAATGGATCCTAAACACCTCATCAGTGTCCAACTAGAACACACCTCTGGATCTGAACTGGCACAAAGCAAAGTGTTTGCCCAACACCTCTCCTACACGCAGAATGCTGAACTGAAAACATATGTCTCAGCAGAGTCACAGGGCTTACAAGGAAAACGCACAAATGTAATATTTATTTCAGCATGAGTAAGCCAGTTTATAAACCACATTTCACTCCACATCAGTGTAAACTGCAATGACAGTACTGTAGCACCAAAGGGCTAATTTAAGGCAAATAATTTCACAATATCAGTAACTTGCCAATAAACTCAGTATGGCATTATTACCTTAAATGTCTTCTTTAATGTGGTGATTTAACTTGTGCCTAAAAAAAACACTCAGATACATAAGTCTAAATAAATCTAAAATAGTACATTTACCTTCACCGATGACGTGATCAGAAGTTCAGATTTAAATCGGGACAGTCTGACTTTTTGAGACATGCCCCGTCCTCTGATACTCGAGCCATTCATTCAGATACAAGACAGATCTGCTCAAGCAGTCTAGCATGCAGACTAACTGCAATCCAAAATACAATCCAAAAGAGAAATCAGGAGTAAAATGTCCTAAGAGACTTTGTAAATACAGGCAGGAATGGTGGTTTCATATGATACAAAGGATAAGTGATTCGGTACGACTGACTGGAAATAGGAGAAAACCTTGCTGTGCCGTATAGGGGAGCGGCCGCTATAAAGCATCGTGCAAGCAGAAACCAGCAGGTAGCACGATAATCTCTACTGGGCTCTTTTTATAGAGTAGATGAGTACCTCATTAACAAAGTTCCTGCTGACTGTGAGCTATCACTCTGTCATTCTTTAACGGTACTTAGTTCCAGTTTATATCAGTCTACTTAAAGTACATAGCCACAATCAGCAATAAGCACGTTTGTGTTGTCCAAAGCCATAACCTTTATCACGTTAGAATAGAAAGGATTGATAGGTTAGTTTTTCCAAACAGCTAATAATTAGGTTAAATTTTAGATTTCATTTGGAACAAAATTAAAAGTTTTTGCTGCTCTCCATTCAAATAAAGCCAATTTAGAACTTGCACTCCACATTAAAATCATTAGTGAGTAATTGGTGAGGTGGTTACTGTTGATGAAATAGGTCTTAATGAATAAGACTGTACAAACACACCGAACATTATACTTAATTTAAAAATGCAAGGCTTTTTGTCATGCCAGTCTGATCACGCTACTTTAAAAAAAGTCTTTTATTTAAAAAAAATTGTCTTTTATTCCTCTTATACTACAGCAATTTGTCAACGATTAGTTATTTTAGTGATTAATTTAGTAATAAATGACAGGTGAGCAATAAATTTCACACTTTTTAACTGCTGAAGACCTTCTCATCTGGAAAACTCACTAAATGTTACAAAGCGCTGACACTAGAGACTCCTTCCATAAATGATAAATAAACCTATTCTTATCGAAAACCTCACCATATCAACAAAGATAAATTATTAAATAGCAGTGTGTTTTTTTTTTTTTATTTGTTTTTATTAGGCTTAGATTATGTGGAGCGTCCAGCGTACAAGTCTCTGTGCATGAGCTGTTGCTACAGAAACAACGTATTAGAACAAGCACATTACAATAAACCTGGGATTTGAATTGCAGCCTCTACTACTGTCAGAGCTTCTGTAAAAGCAAATTATTCAAGACCTTCTAACCAATCGGAATTGAGAATTCAACAGTGCTGTGGTATAAGATGTCATAAAATATAAATGCACACATATTACAGAAGCAGGAGGAGACCATAGTTAAGACGCAGCTGTGTGATAAAGCTCAGGGCCTCTACATATCCATCAGGTTGTTATAAAAATATTATATCACCCACAGGAAGCAGATCTATTTCAATTACACAAAGGTTCTAGCATTTGTGTCTCTGTGACGATGTGTCAAACAGAAGATTTGAGCTCAGTAGCAGCAGATCCGGGCCTGCGTAAATGAGTGACGCACAGTTGCCAGATGTAAGTTAATGGAGGATAGGGGAACTAGCAGCAGGTGTAAATCTCCCCCCATCCTGCTGAGCTTTAAAAGTCAGTGCTTAGCACCCACAGCTCCGTCATCTGGCCTCTCCCAGCCTCCACGACAGCCCATTTGTCATCATTTTCACTTTTTTTGGCAAAAAAATGGAATGTTCTAATGGAGTGCTTTGAACGGTCCCAGATGTTTGTTTATTTGTTGTGCTGCAACTGCAAAACAGTTTATTCTTCACACACAGTTCCATTTCGGGGGCTGAACATCAGCTGTGCCATAATGAAAGCAAACTGCAGGTGGAAAAAAAAGTACAGCGTCCCTAGGGTGTCTTCTGCTCGGATATTCTTTTAGCGAAGGCCTCCTGTCTGGAGGGATTTGAAGAACAGTTGTGTGCCATTTAAAATATAGACATCCATTACAGCTGCACATGGCCTACAATAACAAAATTTAAATGCACTTCAGCTGATATATGTAGGAGTACAGTTTCCTTCTCTGGTGAATGTGCACTGGTTTACTCACTAAGGAGAAAATAAATGTTCATGAGGTATGATACGAGTTCTGGAGCAGCATTTATTGCTTTCAGATGTCAAAATGTATGTGGGGGAATTTGGCAGTTTCTAGTGATATTTATGCAAGATAATAGTAGATACACTATTCATTTTAACTACTGCTATTTTGAACTTACCTTTCTAAATGTATAATCTATTTTTACTTTGTAACTAATACTGATTCATTATATGGGTGAAACGTATTCAGTATTACTTTGTACCGATCTATAGGTTGCTGCTGTGGCATGTGGTCTTAAAGCTGGCTGTATTATGAGATGACTCTGGAGAAAAATTTTGGTCTACAGGTTGATTTAAAGTTGGTCGGAGCTGACAGCAGTGCTGCTTCCTGTGGCTACGCTGCCGGACTCCAGGCCCTGTCATCCTCTCGGTGTCACACCTAACCTGCCTCATGGCCTCACTGCGTTGCTCTCCCTCACCCTCCTCTCCCCTCCTCTGAGCCTGTCCTGTCTGCTCACTGTGTGTCCACTCCCCAATTCTAGCCCAACACAAGAGACAAGGGTCTCATTTCCCAAAAGCCAAGACTTCCTCTAGTCCTCTACACTGTGTGTCAGCACGGCAGGCACACAGCCCGTCCCCTCTCTCCCGTCTCAAGAACTCGTGCCTGTCCTGATTACCCATGGCACCTTGGCTCTTGGGGCTTCGGCACAGGTGACATTAATTGTAGCAATATTGAGAAACAGCGGAAAGGCTTTCTGTTCAAGACAGCCTGCTGTCACACATGTCGCTAATTCTGCCAGCCACTGCAATGCAGCATCTAACATACAGCGGGCCTGACAGGACTGGCAACAAACCTTTGGGCAAAGCATGGGCACTATTACCATTCCGTCCTATACAGATGGACCAGATAAATAACTGCATAATTGCATCATGCGATGGTTCACGATGAGTTATTGCCAATGCATACAAATAGCTGGCTTCCTCCTGACACGTCCTGGAGGTGAACTGCATCTTATAGTGTCAGGGCTTTTCCATTAAAGCTTTTTTTTCCTCCAAGGCACAGCCAAAGTTCAAATAAAGAGTTACTGTGTTAGACCTGATGCATTAAGCAAATAGAATAGGCAATAAGTCAAGATAAATAAAAATGGTGTGATAACGGGGAAAGAATAAAAGAAGGCGAAGGACAAAGATGAGGGCTTGTGTTATCTAACACTGCAGTACAGTATCGTAAAAATAACGAATGGAGAGTGTCAGCGCAGCGAAATCTAAGAGGGAGAAAAAATATTTCATATGTCAGCTCTGCTCACCTTTTAATGGACTATTCTCAAGCAACATGATTTTGACAAAGCACTGGGCTTTCCTCTACATCACTTGAGAGGTGAGGGTCAGCCTTTGTGAAATAGATCTGTCCTTGGTGGGGGGTGGAGAAGCTCTTCCTTGACCTCACATGAAAGCAAAAGTGGCAGCACCATGGCCGCGCTGTGAAAACACAGTGCTCTGCATTGCACGGACAAAAGAACATGATAAATGTTTCCTGCATTTAAAAAAAAAATCCTTTTTTTTCTCTCCTGAAGTTCAGCATGTCAAAAGCAGCTCTCCTGCAGAGTCCCAGCCTCATAACCAACAGCGATGCAGCTTCACCAGAGGCTTGGGAAATTTACCAGCAGCTGAGAATAATCTGTTAGTCTGTAGTGTGTTAGTAGAGAAAACATTTCTGACTATTAGGAAATAATACAAAAGGACTTGATTGATGTAAAATATTGCAGCTGGTTTAAGCTATCATTTATTTCTTTTAAAAAAGTTTCGTAAACAAGAATGCATTCATTATTATATGAGATATAGTAATACATGCCTTTGTTTTGACTCAATGCTCAGTATACACAGCATCTAATTCATCAGTTAATTAATTATACAGGCTTTAGACAAAACTGCAGGTGTTTTATATATATATAATATATCTGAACTCATTCTGTATTTGGGTACAGAAGCCCAGTCTAAAATAAATATTTGATCTAATTTTTCTAAAAAGATATAAATACTCTGCAGCCCTTGTTAGCCGTTGAATAGTCTGCTCAAATACTTTGGTATTATTATTAAAAATCTTTCAGTTTTTTCCAATATGTTAAATCGCTATTTCCAAATACACGGAGTGCTTATAAAACATGAATCATAAATCCTTATTAGCTTGTTTGCTCAGTACTGTGTGTGGCTGGAACAAAGCCATGATAGTAAACTTCTAAAAATATTTTGGGGGTAATGCAATAATGGTAGTAGTCAGTAATCAACTAAGGACATAAATCTGTTAATTGCAACATAGCGACCCATGTAATAATAAAAACATTGTTATGTAATTATTCTGAAACCCGCTGCAGTGCATGAAGTCGTGTTATTTATTCAGAAATGATCACTATTCTGTTTCATATAAAATAATCAGTACAATACACTGCTCTCTGGTACACGATGCAGCACGTATCGTCATGTCTAAAGCTGCCAGTGCAGTAATACAGAGACAAAATGAGATTAGTGCAGGGGATATGTATGAACACATTTTTTACATTTAGTTCTCAATCACTGTTTTTTTAAATGTAATTTTTCCAACACAATAAAAATAAACTGTTGCAACACAGACCATGTGAATACCCAATGACAGGACATGCCGGTGTTATCCAAGTTATTATCCCGATTATTTAGGAATTGCAATATTTATTATGTCAAAATATAACTGGTGATGTCACCAATGTCTTTCTAACACTAAATAAGGTGGAGTTTACTGTGAATAAGAAGAATGGAGCATGTGGCTTGTTTTTTCTTTGTATTTAATTTTTTTTCTGTTACTGAAAGATCTATTACTGTTATCATGGTATAAAATAACAAAAATAAAAGGATTTGTATTA
>JAQQZR010000038.1:15609511-15621415 GCA_030068235.1 Notoglanidium macrostoma
CCCCTTTCAGAATTGACACTGCTGTTGCTTTGTTGAATATGTCACATGGTGCTCTGCAATCTTTTAAATAAGTATATAAGTAATTAATGTATGTTATGTGATGCTTTGCAGCCTTCAGAAGGGAAACATTATTTGAAATGGCTACACACTAATGAAGGCTTAAAGCTGAAACATTTGTTTGTAACTATTCCTTTATAATAAATCCTTTTATATATAACATAATGTAAAAAGATACAAAATCACTGCTCTGTTCTTCTGCACCCCACAGTAGGATTACAATGCTTTTAAATAGCTACAGTTTTTCTATTTACCTCTGTTGGCAGCATAGCGTACAAACTTACCTTTGGGGATTTTTGCGTCTTTGGATCTCGGTAAAGGAGTATAAGGCATAGAAGTGGTGTCTGATCTGCGATCACCAAGATCCTACAAAACAAATAGAGTAAACATGAACTCATTGTGTTGATGGACTCCTCAATATAGCACCTGTGCTGCTTTGCATTGCAATCCGAGTGGATTTATTAGGTTGGATAGACAGGAGAAATGTACATTATTGATTTCTGAGTTGTGAATGCATTGATCCTAATTGAGTCCTAAATGAAAAGTATTCATTTGTCATCAGCAATCAGGAGCATTCATCCAGACTGATGGCATGAAAGGCAGAGGGAAGTATGAGAGAGAGAGAGAGAGAGAGTCACAAAGAGAACAAGACAAAGAGAACGAGAGACAGAAAATATAAATCATGGGGTGGGGTAAGGGAGAAAAGCTTCATTGCCATGACTGATTACCCAAGTGCCATAAATTTTCAGAGTGTGGTGGAACGGTAATGTTGGGAGCAGTACTCCTGCTTTTATCAGGGTGCTGGACAGCTTTCATTATCTGGCATGAGAGGAGGGGAGAGAGGAGGTGAATAGGGACCGTGCCTTTGATTATCTCTTTCCTTCTTGTTTGAGAGAGGACGAGGGAAAGGCCCCCACTAGCACTCAGTCAAGTAGGACGCTGTAGGTCAGCCTGGGGTCAGTGTGTCGCTTACTCTCTAACTCCCTCATGACCAACACACACTGCTGTATGCTGGCAAGACAACAGGTGGCATGACACTACTACTGCCTGTAAGCAGTCTGTCATCATTTAGAGGGCCTTGCTAAACAAATATGGTCCAGTATTTCTTGCCTTCCGTGTGGTGTTAGTCACTAAAAGCCCTAGTTAGCCCATGAGCACTATGAGTAAGGCAGTCAGCAACCTAAACTCTTGGATAAAACAATCTAGAAGGTACTAAATCATCAACAAATTTACTCTAAAGAGGCACAAGCACAGATTTTTCTCTATACCGTACCAGCTGCTATTAATAATCCTTGTAAATGCTATTTCTACATAAATTGTGTTTTTTTTCTTGTAAATGAAATTGATTCTGATGAAAAATCATATTCAGTTAGAAATGCACTTACAAATGAGATGGGAGGGAAAAAAAACCTATAAAGAAAATTATCCATGCATGCATGTCCTAATCATTAGGCTTACATTTAAGCATCGTCACTTCATTCATCCTGCCATTAATTATCACCACACTTGTGTAAGTCAGATGGTGTGAGGTAGCCACGGCTTTCGAGCATGTCAGCACTTCCCTTGTTACCAGTTTCAATCTCCTCCCGCCATTTGGCTTTAATATCCTAAAGCAGCACTCAGAGAGGGAACGTCAGTCTGCCCTGACTAATTTCCTCTGGGCCTGACAGATCAGAGGCCTTCCCCACCAAACTGCCCTCTCCCCGCCATAAAGCCCCTCGTAATCCTGCTGCTTGTCTACAATTAATCTTCCCAGTTGCCACATTATTAACACCACCACCCACAGGCAGGGTCTGGCTCTGCCCCACTGGACACAGTGCACCCCCTCCTCACCCCAGCGGCCAGGCACGTCAATCACATGCCGTGCGTAAAAGTCGCCCGCTGTCAACATCAGAGATCCCCCCGTCAGCGCAAAGCTACCCCCGACCCGAACGCTGGCCAAGTCCACTGATCACACACCCACACCCTTGAAGAAGATTAATCAGAGCCCTCCCTCCCACTTCCTCCCCTCCTCATCCCCTCCTCTCTTTCTCTTTATTCAATGAGGCATCCTTACGATGAGAAAAGAGGCCTGGCTCATAATGGGAATCCCTGCGTAACAAAGTTAAAGGAAAACTCAATTTGAATGCCAGCTGTTATCAGGCCCCTTTTTTCTGAGCTTCTTAAAGAGCAGGCGGACAAGAGCTCTGCTTTGATCAGTACCCTTAAGATTTTACACAAACATAATCACAAGCCGAGAGGTCGCTCCAGGCACCAGGAATTCATTCATTCCCCCGGCTTAGAGAACACACAGGCAGTTTAAGGGCCTTCTCGTTCACGGAGCCGTTTATCTTTATTTGCTTTTAAAAGATATGCATCAGCTTTTCACTAACTCTCACTAGTTACAACTTTTATGTTTGGATTGGTCATTTAATAATGGCTGATAATGACATGAATTAAGATAATGTGCTCGTGAAAGGTACACCGAGGAAATATATGAGCTGATCCGAAAGGGAAACACGAAACACGAATCACGATGAGAATAAACACCATCACAGGAAGCTTGATCCTGATGGACTGTGGATAAAAATGGGCTTCTAAAGCAGATACGGGGATGTAATGTGTACTCTTTCACTCATCTCTCTGTCTGAGTGAATCGCCGTCACAGAGTACACAGAAATGGTGCAGCCTGCATCTGATCTGTCTGTAGAACGCTGGAACGCAGCAGGTAATCTCATGAAAAAGTCAATAGATATAGACGTCTATGCTGCAAATGAAAAGGCTGAATTGATTAGTTTTCTCATGAGCACATATTATAAAGTTATGGGTTTATAGTCAGTATAGGTATTCATTCTGATTTCACTGTTTGTTGTGAACTGTTTCACTGTACACTGACAAAGCCCATCCTACCCCATCTCCAACACACACACACACACACACACACACACACACACACACACACACACACACACACACACACATTTTTCTTATTATCCTTCCACTTAGGCTAACATTAACTTTAACCTCACTTACTAAATTTTGGATCTTTAAGGGTTTTTTTTGTTTTGTTTTGTTTTTTTTTTAAATAAAAAGCTGCAGTTCTTGCAAAAAAAAAAAAAGCAGTTTTCCTCATGGGGACCTGCCGAATCTTTAAAAAAAAAAAAGGTCCTTACAGCAGCAAAGCATCGGTCCATAATATGCACATCGAGGGTAACGGTGATACCTACGTTTCCAAATGAAGAAACTACCGATTATAGCTGATGTTGAGCAAAACTGAGTTGTTTGGCCTTTTTTTCTAGAGTCCACATATCTTAAGGACATGCATGCACATTTTATGTACATGTCCCAAACTACCAAAGATTAATGCAATGACTTTACATTTGTAACAACAGTTGTTTAAGGCATTACACAAGAATTGGTATTTTGTCACACACACACACACACACACACACACACACACACACACACACACACACACACACACACACACACACACACAGAGAAAAACACTCAGTAAGACAACACAACAGCACAACTGCATCTGCCTGTTCATGTAATGGTCAGATGGGGGCGCTGCAGTGTAAAGTATATAAGCGTCTCCATGGCCACTCGTGGTAGTGAGTGTTGGTTCTCCAGGCCGTGGGCATATGCCGCCTGCTCACATCATTATTGTCTTTATACACTGAGTAATCACGGCAGTTTATGATAATGCAGTCGAAATTTACAAGCTGGGGAAAGAAGGAATCACAAATAATGGCATTAACAGAGAAAGCCACGGCACCCCTCGTCCCACTGGGGGCTTTGCTATCAGAGGCAGGACTCCTTGCTGAAAATGTCACAGTGAAATATGACTCCGTCGCTGGATTATACATCATGCTCACACTCTCTCCCTCCTATGGTCATTTGCCCAACACAAACACAGTAAATGCTGCTAAATCCTGAGTCGTTCATGATTATCATCTCCAAAACAGATCTACTTCAGAACGAGGAGGTGAAAAAGAAGCGGCCCTTTCCGGGAAGCTTTTTTGTTTTTGTATAAACAGCAGGCCCCAAAGCTAGAGAGACTCCCCCATGAGCGCTCAGCTTCTCTGAGCAGAGTCTTACATCCTCAGTGATTTTAGCTCAACTTATCCTTACAAGATTGATCAGGACTACAATCTAATCACACACACACACACACATACGCACATTAAGAGAGTGAGAGAGGGAAGGAGGAAGGAGCAGAGATCAGTGTAAACACCAGTACTTTTTATCTCCTTATACATCTGGACAAGTAGACAAAGTGCTAAAACGAAATAAATGTGGCCTGACAGCCACTTCAAAGAGTTCAGCCAGGGGCTTACTGCTACTTAAGGCGTAGGAATGTTGTTGCTAAGCATCAGACTACAACCTATCAGGCCCTACAGAAGGGCCTGGTTTCCCTTTAAGAGGAAGAGTGGGAAAGCAAGAGAGCGAGAAAAAAAAAAAAGGGGAGGGGGGCAAAGGAGAAAGTGAGAAAGAGTGGAAACTCGACAGTAAGGGGAGGCTGGGGATTCAAGGAGAATTTGTAGCTTAAAGCAATTGTTAGAAGAAACAAGCTTTCTGCTTTGTTTTCTCTTGACACCATTTCGGCTTTTTGTGCTTGCAAAAGACATGTAGAAAAATGTCTTTTGATATGTTTTCTCTTTGGGTCTTTATCAAAAAAAATCTTTTCTGTGAGCATGAAACTTTCCCTGTCTTTCTCGTAACACTTGCAGAGTTCTCTGATGATCCGAAGATCAGAGAAAAGCAAACTTATATGAGCATTTGAGTCAACACCAAATGCTATTTTGACATCTATTTTCAATAAATTTAGCCTTCATTTGTACACTGAAATACTGCGTGTTGACTATTGACCTGAATCTACGCTGTGACTCTGAGCAAAATCCATTAAAGCAGACTCATATTTGCACTTATATTAATGCAGAATATTTATTTTATTATTTATTTCAAAGCTCACTGAAGTCAAAACAACAAACTTGACCAAAAAGTAGGACTTGATGAGAAGATGGAAAATGCTCATGCTGGGAGGAGAGAAGAGTTCCCCCACAGCACTGCAGCACGTCCTTCACTGAGCCAGTGTGCTGTTTAGAGCTTGCATCTCAGACAGGATTCAGTAATCTGTTTTAAGTTGTTGTGTGTATGAAAAGCATTTTCCTAGCTAATGGCTAAATGTAATGCCGTCGACCCTTTCAGTGTGCTATGGTGGCAGTACTGTGTGACTGGCAGCGAGTGTGCATTTAATGATTTACCAGTTGTGCTTCAATGAGCTTGTGCAAAGCAAATGGATCATATGATCAGTGATCACAAGCCAACCCGTTTTTTTGCCTGAAGGCTGGCCCCACCGCTTACCAGAGCCGCTTCAGTGTTAGACAAGCAAAGGTTAGGCACAACAGGAAGTTAATCGTCCATATCAACAAGCACTACACTTAACTCGCTTTTTAGGGGTTGAATTTTAAACAGGCGGCTGACCTTTTATTGCCGGGGACTTCGAAAAGTCGACCGTGGTCGTTTAAGCACTGCCTGTATGGGTGTAATAAACAAATGAGAATAACACAGGCTTGGGGGGGTTTCCCATTCGTTCAAGTTTAACGCTGTCATGGCGTCTTCAGAAACAATAGCAAACAGGTATGGGAAGCTTGTGCCTCAAATCTGTTAACATAAAGCTGAAGGGTTTGCTGGTAGCCAGGCTTGATTTGTCATTTGGGTTAAGTTTTAGCTCTGAGCAACACTGTTACATATTCACCGCTCCTGCACTGTGTGCACATGTAGATCACTGATATAAACAAGCTAGCAGTCTTCCTTAAGGGCTAAAGTGCCAGCAGAACTTCAAGGTACATTAAGCTTGTCTATATCAGATATACACTGCACACAGACTAACATGTCATTAAACTAAACTAAGAGATTGGCTGCAGATGATTGACAGACAACAAATTAGATCTTCATAAAGCTAGTCAAGAGTGATTTTAGTACGCTGTTCAATACTGACTCAATTCCCAAATCCTCAACCGTTCCAAAAACGTAAGAACTAATTCTTTATCACGTTGACATCAAGCTAAATCTTCCCAAATCCTGTCCTCTCTCTTTTCTCTGCGTTTAATACACACGTTTCCAAACGTGACACATTGTGGATCTTCCTGGTCCTATTAGGAGCTGCATCTAATGTCAGAAATGTGCCTTTTTTTTTTTTTTTTTAAGCATGCAGGATGTTAAATAATTGAAGATTCTCAGAGCAGGACTGTCACACCGAGTTGTCTCGGATGTTTCCTGTGCAATTAGATACTTGGAGACATTTGAAGAGAACTCACAAAGCAGAGTCACAGAAAGTGACATGCGAACTTAAAGGAAATTAGCTCTTCACCCGAGTGAAATGTGACGGTTACTTAGCAGTGCTTAGCTCTCAGTGTGTATCTGTGATGTGCACAATTCTTTTTTATTTTGATTTTTTTTTCTCCAGCAGATATCATAGGAGGGCGAAAACTAATTTAGTTCAGGAGGGAAAAAAAAGAGATCTGAATAATGAGATCTCCTGATGTGAGTAGGAGAGATATGGGACATGTGTAGACATACACACAGTCCTACAGACACACACATGGTTTAGAAAAGTGCTCATTAGTGACTAACCTGATCTCTGTTCTTTTGTACGACAACGAACGAATGAATGCAATCAAGGTATTCAGTGCACACACGCTTGGGAAACTAAGTTTGCTGTAATCAACGTTGGGTTTTTAATATTACAGCGATTTCAGCTAAAGGATGTGACAACTCCAGCTAAAACTCTGTTTAATGGTCTTATTTTTCTTCTGTTATCATAGAGATGGATAAACAGACGCACAAACTGATCACACAACATTTATAAAATAAAGGGCAAATTCATGACTACAAAAAAAAAAAAAAATACCCTAACAGTTCTGACTGTTTCCAGATACTTACAAATTACCCGCCAACTTGCAGTTATTGGAAATTGCGCCGAGCCGTAGGATTACGGACTGTCACTTTTTATGAGCGTGAGTAATACCACACTCGCCATACTGCTCTTACTCATACCAGACAACAGGACAAACAATAGGGGGGAGAGGTGGAAAGAGGCTGCAGTGGGTGTACTGCTAGGGTTTGTGCAGTGTAAAAGGCTGGAAGGGAGAGATAGCAGTCGGGCCGCTCCTCCCAGCATCCTCCCCTCCCGAGGAGAAGGACTTATGAAGGTGAGCGCCTCGCTGACAGGCACGAGAATAAAGGAGACAAACCCCAGATAAAAATTAAATAAAAAGTAGCTGTCTTAAACAGTAATTGCACTCCTTTGCTGAGCAGGCTTTCAGATATATAAACTTGATTTACTATCGGCTCACAACTACAAATCAGGGGGTCCGAGAAACACTTGTGCTATGAAATTGTTTAATCTCATCAAGTTCTGCTTTCACAGCAAGCCATAAATCACAAACTCTTTGTTATCATAGACCTCCATGAGCGCCTCTCAGGCAGGCAATGGATCGTGGGTATATATAATCTTGACTGCACAAACAGCCGGGTTGTCAGTGGCTGAAATACTTTCATATTAGCTGCGCTGCAGCTGCTGGAACACAAGCCTATGATGGATATCTCATTTCCAATGCTCTGCATCTATTTCCAGCAAATTATTACGGCATAAATTTCTTGTCAACAGAAACGGCCAATTAATTAAGTTAAAAATGGACCCATGATCGCATCTACAAACCAAATAGAAGCGCAGGGGCCATTTTACAGTAAGCGGATTTACCGTTGGGTCAGTTTAATGAATGATTTTAAACTTTGTCATAAACTTCGAGACAGGCCAATATCTACACAGGAGCCCCTGCGCAGACTAGGTGCTGACAGATTTACATAAAGCTTATTTATGTGTGGGGCCTGCAGTTGATGGCTGAGGTAGAAATAAAGTTTACTATTGCCCAGAGGAAGCCGCCAACCTCGCATTTTCCATCATCAGCGAAATAGGAGATAACCGAATAATACCTCGACTGGTCTTAACACAATATACAAATTTAAGGCTCTATCAAAGTGAATAATTCATATCCATACACAGGGCATTTATTTTGCATTGGGTCATTTATCAGAGAGTGAATCCTACAACAAAGATGTGCACAAAGATCTATGTGTGTTTTGACTTCTTTTGAGATAAATCAAGCAGAACCATTAGACTGGCAGAGACTCAGCTGTGACTAACGACATAAGCACAGTTAAATCTCTCACGTCTCTGAAAAGAAAGAAGAATGGTTGCTTTTACCTGTTATCATCAAAACAACAACAATAATAATAATAATAATAATAATAACAACGATACTACTACTAATAATAGAAACATAAATATCAAATGCACTACAGTTGATGTGAGAGGGAACATAAGATAAGGAACCAGATAAGAAACATAAGACTGTAAAATTGAGCATTGAATACGAGTATATGCATAATCTAATTTCTTTGCTTTAATTCCTCTCTCTCTCTTTCTCTCTCTCCCTCTCTAACAAACTTTGACCTACAAGTGAGATCCTATCACACAAGAAATATCCCAAGAAAAATAAAAAAATAAAATGATCTTGATACATTCTACCAATTTTTTCCGAATATGCCATTTTCTGAATCCACACCTTTCTGAATCGTCTTCAGACAGGACATATCAAACCAGATATAAAAAAGCCCAGCTGAGGGCTGAATCAGTGTTTACTGGAGCCAATAAATGGAGACCTAACTGTTTCCGAATGGCAGCAACCCCTTTCAAAGGACGTAAAGTTCGACTAAAACTCAAGCTTCAAAAACATAACAAGCTAACCATCACTGCGGAACATCTCTGTGATAGGAATCCCCTCTCACTGGTCTAAACACGGCCTGGGCTGGGCCTACATGCCATGCTTAAAAAGGCTATGTTCTCCTCTTAATAGCCAAGCTTCATTTATTATTTATAATCCTGGCAGTCTGTCCTCTGATTAAGGCAGCAGAAATTTGTTTTACTGGACTTTGCCTTTAATCTGTCTCTCAGTGAGATAGATTAGCCAGGACTGTGCCAGCACTGAGCTCTCTTTGCTTTGCTCTGTTTCTCTCTAACCGTGACATGTCAAGAGCAGACACATCTGTTTCGATGTGGAAGACAACTCTGGTCCACGTCAGCCACCCCCATTTCTCCCTCCCTACAACTTTCACTGAGCATTGTGTCAAACAAATCCTTTCCATGGCTGCTATGATAAACCGTCTTTTTAGGAAATAAATAAGAAACTGCTTTATCATGTGAGACGCTCCATTCTGCTTTTTAATGGTGGCACGTTAGCGGTGAATAAGAGAGGGTTTAATAAACTAGGCGGAGGGCCAGTCTCAGGGCTCGCCGTCTCATGAATGTTTTCTGTTTCCCTCTTGGCCTACTCGCTGGTGCTAAATCATTGGTCGCTGTCAAGGAGCACTAAGCTAGTGTGCGTCATTGGGGAGTGCAGGAAGCACTGGGTATAATTCTGTCCATCAGTGTAATTTATTATATTGGTAGCTTTGTAATCATGTGCAATAAGTTATAGGGCCTGACACAATGGAATTTACTTTGAAGGCAAAAGTGTTCATCATGCTTAAAGATCTGGCCAGACCTTTTCTACTGTATTTACATGGGGAAAAGAACATAGACAAGTGTTTTATTCTCCTATCTAGACACTGACACAATGGCTTTGTGGACACAGGACTGGAGAGAGAGGACAACTAAAAACAAGAGAAAGGGCGGAGTGATGTCTGGATGTTTGTGAACCGTTGGCGGTGTCTGAGGCTGTGTCCGTTGCTATTCAGTGAAATCCTAAGTGGGTGTGCCAGGTTGGATCCCATGGGAGCCTTTCAAAACTCTATCCTGGTATAACACCAGAGCTCTCTCTCTCTCTCTCTATATATATATATAAAAGAGACAAATTACTTCTGTATCTCAACAAGCCAGTTTTATTTAGATTTTGACTTCAGCACTAGTGGGAAAACAAGGCCATATGCTATTTTTAAAAGGGTTGTCACAAACACCTTTCATTAAAAAAAATGGATCAAAAGGTGCCAATTTATTTATTAATCATGGACGTCATTTCCAGAAGCGCATTCCGCTGTTGGTTTGACCTAACGGAGATGCAGTCTGATTTTTCAAGACGGGTGCCTACGCTTTCGCTGTGGATACAATTGTGTTTAGCATAAAAGAAACATGGGGTTGTGAAGCCTTAACAAAGAGCTATATCTCCCTGTGGCCCGCTCAACATGCCACATTTGCATATCAAGCCGGTGGGGCTGATATGTAAACGTGTTCCTTCATCAGATGGTGCCGACGTTGAGAGCCATTCAGCTGCCTGTTAGCGAGCTGCATTAGAGCCAGACAAAAGCAAAGGGCTCTGAAAGAGACATCTCATGTCACAGCCCATGAGAGATAATGAAATCGTTGTACCTCCTTGATCACACACACACACACACACACACACACACACACACACACACACACACACACAAAATTCCTGTACACTTCAGTGAGATAGCCTGCCGTTCATTTGGTTTTCCTCTGAATGCCTTTTTTATCTGAGCACTTCAATTTGCAAGCCGTGCTGGAAGGCAGCGCCTCCTGATATGTTAATTGGGGGGTACTTAAGCACTAAAAGATTAACATAAAACCCTTTAGAAACAAGCTAATAGTTTATGATAATTCATCCATGGCCTTTGTCTGTCTATCACCACACTGCCTCCAGCTGTAATTTTATCAAGAGGCTGTAAAATATCATTTAAACAAGTTCACTTACTGATAATTAATAACAGAAACGGCGTTATTCAATTGAACTACTCTGACACCATTAACAATCCAGAAAGTAAAACATAATTAAACCATTCTATTTTATTAACCTATTCATTAAGTTGTGCAAATGATGACTCGGAAGCGCTGTCACAAAGAGCAATTAGAGGAGCACTCGAGTCTCTATTTAGGCCGTGTTTGATTAAGCCCCTTCAATTAGACAGGTAACAACACAATCTGACACTCCTTCAAATGGAGCTTATGCAGAAAGGCAACAAAACAGCAGACATCCGGCACACAGAGAAAAGATAACTCTCATAAATCAAGTACAGTTTAAAGGAAAACTTTTTTTTTATCAAACCTTGTTCACTTTTTTAATTAGATCTTGTTGCATATAAATTGATTTCCACAAAATATAAGACTGTCACCATTTACAACACTGTCATTAAATTAGTAATAGTCATGAAAATCAACATATCTCCATTATCATTATTATTTTTTTAAAACAATTAACATTAATTAAATCAACCTTCTTACTAATGAATTTAATAGAAGCTCTATTTGAAGACTCCTTGCTTAATTTTACTGTATATATAGTACTTGCCTATTTATGTTATTTATTTGTGTTAGTTAAAAATAAAATAATATTTCTAAACTAAAAAATGTAACTGTTTATTAAACTAAAAAAGATGCACAGAAAATCCAACTAGCCAATTTCTTTAATAACAGTGCACCTACACACCTATGCCATTTCTAAATTAAAGGGAGATTATAAATAATTTGATTTAATTTTTCATTGTTTGTTGCACTATTAACTGCTCAACATAATAATTAATTTCATACTTTAAAAAATGGAACGGATTACTTTTCAGGGCATCTTCACCTTCAAATTTATTTTGAAGGTGAAGATGTTTGTTCTGTCATATCAGAACATCAGATCATATTCTGTCCATCCATCCATTATCTATACCGCTTTATCCATCTGGGTCGCGGGGAAGCTGGAGCCAATACCAGCATGTTCGGGCGAGAGGCGGGGTACACCCTGGGCAGGTCGCCAGTCCACCACAGGGCCAACACAGGCAAACAACCACACACGC
>JAQQZR010000038.1:15621515-15656628 GCA_030068235.1 Notoglanidium macrostoma
GGGTGACCCGGGGATCGAACCCAGGACCTTCTTGCTGTGAGGCGACAGTGCTAACCACCACACCACCGTGCCGCCCTGCCATATCAACTCTGTCTGTAAACACCAACACAAACTCCTTTTCCCAGAATCATCTGCTACAGGACTTATCACCTGACACCTCACATGACTCACCACACACACACACACACACACACACACACACACACACACACACACACACACACACACACACACACACTGTCAATACAGTTCCTATCCTTATGGGGACATCTGGTCCTCACCAAGATATAAAAACCTGATATAGATATCGACACATACTACATATACACATCTCAAACCTGTACTCATTGGAAGGTACCGCTCATAGCTCATCACTACTGATGTTAGCCTTTATCTTTGAGTGCATGCTATTCTGGTTTTTCACTGTACGTTAATGAGTCTAGTCCTTTCATTTTTTTGACTTCGACTTTGTGTCTGCCTTTTGAATTGACCTGCTTTGCATCAAAACCCCTGTCCATTCAAGATTGCGTACCACGGCTCTTATTAATTACTTTATCATTTTCCTATTTGATCATATTTATACCTTGGTTGTCCAATAGGTTAAATGACAAAAATGAGGTTCCACTGGACTTCAAATGAGTAAATATGTCCTCAAGGACCGTAGTCTTTAGCTGGTGAAGGTGTCTTATAATGATATGTATGAGGTGATTATACATTTTCCACCTCATAACCCATCCTAATCTACGGTAACCCAAGTTCCCAAGGCACTAATCCTAGCAAAGTCAGTACTGAATCACTACAGGCTGTCTAACCTCAACCTCATTGCTGTCCAACATCGACCTCAAGTTGTGGTCACGCTATCGGAGACAGGCATGACTGTGTCCATCAAAGTGGCTGAGCAGCCCATCGCCTCATGTACTGAGGCATCTTTATCAGCCTGTCTCATTTGGCCTGCAGCTCAGAGCACGTCTCTGGAGTGTCAGAGAGCAGTGGAGTGGAACTGTGAGACGGGAGATCAGGCCGCAGTGGCCAGACCGTGTATGATCCTCCGCTCAACCCTCATTGGTATGTTAGTCAGGGGCAGACAGATGCACCAGGTCTGATCATGGGCATAGCGAAGGGCACCACATCGCACCACGTCACTCCAGAGCAGGTGTGGCTGTGGCCTGGCAGCTGATCTCTCTCTCTCTCTCTCTCTCTCTCTCTCTTTCTCTCTCTCTCTCTCTCTCGCTACAGAGTGCATTCAAATGTATCTGACTCATGAATTATTCACCGGGCCTGCTCTTGCAAGTGCTCAAAAAGGCTATTCATTTATCTGGCATACCTGAAGCGTGGCAAAATGATTGGTCTGTGGCTGCTGCTGCAAAAAAAAATGTTCCTAAACAATTTGCTTCAATTTTCGACAGGAATTATTCTGTTCTTTTCAGGACGAGACAGGCCGTGTGCATAATGATGTTATCCTAATGGTGTGACAGTAAAGCTACAGTCCCATGACATTTGCTGAAGAAATGCATCACTAAGCAGCCACTGAACTATGTTCTCCCTGGTCCAGGGAACATCTAAACCCACAGCAATCCATCTTCCAGAGGTAATACGCCAGTCACTGACAAATGGATACATCCAATTATTCACTCATTCATTTCTTCTTTTATACTGAGAGATAAACAAGGTCTTTACTTATCAGTCAATTGCTGTATAATACTCAAATAAGCAATGGATTTGCAAATAAGCCGGTGAGATCCCCCTAAACATATTCAAGATGCCCAGGTTGCATTGGGTCATTTATATAAAGCCCATCCTCCACCGCTCCAGTCTAAGGTGCTGCTACAGCGTGAGGCACAATTAAAGGTAAGGTGAGGTGCAAATGAAAGGAGCTGGAGTGCTGAGCTCAGAGGCAGTTCCCTGATGGGAGTGTGTTAGAGAGCGTTACGGCTCAAGTGCTGAGATTGAAAACCCAATTCAGACAGGAGTGGAGTCAGCTCCCACTGCTCACCTCTGAAAACTAATGAATTGGTTGCAGGCGTGACAGTCGACTTAGATTACCTTGTATTTTTATCAGAGTGAAGAGTCCACACTGTCACTGCATTTAGATAATGAAGTACAGCATCACACACACTGCCTTTTACCCTGTGTATTCTCTTGCGCAGATAAACAAAGATAAACACCTTATACAGTATTAGTCCAATGTTTGGACACGCCTTCTAATTCAATGCATTTCTTTAATTTTATTCATTAAAAGACACGTCATGTCTTCAAGTAATGATGGACTGTCATTTCTCTTCACTTAGTTGAGCGGTCCTTGACATAATATGGATTACTACAGTTGTGGAATAGAGCTATTTACTGTATACCAACTCTACCTCGATACTACACATCTGATGATTTCAAACTCATTAAGAAGGCAAGAAACTCCACTAATTCACTTTTGACAAGTCACACCTGTTAACTGAAAAGCATTCTAGGTGATCATCTCATGAAGCTAATGCCAATAGTGCGCAAAGCTGTCATCAATGTAAATGATGGCTACTTTAAAGAATATAAAATATGAAATATATATTTTCTTTTTTTAACACTTTTTTGTTTTGCACATAATTCAATATGTTCCATATGTGTTATTTCATAGTTGTAATGTTTTCACTCTTGTTCTATAATGTAGAAAATAATCAAAATAAAGAAAAACCTAAGAATGAGTAAGTGTGTCCAGACTTTTGACTGGTAATGTTTATGAACTCAAACATCAGGCTAAATCGCATTTTGTTGGAAGGTAAGTCATGTTTATGTAATATTATCGTTTCATATTACATGAACAATTCAGAATTTTCCTTTACAAAGCATTATTATTAAAGCATTTACATGCTTTAGTTAAAACCTTAATTGCCAAGCAAGTTCAGTAGTGTTTCATTAGGCCATGCCACTACCACGACATTACACTTTATATACAATGACATCAAGTGTTATTCATAAACTATATTTATTTATTCATTCGTCTTCAGTAAAGGCTTTCGCTGGTCACGGTTATAATGGATCCGGGGCCTATCCCAGGAACAGTCCACTGCCATTCCAATGGCAGGGCAGTCCATTGCAGGGCACCACGCACACACGCACACGCGCACACGCGCACGCACGCACGCACGCTCATTCACACCTAGGGGCAATTTGACATGTTTTTTGAGGTGGCAAATTGAGCAATATTTTCAAACATAAACATTTATTTAGCATTCGTATTTCACTCAAAAGACTCGCTTATATACCTTTACGGTCAGCCACCACATGCAGGTGGAGCTGACACAGCATGCGTGGATCTGATATCTGCAGCTACAACACACCTCTAAAATAACAAAGTAAACCTGGAGCGAGACCCTTTATCTGTTGTGTGAGGCTGTGTCTGTGTGTGGCTGCAGAGAGTCCCGAGTCCCATCTCTGGACTTTATCTGTCCCACTGCAACATGACAGTTTGTAATATAAAAGCATCTGGAGTCTCTTGTGAAGCACAAGCTTATCTGGACCCAAACATATCCCTAGTCCAGACCTCACACTGACACGCTCGCCCTCTCATCCAATCTCTCTCTCTCTGCTTGAGTGCACAGTCCTGCTGCTCTGTGATATAAGCAACAGTTTACATCTATGACAGAACTGAAGAGCTCACAGACAGCTCACTAAAACATGGCTTAGTCACGATGGACGACACCTGTTTGTCATTTTTCTCGTGAATCTGGATCTGAGAAGGTTACCCTCGGTTCACCGTGATCATGATTTACAATAGAGATGGACAGCATGCGTAATGTTTTAACGAAAGAGCCGGTTTTGAAAGAAAAACAAGCTAGCCCGTGGTCTGACTGATGACAATGGAAAAGTTTTCTTGATTAGATATCACAATCATTCATGACTAGACATTTAAATGCTATAAATGTCAGTCAGAAGAGGTGCAGTAATGTTTTGTTAAGCCAACAGAGTAATCCTTTGCCTTCTATCAGATAGAATTGCACTCCCTGAGATATATCTACTCTCTTTGATGTCAGTATGTCCTGCATGGGGCTAGCCATCAGGAAGGAACATCTAAGATTACTGGTTCTCGTTTTTTCCCCATGCTTTTTTGTTGCACAGCTGCTATTGCTGTGCTGGTAGTGGCCTAGAGCCTGCAGAGGGGCTGTTCTGATTCCCTGAGCACAGATCAGGCCTGCTCACATGGCCCGTGGCTCACTTCAAACACGGGCTAGCGGGGCCAGCAAACTCCCCCTGAGCACTAACCTGCTGCTCATGGCTCCTCTCTCACACAAATACACAAGCGCACACACACATATCCCAAGACCAACACCCTCTGTAAAAATAGAAAGAGAGGGTGGGGATTTGAGAGGGTGTATGATATGGAGTATGAAAGAACGCTCTGGGTTTGTTTAGCAGTGTGTGTGTGTGTGTGTGTATTATGTGAGCTTGTGTTCCTCCTCAGGGTAGCTTGGGGCATGGCATACAGACCTCACAACCTTGGACAGCTAGGGAAAAACTTCTCTGCTGATCCAATCAAATTTTAATGGACTAGGCAGTACATTCTGCTCAGATGTGATGATGTTGTGGCAAAAAGGCATGCACAAGAGTGAAATATCACTTCACTCCTATAGAACATTAAAAGAGAATCATTCACATATCCAGGATAGATTACACAAAGAGGAAGGATTCACGTATATGATAACATTTTTGATTTATCCTCATAGTAGGAGTGCTGTATTTCACTTAAACACTTAAAAAGGAGGAAGCTGACAACTTACACGAGAAGCTCCGATCCTCATCAGAATCTTAGACACCACAAAGCTCTGAATACTTTCCAGCCGACTTGAGGATCAGGGCCTGTGGAGTTTGCAGAGGGCTGGCCTGCAAATCGCTCTTTTCTGCTCTCCTCATGCAGATGAAAGTGCAATGTCACAAAGGATTACACAGCACATTTGTGCTCTCTCTCTCTCTCTCTCTTTCACTTTCCCTGAATAAGGAGAATCGGCTTCTAAGCTCTAATCATTTCCAATTAAGCACATCTCCTGACGTCCTGCAATGGCTGGAATGATGTGCTTTCACTCCCAGTCCAGCCTCCCCCAAAATAACACTTTCTAGAAAGTTCTTATGTTTTTTATCCGCAAGCTTGTATTCCTATAAAATGCCAGCTAGTTGACAATCGAACTGAGAATTGCTTCGATGACTAACTTGTTGTGATGAAAAACGCTCAATTTCCTGGCGGCGCCTGACAAGGATGTGATTTGGATCAATTCAACACCACTTTTGTATTGCAGCCATCAAATTAGCATCGTCTCTTGTTGTCCTTTCTTCCTGAACGTCAGGACGCTCTTTGCAATGTCAATCAAAATTCTTTCACCTTTGATATGCGGAAGAGAGGAGTGTAAATTGTTTTTATTAAAGCTGTCAGGAGTTAAGATGAGAGTGATCATGGCCGACAGCGTGTTGTCATCTCTCACTGACGACCATAATGAGAAGCCTACTTATGAATGTCCTCTGCCCTCCTGTTTGTCAATGGGAACACAGTCCAAACTGCCTTGCCACTTACTGCAAATTGTGTCAGACTGTGCCAAAAACCGGGAGTGAATACAATGTCACCGACAACCCAGAAGAGGAACGGTGATGGCTTGACAGAAGAAGCCTATTCAGGTTGAGGTTTAGGATCATTCCTCACAGGTTCCCTTGGTGACCTTGAGAGGAGCTGCACCTCAGCACTGAACGGTCTCAGTGACAGCACCGGTCAATCGATCTCAGCTTTGTGCTGTCTGAACAGCCATCAGTCGACACCCTGGAGGAGTGCAGAGAGGTTTTCCATCCTTAGCAGCCAGGCTGAGGGCGACAGCTGTCAGAAGCATTTCTGCCAGTAACTCCACAGTCACACAGTGGTTTCTACACACAGCCTCACGTCACTTACATTATCTGGTCCTGAACTCTAAAAAACTCGGTTAAATGTAACCCAGTTTGAGTCATTGCTGGGTATCCCATGATGGGTAAATATATTGGGTTAATTTCAGCACCATTATGTGAAGTACCCAAAGTGCTGGGTTGTTTAATTGAACCCAAAATAATGAATTATGCCCAATCATTAATTAGTTAATTATGTGCCAGGTACAGATTATTTAGCGTTATTTCTGGAATGTTCCGAATGTTGTGGGTTTCATCTGGGTGCTCTGGTTTCCTCCCACAGTTCAAAGACATGCAGATTAGGTCAGCTGGCTACTCTAAATTGTGACATAATGACATTTTCTGCTATACAGAGTGTCCAAAAGGTCTGGATCCACAAGCATTTTTCTTTATATGAAATTAAAAATTTTCCTTTTGATTTCAGATCCAAGATGGCTTTGAATCTAACAATAGAAGATCAATTCAGCATATTTGTATTTAGTGACTGCATTTCGTGCCATGTTTATTATACGGGTTCCTTATCCAACTTTTGGATTATCCTTATCCAAATGGATTTTCAAAACTGGGCCCCTTGCCTGTGACTTGAGAATTCTTTGTGTTCGATTAAATAATGGGTTCTAGTTTCAACCCTGCTGTTATTCTGTGAACTACCTAAATGCTGACATAACCTGAAATCACAGAGCAAAATGACCAAGCATCTGATTTATGTAAATAACTACACATTTTTGCTTGTGTGAAATAAAACCTGTGACTCTTGTAACTGAAATAGAGCTACTTATGGAACTAAATACCCATAGATAACTATTTGTGCCAATACAATAACAGAATAAAATCCTCACAAATACTTTAATTCATCATATTATTAATAAACAAAGAGATGTCAGACTACAAAAGTATGCAGTGTGCTGCCAAATCACTCACGTAAACAACTGTTTGCAGATTAAACCAGCATCGCATCACACAATAGGACATTACTGGTTAATAAGGCCATGGTTGTTCCAGCCTTACAGAGGGAGCTCAATCTGGCTGGGTCAGATGAGATGCTTTCATAATCAGTCTCTGTCACTCGCCACATCCATTATCTTGTCTGAGAGTGTCCTGGATGGCCCTGTGGAATTCCCAGGGATGAGCAGGGCTTTCTTACTCTAATCAGAGCTCACAAGGGTCCTTTGATCCAATGGTCTCCTCTCTACAGTACACTTCATCACCTTTATTTTCTGCCATAATTGCATGTGAAAGATTCCTTCTTTGATAATGCCTGTGTGCCAATCAGGCAAGAGCGAGGAGAAGAGGTGTGTGTTGTGTCTGATCGGAAAGAAAGGAAGCTCCTGTGCCTGCATCAGACAAGCGCATTTCTCACAGATATGACATATCTATCATCCCCACACAGGATATGAACCATGCTGTTGACTTAATGCAGAAAGAAGAGCACAAGAGAGAGGAAGGAGTGGGGGAGAGCATGAGTGTGACAAGTGAGAGGAGGAGAGAGACAGGAGATGGACTATACGGGAGCTATGAGTAAAAATTATGTTGGATACAGCAATTATTTTCGCTGATATCTCATGATTACAGGTAGCATCCTTAGTTTCTGTCTTGTAGCACATTGTGCACAGTCAGGTGTATCTGTCTGCCATCACCTGCTGACAGAGCCACATGCTTTTCAATTACCAGCCCATACCCACGCTCTCAGCACTGCTCACTGACTAATAAACAATTAATTGTGTAGAGGGAGAGTCTGCTAAATACGCAAACACAGCCTCTCCACATTACATCTCCCCTGTGACTGACTGGTACTCTAACAGTTTGCACGTTCTCGATCAGTATTCGACCTCAACATCTAGACAGCCGGGCTCTGTGGCTGCTTAAAGTAGTGAAAATATTACACATCACTAGAGGGAGCTCACAGTCATAGAGATAACAGATAAACACAATGTACAGACAAGAAACTAGAACTGAAGGAAAGCTGATTGTGAAGAGTAGTTGAGTGTAGTGTAGTGTAGTGCAACTAGCATGGCTTTTGATGGGTAATAAATTAGAATGACATTAAAGGAAACCTGCCAGTAAAGAACACATAGGTACCTCACTGGGCTAAGCTAGACATGCCAACAGTACCACCATCTTCAAAGAGGACGACTTTACAAATTGACCTCACTAAACTTAGAGCACCAGTTTAGTTCACCGTGTAAGTAAAATCTGCAGGCACCCAAAAACTAGACAGCAAGGACTGACTTTCCTAGATGAAAGCTGTATGTTTTTATTTCATAAACTCCTAGTAAAACTCCTAGCCAGTTCTTAGCTTGATCAGTATACGTATTGGTTCTTATATTTGAATGTATGTCTGAGGTTCGCAGTAAAAATATAGTTTGTCGATTGATTTGGTTGGACTCTGGCTAGGTCATTCCAAAACCATGACCTTGTTTTGGTGAAGCCATTCCTTTGTTGATTTGGAGGTATATGTCATGCTGAAAGGTGAAATTCCTCTTCATCTTAAGTGTTTTAGCAGAAGTCTTACAGTTTTGCAGAAAAATCGATTGGTATCTGGAGCTATTCATTATTCCCTCCATTCTGATTAAAGCCTCAGTTCCAGCTGAAGAAAAGCAGCCCTAACGCATGACGCTACCACCTTCATGCTTCACTGTGGGGATGGTATTCTTATGGGGACGTGCTGTGGGTTGTCTGCGCTGTTGGGTTGGTATTATGGCCAAAAGTTCAACTTTGATCTCATCAGACCGTAACACATTATTCCACATGGTTTCGGGAGATTAGATGTAATGTTTTTTTTTGGAAACTTTAGCTGAGGTTGGATTTTTTTTTTGCTTAAAAAGGCTTCCACCTCGTCACCCTTCCCTGTAGGCCAGACATATGAAGAATTTGGGAGATTGCTGTCACAAGTAGGAAACAACCAGCACTTGCCAGAAATTGCAGCAATTCTTTCAACATTGCCGTAGGCGTCTTGGCAGCCTCCCTGACCAGTTTTCTCTCGTCTTCTGATCAATTTTAGAGGGACACCCTGTCCTTAGTAATGTCACGGTCATGCCATTTTGTCTTCTATTGTTGATTAGTGTCTTTGCAGTGTTCCATGGTATATCCAATGTCTTGGAAATTATTTTGTTTCCAAGCCTCTGCTGATTGATAGTTTTCAACAATGAGATCCTGTTCTTGCTTTGTAAACTCTTTGTGGTCCATGGCTTTTCCAGTTGGATGTTACCAAGAAGATGTCAGTAAAATCCTATAGAAAGAGCTGTACTTTATTTGGGGTTAATCAGTCACTTTATGATTTTTGATATCAAGTGTACACTAATTAGTATTTACATGGGTTTGCATGTGGTTCTGATGTGGGTTAACTTAGTTTCATTTTTAACCTGCCGTTTAAATAGGGTTGTGTAGACTTTTTTATCCATTGTAACTTATTTTAGCTAAGTAGGGAATAATATATGACATACATCAGTGTGGTGGTTATACAAAAATAGTCTATATCAGGGTGGTAAAATTTTTGAACGGTTTATAGATGGAATTAACATCACTTACGTTACAGCAACAATAAACTATTGTTCCTTCACCCTCACCTGCCCTCTCTGTCTTAAAAAGCACTGCGTATCATTTTAAAGAGAAACCAGGAAGTGTAAACTCCTCTGTCCTAAAGACTTTCCTGTGCTGGGAAACTTTACAGAGCACCGTGACTGTTACAAAATGCTGACACCCGAGATTCCTTCTGTAAAAGTTAAATGAATGTCTCGTAATGAAAAAAATTCAGTTTCTTAAAAAGATCATCATATATCTTTTAAACAACCTCTTTTTAGTTTAAATACAGAACAGTTAGACTAAAATATTGGTAGTTTGTGTATATTTACATTCATATCAGCTGTGGTATATAGAAATGTTTAATGCCAGTAAAGCAAATTTTAAGAACTTCAGTCATATATAAAGTGAGTTCCAGCTGATTTGCAGTAGCTGACAGTTAAATCTCACACTTTCTGATGTGGCCAATGAGTTGGCATGTTGTAGCCGCTAACAAGAGCAGCTAACACGGCATCTACTGTTTTCCTACATATGGTTAAGATGACCCCAGTCTGCTAACACGATAGACAGAAAACAGATTTTCTTCAGGCCGTTTTAATTTTGATGAACCAGTCATATGAATGCAAAGGATGAGATATAGTTTTAAAATGTCTTCAGAGAAACTCCAAAGTCAGCTAGCTCCTTTATAAGTTAGTGGTTAAAAGCACAGACTTGCTCTCTTAGCACCAGTTCATGTTGCTCTTAATAAAGTCATGGTGGTGTTAAGAAAGCCTTAAATGAGCATTTCATACATATTTTATGTGAGTGAAAGAGATAATAAAAAGTCTCCAGAGCAGTAATTTTTAAAAGTTACAGATAGATCCAGAACTGACTCTGGCAAAAAAAACAACATGGACCTAGAGCAATTAAAGATGCGGAAACAAACAAAAAACAAAAACAACAAAAAAGTAAATCTTCATGCAATATCAAGATGGGAATGATCCCAACAAAGGAAAGCATCACAAACAAGAAAGGTCAGCGTAGAAAATTCTCACAGCATGCCAAATAATGTATGCTGAATGTTAGTACAGATATGTGCTCAGCACTCTGTGGGTAGCTCAGTACAAATACAGCAAATATAGCAAACAGCAATAAAATGAAAGAACTAGTCTTGTCTCAACATGAAAAAAACAGGTCCATCAGAGTTTTACACTGACACAGGCACAGATATAAGGCATAATGATGATGCATATAAATGATGATCACATACGGAGGAGCGTATTGTGGATTAGCTACATGGACAAATCTGTAAAACAAAAAGGCTACATGTGATCTGCCAATTTCATAACATAGAGTTTATCTAAACACAGTAGTCAAGCTAATAAAATAACTTCATGGGGCAGAATGGAAAATCCAAAATGGCTTCCTTTTGGCTATGTAGCCCACATGTAGCACTAACATTGTTAACTGACAATCACTGTTTACATAGAAGCACCACAAACAAGAATAGCATTGCCAATTCTTTACCCAGTTTGTTAATCAGAAACAAATTGGGTAAATTTGGTGTTCCTGGACCTGACATACCATTTACGTCAAATTTGAACAGTGATTTCAAATGGAAAACAATCCACTTAGGCTAACTGCTCAGGAGCATTGTCAAGATGGCCATCGAGTGGACAGACTTTACGATATGGACTTTGCCATCATCCCATCATTCACATATTAAGAGAAGAAAAACTCCACAAACTGCAAGGCAATAAAGGCCACAGGCACTCTGTTATACACCCACTCTCATCCCCATCATGTCCAATTAGCGCTTGTGGACCAAGTAATGGCACAGATGGAAAATGGCTGCTGTCACAAAACCTACTGGCAAAATCAGAATACGCGTAGATCTTTCAACACTCAATAACTAGAAAAAAAACCATGTACTACCGGTGGTGGATGACACTCTGGCATGACTAGAAGGTACAGCAGTGTTTCACAAATTAGACATGACATCAGGATTTTGGCAGATACTATACGCGAAGAGTCAGCGCCTCTGACAACCCTCATTACACTTTTCAACAGGTGTGCTTGAGGCATCTTCCTTTTGGATTTTCTTCAGCTCCAGAACACTTTCGGCTGAGGATTTCCCAGATCATTGCAGACACAGGAGGCATGCAGACAACATTCTAGGGTTTGGAAAGTTCTCCAGAAGTTTGAAAATGCAGACTCGCATTCAATGGCAAATGTAAATTCACTGTCAAAAGAGTGAAACCAGCAATGCTGAAAATCATCCTCACCTGGTCTGGGGTTCTTACTGATAATCTTTCACAGGTTGCTTTATTGGAGCTTATTGGAGTCTGATTATGAAACAGCTTAAAATAATGGTTTTATTCACATCACCAGTAGCACTCAGGTTCCACGGAGCATATTGCGATCGCCGATCAAAAACTAAGACTGTTAGAAAAAACTATGCTGGATTAACACACTTGGTTCATTCGGTCATCTGAAGAGTTTATAATGGGCATAATAATAAAATCACCTTTGCTGATACTCCAACAAAGTTTCTCTAGATAGGTCAAAACTACAAGCCTACAAAAGAGAAGGATCAACAATCGTAGTCTCAGCCTCCAATAACCACGAGGTTCTGATAGATATTGCATTCTTTTTGGACCATATGTTTCAAATTCTTCATTTGTTTCAGTAGTTTTTAGGGATTTAGGGATTTAGTCATTGCAAAAATAATAATCTTTAGTTATCCCTCAAATCGATCAAAAGTAGAGTTTTGTTTAAGCAGGTAGTGATGAGCAAGATCATCTTGTGAGTTTGCCAATAGGTTACAGGAAAAGGTCAGTGATTGGTCAGGAAAAATGATATCAGCCAAATGGCCAGTTCCTGTTAAAGTGGACCATTCTTAGCCACATTTGTTGACAAAATGTACCAGAACCTCTAGCAAATACTGGAAGTCTGCCTTGTCAGACTGCGACAAATTTAACCACAGGAAAAGTCCCAAAGTATGGTTTACATCCATATCCGTCACTGTGGAGACAGATCTAGGAACTTTAAAAAACAAGCAGAGCCCAGATTATTGTTCAGTCTTACCACAGTAGAACAATGGCAAAGTCTCTGAGGATTCTTAATCATCCTCAAAGCCTGGACTTACAAACAAACAAAATAACTCCAGCAGGATGACCTGCTGTCAAGCCAAGTGCACAAAAGAAATTCTTCAGCAGAGTCAGCAAGTTTAGGTAGTTTACTCGGCTGTCAGCTTATATAACAATGCTCTTTCCTAAATTTGTGAATAAAAATAACAATGTTTTAAAGTCTGCAGATTAATAATCACATTTAGAGAATAATAGATATGGTTTGTACAGTGCTTGCATAAGTGAAGCATGGTGGTGGTAACATTATGGCGAGTGTTACCTTCGGCCTCTCTGACTAATTGTTCTCTCTGCCTTCTTACCTGGTCAATGAATTAATACTTTTCTGGAACTTTGTCCAGGATTTGTTTTGGTGGAGCCTTGCTTTTTATCATGCTGATTGTTTAGATATATCATCTGTCAAACTCTGGAGTCTTTCAGAAGCAGGTATATTTATATTGAGATTACATGTGGACTCATTCAAACAACCATGTGACCTCTGATGACACTAGTTGCTGTTCTGAATTGCACCAGAACTAATTCCGGGGTTTCAACGCAGGTGAACAGCTATGCAGTGACAACATTCACATTTTTACATGCAAATAATCTTGTAAGCTATATTCATTTCCCCCCAATTCATCCACAGATGTAGTCAGAATCATGTCCATTTCAGTTTCAGGTTGTAACAAAACAAAAAAAGGGGGTAAATCAACAAAGGGCATATTCCAAAGATATTCGGACTATACAGGCAATAAAATAAATAGAGTTGGTTGTGACTGGTAACACACACCTCAATATTAAATGGAACAAAACGTCAAAGAGAACTTTTGTTGTTCTAAAAGGAAATACTTAACCAACAAACCCCAATATAATCTGCATCACAAAATCACACTGTTTTACATTCATTTAAAAAGATTACCACTATCAGAAGTTGTCTCAACATGCATGGTATCGATTCTTCCTTTCACACGCAATAGAATAGGAAAACTCTCTCATTCTGAAATCGTCTCTCACTTCCGGCTAGCTTTTTGTGATACAGCAGAGCTAGCGAGAGATAAATGAGGCCTGTAGAACTGAAAGGAAGCAGATTTTTACCATGGCACTATTTACTGACATTAAGAATGATAATATCTATCAGCAGGCTGTCAAAGCCCCAAGTGGGCTGTGCAGAGAACAAAGCGCTCCCCTGTCTCTCTTTTCAGACGCTTACAAGGAGATGTTGATGTACCTGCTATTCAGGTGCAAATAATGTCATCGCCTGCACCAGGATCAGGGCTTTTAACTGCGCCGTGGCGATGAGTAACCAGTGCCCTCGGCTCCTCCACGCCTCCTCCTCGCCACTGAGGCAGCTAACAAGCTCACAATCAACATGCTGCTTAACGAGTGATCATGTGATCACGGTGCTCTTGAGCTCGTGCCATAAGGGTGTGAGCTAACAGTTTGGCTGCTAGCAAAAGATGAACAAAACACAAGGCAGAGACGGGAGGCATGTGTATAATTACTGTTGGCCATCTTTCAAGCCGCCCTCCTCTCACGAGAGAGATGTGTGACAATATATGACAAGAAAGCAAACACGCTTCCCCAGCAGAATAATAGAAGCCATCAGTAGTGTACCAGACACACCTGTCTGGCTCTGAAAACAATGCCACACTGCCTATTTATTAGGTGCCAGAAAAGTTTATGTTTGTACTGTGACAGTGACAGAAACTTGATCCCTTTCATTATTTGGGGATCTCAAGCTTATGGAGGAAGGAGGAAGGGGGGGGGGGGGGGGGAGTCTGACTCTCATTTTTTTTCGTCCCAGCTCACAGTGAGTTCTCTTTCTTCCTGATAGCTGTCTGCCATGGTGTCAGAAGACAAATAACAAAGACTGTCATTCTGCACAGGGGAGATTCTGCTCATGTTTCCCAGCAGTCCTCCCCGCAGCAGTCCAGTTTCCGTCTCAAGGTTATCAGGACGCCGCAATAATTCATACCGCACTTCTAAAACATTAGATTAACCTGAGACGCCAATACTTCGGAGTTTGATAAGTCGAGCTAAAGTCTGATTGACAGGTAGGCTGTCTTCTAAATGATGTTGTGAATTTATTTTGACACCATTGGCAGCTTGAGAGGCGACAATACAATCTGAGACCGTCTAGTGTAAAATTACAACTGTCAGACAGATCAAGTGCTAATTACAAGCATGCATGCGTCTATTTTGAGGCATGATCCATTTACATATCTGAACCAACTCATTCTTACTTTTACCTGTCAACAACAAACCGAGAAACCATCTCCTAATGTCATCAGGCTCAAATGAAACATAACGCCATCTATCATCTACCTTAGAGCGCAGCGGCACGTCTGCTCGTGAGACAGTAGACTGTGGAGGAACACAAAAACAGGACGTGGTTTACTGGGATCCTGAGAGGGGGAGGAAAAATGGGTCAGGTGGCTCAGTGCTGTTTCGCGGCCTTTCTCTCAGTCTGCCTGTCACTCCGCTGGCTGATGGAACAGCACCGACTGTCATTTTAACAGTTAATAATTAGGCTTCCTTCCGCCACCAAACTGGGTGCCACCATGATAAAAGCCAACGGTGCGGTGGCTCTGACGTTATAAATAGTCTGAAGGGATGATTAATGAGGGCGACCAGTGAGCTAAAGCAGCAATCTGAGCCCAAACAATGACCGTCCGCCCAGCTGCCTTGAAAAACAAGACAAGCTCTGTTCATGGGTATAATTGAGGAAAAGTAGCAAAATGTTTCGTAAATTAATAAATAAATGCTTACTGACAGCTTATGAAAACTTTATTTAACCCCCCGTCGCTCTGCAAGCATTAACATTCTGACACGTTCGGCTGAGAGGAGGAGGTCAGGGCTAGTCTTCAAATGTACACAGCATAAGCAGTGCATTTGTCAGTAACACCGGTTGGAGATGTGTGAGAAACTGAGTGAGAGCCAGATAATACCCAGCACCCCCACCCATCCGGCATCATCACAGCCAAAAGTTTCTCCTCGCAGGGGCATGCCAAATCCTGCCTTGCTTTTTAAGAGTGATTTTGCAGCTAAACAAATAGAGGCTGAGACGGTAGTAAATGGCGAAGCAGGGAGCCCACCCTCGGCCTGGGAGCACCACACTCACATCACCGAGAGCTTCACATGAGCTGTGTGTGTTTTTCTTTCCCTAACAAAACAAGTAAACAATGTTTATTCTCTTAGAAATGTAACCTTAAGACACTGTGAGAAAAATTATTCCAACCACTAGTACGGTAAAGCTTGACGTTCCGTTTTGAATCCGTCTGTTGAAGTGCAGCTGCAGCATTTTCCTCAAGATGGTGTCATCCTACATTCCTCTCTAAGCTGTTTCTTGGTCACTGAAAGATGGAGGCAGAGGCTATCTGGGGATAATGATAGGGAATGCTTTGATCGGTGATGCTGTGTCTGTGCATTAAGCGTGCACGTCAGCCACTTTCATAGCTGACGCCATCTTTAATGTTACCTTTTCTCTATTGTAACTCGTGTACATTCAGAACATGTCACAAAGCAGTCGCAGTGCCACTGAATGGCAAAGCAAGTCTTTTTTGGAAACATTTGTGGTTTCCCAACATGGCCAACCAAATAAGAATTATCTGAAATATTTTCATGTGTTCTCTCTCTCTCTCTCTCTCTCTCTCTCTCTCTCTCTCTCTCTCACCCACAGCCACCATGTTTCCATTTCATCTGCCTTTTACTTAGCCTCCACTTTTCCCCTGCTCTCTCTGTCTCTTTCCCTCTTTCAGCCATCAACTGTACTCCTTTTAATGCCACTGACAGGGGGTTATTTGCACCCATATATGTTTTCGCTCCAATTATACCATAGCAGCAGTGTGCTGCCAAACATTTCGGCGCTGTGCTGATGGTCACCTCTTTGAGGAGTCCTTCCTGCTGCTCTGCACTATATTTTTCCTCTTTTTAGATTCTCCCAGAGAGGACTCTGTCATTTGGCTGTCCTTGGTCCAAAGTGTTATTTAACACCTGACAACAGCAGCAACCACCATCACCACAACATCACTTCTGGAATTATTTCCTGTGGGGACCTATTCTTAAGTTCGTCGTCTGGACATGAGAGAAAGCCTATACGGAACAACGAGCTCTGACAGATATGCTGCACTAGCAGTCAAACAGCCACACCTTTTTTTTCCCTCCAAGAAATCCACATACAGTTCAAAAATATTAAAAGAGTGAACAGTTTTTGGGCATGTCACAACAGTCACTAAAAATGACCTGAAATATTTTCATGTACTCTCTCTCTCTCTCTCTCTCTCTCTCTCTCTAGCTAAAGCTAGCTAGAGCCTTTTCAAAATTTCCTCCAGAATAAACTCAGAAACTCGAGAAATAAAGAATTCAGGCAGCTGAGAAACTCACCACTGCTCTTTGTTGTTTCACATGTCTATCACCTCTTTGCATGCAAATACTCATGTCCCAAAAATGGCCTTTGTGATTAGACTTGGTAATAAGGGATAGTTTTCTTCTGGCAAATAAAATGGAAAGTCCTCCAGCTAAAACATGATGGTCAGTACATATCCATTTCAGGTGATTACTGATTACTGAAATGTGTCAAAACCATGCAAATTCAACCACAGTGTAAAGAAGGATTAACCAAAAAAGGTTTGAGAGAATGTCACATTTCAAACAATCGAAAAAGATTATATTAACAGAGATTCTCCACTAAAATGTTTTTCTTTACCCCAGGAATCTGAGCATTGTCAAGCATGACTTTTCACTAGTTTTACACCCAGCGCTCCTGACACCACTGATCCATCATCAGATCCAAACCGGAGTTACCTACATTAAAGGAAAAGTCCAGCGTGAAACATATGATTATATTTAAATATTGGTAACTCCATCCATCCTTTATCTATATCACTTATCAAATAAGGGTTGTCTTGATGACACCCTGGGCAGGTCGCCAAACTATCGCAGGGCTGACACAGAGACAACAGAACAACCATTCACACTCCCATTCACACCTATAGGCAATTTAGAGTAGCCAGTTGACCTAATCTGCATGTTTCTGGTTGGAAACTGGAGCGCCTGGAGGAAACCCACACGGTCATGAGGAGAACATTCAAACTCTGCAAAGAAAGACCCCAATCAGCCGGCAGGTTTGAACCCAGAACCTTCTTGCTATCCACTGCACCATAGCACCATAGAGATAGCATAATTCTAGCACTAAATTGTAAGTTGATGCTGTAGCTTAGTTATTCCTGAGATAAGTGGGAGACATTGCTAGTGAAGTTACAGTGGCATTTAATAAAAGAAAAAACCCAACACACTCAAACATAAGGGCTAATGGTCAGATTTGGTTATTAGCTTCTAAAAAAACAAATGAACATGAGCTCGTTTCTTTATCCTGAGCAGAGTGTACAGATGAGGAGGTGAGAGAGCTGGACAGATGAAATCACTAAAACGCTGCTGCATCACACTTTTCAGGTAGTGACAGAACAAGGGATAAATTGCACTATCTTCCCATAGTCAAACGGCATTGTGGGTAATGTAGGAAGCTGTAAATCAAAGCCAAGACCAATATAGTCATGAAAGATTTTTAAAACTAAAAACATCAATTCCATAACAAAATAAATCCTGAATGCCACCGAAGACCATGCGTTAATTATAAAGAATTATATGCAAGTTACTTAATTTTCTCTAAAAAAAATAACAATGTCACGTTTATGACTGGTCAATTTCATTTTTTTGGGGGGAAATTAGGGGAAAAAAAAGAAACAAGAAATCCATGAGCCATTAGCAATACATACGCAATATACATATATTTCCCACTGATATTTATTTATTAACGTGCTTTTTTTGTATTAATATATTAAGTATTAATGCTGAGCACAATCACATCAAACCGGATGCTCAGTCCATAATGGTAATTCTCTTTCCAACAGGAAAACTCACTCTGATGCAGTTATGATGTTCAGTGGGAGACACAATGAAGTACTGTATCTCCTGACTACACGAAGAGCCTCATTTACTTCATTGTTCACCATCGCTCAAAGCCAAGATTCTGATCAAAGCAAAGCAAAACGCTGTCAGGGGACTGGTGTCTCCAATATCCAAGATACAAAACCATGCAATCAATAGAGCAAAACCAGACAGCATTCATAAGTATAGCTTTAAGCAATCCTTAGTGCCAATTGCAAAAGCTGCAACTGAACCATTGATGGTGCAATGAAAAATGCATGATTTTAGCATAGCGCTTTTATCTGTGAGTACAGATCAATAGCAGGAAGGGGTTATGGAATCAGAGTTGTTTTGTTATCTGGGCTGTGCTAACTAAACATGGTTGTTCTTTACCAAATACACAGGGGTTTAATTCTGAAGAACACAATGGTGCAAGAACAAAAGCAAGAGAAGCGTGTGTTTAAAATCTCTCTTCAAATGTGACTCCACGAGAGTGGTCACTAGCTGTAATGAGGAAAGTCATCTTGGTTTATAGAGAAAAAAAAACCCCATGCCAAACCAAGCAGCCATTTGAAATCATAATTCACTTAACGCTTAAGAACATATCTTGGATCACTAGTCACCTCATTTTCAGGATCTACTTTATCCTTGTTTTTTTCAGATGGATGCTGACCTCTTTGTACAACTGTTCAACCTTTGTGCTTTGAAAAATTTTACCAACACAGGAATCCCAGAAAGTATTAAAAAAGCAATTGACAGAATAATGAATTTCCAATAAATTGTGCATCTCATTATGTGTTGGATATGGGCTAGGGCATAACAAAAGACCTGTCTGTAAGCAATTATGGGGCAATCTGACATATTTATATCACAAACAATATACAGTATCAGTCAAAAGTTTGGACACGCCTTGTTTTTCTTTTCTTCTTATTACCTAAAAGACACTTCATGTCTTAAAGTAACGATGGACTGTTGTTTCTTTTTACTTAGTTGAGCGGTTCTTGACATAATATGGATTACGACAGTTGTGGAATAGAGCTATTTACTGTGTACCAACACAACACATCTCATGATCTCAAACACGATCTTAAGAAGGCAAGAAATGAAGCTGGTTAAGATAATGCCGATAGTGCGCAAAGCTGTCATCAAGGTAAACTAAAAAATATGAAACATATTTTGTTTTGTTTTTGTTTACTACATAATTCCATACGCTATTTCATAATTCTGATGTCTTCAGGTTTGTCGAACAATAGTCGAAAATAGTCAAAATAAAGAAAAAGCTATGAATAAGTGAATATGTGTTTTCAAACTATTGACTGGTACTGGATTGCTATATAACAAAACTAGAATTTATTACTTGGTTACTGGTAACACTTTCACAGTTCTGCACTCTTCATGACGCTTGTAGAATAATTAGTTTTAGATACAAGTGCTGGCTCTCTAACACCCCGAGGGTGTTAAAAAAGCACACATGCGTTTAAGGGTTATGTATAGTGCAACCGCTAATGAACTACCAAATCTCATAATTTCTTGCTAATATTTCTATTATAATTAACAATGTTATTTTAAAACCTAATTTGCTAACAGTGAGAGCATGTTTTCAGTCTGGTAAAAAAATATTTGGGGGATGGAAATCGTCTTGCCCTTTATTAAAATACAGGTTTTTATATGAGTTAAATCATAATGTCATATTTTACTCTCCGCACATTCTCTTATCTGACATCATAGATAAAAAAGCGCGGCTACGCGTGACTGACCCGACATGTATGATAGATGTTCGGCTCAAAATGAAAATGAAAAACTTGTGCTCATTCATCATGATGAACATTAGTCCTAGTTAGGCACTCTTGTCTAATATTAACCTTGAACACACGCTCTTATATACTTACCCTAGCCAAATTAATCAAGTCGTACTCTAAATCAGCTGCAATAATATTCTGTGAATAATTATCTATTTCACTGTTCATCAAGTGTGCCAAGAGCTGGAACTCCGAGATATTCTCTGCTGCAAGAAGCTGGTACAGAATGGAGAGCCTACGAAAACAACTTGCATTTCCAGTAAGCATAATTGTATTGTAACTTATAACTCCACTTTCTTTTAGAAGACCTAACTTTTAGCACAACATCTGGAGCCTGTCCACGGTGGACAGCAGAGTCAGGCAGAGAAAAGCCAGAGGAAGTCAGGGTCACGGCTATTCCAGTCCTGATGAGATAGCCATCAGGGTTTTTTTTCCTTGCTACTGGAAGCCTAAACAAGAACCATGTTTTCATTTTCATACGCCGCACTGCTTTTTTTCCTGACAGAGATAAGATGTATAAATTATGAGCAGCTGACAAAGTCGACTCAGTGCCCGAGGCCACTCATCAATCATGTCCTGTATGTCAGCAGGTAAGTGATGTGGCCCCTGAAGGCACAACCCATTCTTACAGGAAGGGGGGGGTGGAGAGAGAGTGACAGGCAGAAGGGCAAAAGTGCCCCAATAGCTGATCCGTATTTAACAACCTCTTTAAAAGCACAACAACATGAACAGCAGCTTTTGTGGCCTTGAGTAATGTATGCACTCTGTTTAGGCATTGCAGCTTCAGGGCAATGGTTCTGCAAAACGTGCTCAGACGAAATTCCACGCTGGCAGTCAAAATTAGGCAGCGGCCCTCCATAAAGGCCAGCGGCAGACCACCCGCTACTTCCAGAGAGACGGCGCAGAAACAAAAAGACACTTTTTCCCCCCTCGGACGGTTTTCTTTTTATCTCTCACGGGTCTTTTTTTTTGTTGGGGGGGAATTGTGAAGCGCCGTACAGACCTTGGTCAAGGACCTACACGCTGACACAATGGGATATTCCTGGACGAGAGCCTGATGAAAGCCAAAGCTTGCTAATGAGCATGTAAACAACAGCAGAGAAGAAGACACGAGCCACAGTGAATGTTCACACCTACGGCATGCTTCAACCACACGTCTCTGCTATCTGTGCCAAATATTCCACCCCGCTTTAAAGTGCAGCCCACTGCATCGCTGAGTGCCATGTTTAACAAAAGCTCCTCGCCTCATCCTCTGAAGAATGTCGAGCTTGTTTGACAAAATGGTATGCATGTACAGCAGGAGGAAGGACAGGATCAAGTTTCATGCTGAATGCTGAGAGCAGAGATAAAAGTAATGAGACAGCTCTCAGGGGGAATGACAGGTAAAACACAGATGTTTACACAGCACATGAGCTGCCTTATTTCATCCTGCTCTTATCCCTCTCCCTCTCTCTCTCTCTCTCTCTCTCTCTCTCTCTCTCTCTCTCTCTCTCTCCATCTCTCAGAGGGGATACAGTGTTGGCCTCTCTGGCTGTGTGGTTGAGTGAAGGATCAGAGTACGAGCCCAGAGCGCAGTAGCAGAGTTGTGACATGCACTTCAGAAATGCACTGAGGTCACACCGCATGCGGTGCAGGCCTGCAGACTCAATTCTATCGACACGGGCTGAGAGAGAGCCACATAACACCACGTAACAACAATAACAACAACACGGGTGCCTACAACATGTCTGTTTCAGTACGTCCCTGTGCAAGCAGTCCGGAGCAACAGGAGCAACGCAGGTGGTACATTCATTAGCAGCAGCTTTCATCGCTCGGTGATGGTTAGTGTGACGATGCAGAGAGCAAACAAAAGCAGTGAGGGAATGAGGGAATGTCAAGATAACAACCACGACATGATATCACAGCCATCAGAGCTATCGCTGGTTAATCAGCACACTCACACGCATGTGCAGAAAAGAAGAGAAAAACATACTTGTCTTGTGTATTTTGAATAAAGTACAAAGAGGAGCGAGCATCAAATATTTGCACCAGCTAATAATGGCTGCCATACTAATAGTGCGACGGCTCACAGGAAAAAAAGGTTTATTGTAAACAGATCTAAGTCAATTACTGACATTTATTTATTTGAGGATAAAGAAGATTTAAACATACAATTACGGAGGTTTATTTATTTGAGGATAAAGTTTATTTAAAAGCGCAGCCAAAAGTCGATTTGTCATGTTAAAGAAAAAGAGGAAACAATGTGGAGATCAGAGATGCATTACATAAACATAAACGTGAACTGCCACAGCGGGGCGTTTGATTTCACGGAATTCTTTCATTTCAAAGTGATTTTTTTCTATTTCTTTTACGCCGAACTGCCCATAGACTTGAATAACTGTGAATAAGTTATTCATTCGGATATCCCATTAACAGTGTCTATAATATTATAAAGCAAAAAAGCAGCTATGGGAGAACTAAGGTTTGACCCACTACAGTATCAGGAAGAACATCACACATGTGATGAGCTCTACAACAATCCCTGTACACTGCCAAGATGTTTCACACCAAACAGGTTGATTTGGTTCGAGAGGCAGATCAGTGGCAAACAGGTGCTCCAAAGACGAATGAACAGTCTCGTCACTGTTCCTGATAAAGAAAAACAAGCAGAATAATTTGCTGTACAATGAATGATCTCTAAGATAGCGCGTAAAAATCCTAAAAGATTAAAAGCAGGCGCTCCTGGCTACGAGCTGACAATGGAGCATGTATTCTGATGATTCGACATCACTGTGAATAATGGGCGAGCTTTGAGACGAGAAGCATGCGTTATAATGCTCAATTGTGAGACAAAAGGGCCATTAAAAGGAACAGTCATGTCTTTAGAGCTTAGATATTATGTTATAGTGGCACGTATGATTGCAGCTCCCAGCAGGCTGTAAAAAAGCACATTAATTTCGAGTTAGGAGATGAAACCACTGGTATATCTCTCAGTGTAAGACAGATGATCAGATGCCTTTAGGTAGTGATACTGATGACATCCTAGCACTTAGTATCCTCCGCGACATGTACTATTTCTTGTAGGTTGTTACTGTGATGAGTAAGAAAGCAGAGATTAGCAGTAAAGAACGTAAATAAACACTGTTTACATGAAGTGTTGTTAGATTGTGACAGATTGCATCGCTCTACCAGTAGAAAATGAATTTATTTCATTTACCTGAACTGTACAAAAACACAAACCATATCTTTTAAACTCTACACAGCTGCCATGTGATTCTGGAGACACCTGATAGAAAGCTGTGCCGCTTAAGAGATTGAGAAGAGAGATTCAGTCCTTTTCTCCTGCTTCACGGCCCCTGTGTGTACTACAGAACGTCTTCTATATTGCCATCTTCATTACATATTTACTTTAGTAAGTAAATACATTGTAAAGAGAAATGTGAACCTACGTAGGGCTTTTATAACACATTCATAAGCAGGGCATAAATCAGGAATAAAGCATGGTGGGTGTGCTTTATGGGACAATAAGCAACAATGGGGTGGCGTGATGCATTTACCATATAAAAGGGGATCAATCTTTTTATAATTCCCGAATAGCACAGCATTTTGCCACTGAGTATGATATTTCATTGATTAAAGAATGACATCATATATTTTATCAGTTTATAGTTAGGTTGGAACATCGGAAAGTTTGTCATCACTCCCACGACAGCAGGTATATAAATAAAGTCATTTCCTCACCAACCACTTTTTTGTCTGTCTTCAAGTTAATAAAGCAAAAAATGCAGCTTGTCATGTTAGTGAGAAACTGTAAAGCACAAAGCCTTCTGTCTTGAAGTATTGCCAGTGTTGGAAAACTTAAAGGAACTGCTTTATACTTCTGACTGTCAGAAAAATATGACACTCGAGACTCCGTCCAAAAATGTGCCTTCACCTTATCACTGATTATGGACATTTAAAAAACTCTGTTTATGTGCTGTGTCCACCATACAAGTACATGTGTAAGTACAGAAACAATAACATATTAGAACTAGTGCATTAATGCACACCTGTGATTTGCTTTACAGCCAGAACTACTGTCCAAGCTGCTGTTATCTGATCCTATATTTAACACGCTACAAAAATAAAAGTAAAAAAAGAAATCTGGACACTTTGACATACATGTAAACAACAAGCTAGTGCAACCAGTTCATATTAGAACACACAATATTGATTCACCCTCTCGTGCGCAGTTCAAGAGAGAGGAGATGGAAAAAAAGGCAGCCACCATTTTGACTGGGTTCCCCACAGGGCCACAGAAAGCAATCACTCTGAACACCAAAGAGAAGGAGGCCTGTCATGTCTGGCATGATGAGCACAAAGCCTGGCCGCAGCCTGCTTTGCCGCAGAGCCGTCCGGTCCGAGAGCGGCCTGGAAACAAACAGCTTCTCAACTCTCTGACACGCACAGACAGCTCAAGCCAACCCCACACACAAGACAGATGTCAACCAGCCATGACATTTATGACACAAAGTACGAGTTGGAAAAAAAAAAAGACTCAATACTGATGAAAGCAGTGAAGTTATTTTTCATGGTCAGAGTCTGTAGCAGAACTTGTTATTTAGATGTTCTAGATGTTATAAATCCTTTTATCGCAGCTTTTATCTGGTGAGTTCAGCACAGCAAAGTTGAACAAAAGCTTGAAGAATCAACAAAATAAATCCACAGAGAGGACACATTATCTTTCAGTGCCCATACAAAGAGCAAGCTGGAGAGCTGTCTGGAAGGCAGATGACAAAGGCTCTCAGATGTCTGGAAATCCGATGAGTTATGACAGGATATGGTAAAGCTATCTGAGGCACTGGCTGCGGATTGCTTTACGGGGAGAAAAGGGCCAGATCCCCTGTGCTTTTGGGCCGAGGTGTGATGAAAGCAGGAAGCGCCACTTATCACATTACCTTATACAAGGTTGCTGACTGATGCTGCCAGCTGCTAGACAAACACGAGGTTGCGATGTTCATTGTATAACCGGTTACATACTGCATGTGCATGCATGCATGTTAATATCAAGTCGAGATCTGGTGAGTGACGTTTCGTTCCATGTCATAATTCATGCTTGTGACTTCATTTCATTCAGCAGAAGAGAAAAAGAAACCCATCAGGTCAGTGTTAGTTATTTCAGGGGCTGACTGGCAGCACCTGATCTGGAGTCGGGTGCTGTCCGGGAAAAAGCTTGTTCCCCTGAAACACCTGCTTCAGAGAGAGCTCGCTACCTCTCATCCCCTCATCTGTCAATACAGCAGCAGCCCTGCGCTCTCCGTGCTCCAGCCCAGTGTCCTGAGGTCATTGATCAAATGCAACATCCCACTCTGAGAAAGCACAACCCGGCACAAGACAAAAGCCAGCCTGCGTTTGAGGCAAAGGCAACACCAGCATCAGATAACAACACAGCGGATACAAAGGCAACCTGGGCTATAGCTAGAGAAAACAAGAAAAACAAAGTGTCTGCGTATTCTGTTACAGCTGCCATGATTTCACCCCAGGACTTTACATCAGTCAGAATAAATTTTTTAGGATGGCATGAAGCTCATGCCTGCTTAATGTCTGAATATTACCATGGCTGAATTAGTCCTAGTAATGCCTTGATCCCAGCTATTAGCCGTGCCTGTATTATTCAAGAGCTAACATTTATATGACTAAAATCTGCCTTGCAGTCCAGGCTGAATTAAAATGTCGGAGGTTTATGGCGCCTTGGACCCATTTCAAGCACTTAAATATGTGACAACCTTATTCAGTGCAGAGGAGCAATGAATCTGTCAGCTTCCTGCCCAGTGCCAGTTTCCCGAAGGTCATATACTGGATATTAATATCTAGCCATGAATGTCAGAGGTCATGACCGGCATCAGCACCTATGTGGTGTGTAGTTAATTAAAAAACAAGATGAAGTCTATCACCACACAAGATAAAACCTTCCTGCTTACTGATGCCCAGGAGCAAACACACACACACACACACACACACACACACTTGTACTTCTCTCTTTGTGAGGACACCCTTAACCCTAACCAAAACTTAATTCTAACCTGAACCTTAAAACCAAGTCTTAACCCTCAAAAAGCTCTTTGAAGAAGTGAGGACCAGCCGAAATGTCCCCACTTCCCAAAAATGTCATAAGTCTGATGGTTAAATACATATTTCGGTCCTCAATGTGTAGCAAGTACAAGTGTACACGCACACACACACACACACACACAGGTAAGGAGTATTCTCCCTACAGAACTGCACAGCCTCAAGCAGAATGAGCCAACACACTGCGGTGGCCATTATTTTATTTAGTTAATCAGCAATGTAGCAGAGATTCTGTCCTTCGTGAGGAATGAATGCAGCGTGAGTGTCACTTGACCTGGCTGACCTGCAGTTGACCCCAGAGCCAGCAGGAGGACTGTGTTATGATGGCTTCATGCCTCTCTCATTTCAAATGCTGAATAAAGAGAATGGAGTTAATCTTCGTGTGAATTAGGAATGCAGAATGTCGACATCAGATATAACGCTGAAAGCCGTAGATACTAGGAAAAAAAAAGACAGAATGCTCGTGGAAACATTAAGGAAACTTCCGTGTGCATCCGACAGATATGGAAGGCCCTCTTTTGATCAGGCTACAGACAGGCAGGACATTAAGCTTTAATGCGCTGCTCCGGTCCAGTTAATCTCCTGTGGCCCCGCCTGTTTGTTCTCAGGTGCAGAGATGTCAAACTGATGTGAAAGATGCAGTTCTGTGCTCCACCTCTGGGCGTACACCGGCTGGGGTGTCAGTTCTACCTGTTAGGGCTGGTCCGATCCTCCGCTAGCCCTCTCACACATACACTACACATCCGCTCGCCTCTGCAGGAAAAAAAAAGAGCAGGAAGAAAAACAGACATGGAAGGATGCTATTACAGCTGTTGTCAAATGGTAATCATGCCCCTGTAACACACACTTACTTAAGTTTCTCGTTAATCACTGTCTGACCTGACACCCATAAACTCGCTGCATTTCAAAAATATCCACCAATAAGACGCTCATTTTCTTCCCTGTCCGCTGTCTGGGCCTCTGCGCCTGCGACTGCAACAGTTCTTCACTCTCTCCAGACACCAGCAGCTTGTTTATTTACTGCTGCATCTTTTAATAGCCAATGAACTCATTGCAAATAAAAGTCAGCACTGTCACACTGCTAAACAGTTTGTTCGATTCCTTGTCCCATAAATGGTGAAATATTAATTGACTAATGCAATTCTGTAACGGGAAGATTACGCTCGCCGTAGAAGAGGCACTGAAAGTGTCCGCACTCATTTCGACTACTTGTAATGCTCAGTTATAAATGGACAAAGCGTTGCTGAGGTGACAGGTCGAGAAAGGTTCGGATATGTAATGCCACTTGGTCAAACAAAAAGGCTGTCTAAGCAAATGGTTTCTTTGGAGAATTAGGCTTAAATCAACAGTTAAACGAATTTCAACCTCTGAATCTCTGCCAACAGCTGTGATTCGTTCATGCTATCTTAACATAACAGGAGGTCGAACAATTCTCACTTGAATCAAAATAAATAATGCTGACGAGGGCCTCTTCCTGTCGCACGGTGTCTTAATGATGCAAAGTTAACACACACTAAATAACAGTGTCTCCCAGGGTTGACAGCCTCAGAAATAATTGACCAATATGTTGCAAGCTGAGCTACAGTGGGCTGAGAATCCAATCCTGCAGCTGACAGGATGCATTGAGCATGCCACTAAATTCTGCATTATACACAAAGCAGTGGCAGGTCAGGGAGCCGACTCCTGCAGGCCATTATGTGATGCCATCAATGAGGCTAAATTACCTGCCTCTCCACAATATGCTCCAGTTAACTAATTTCCTGACAGCTCGCTGTCTCACAAGAAAAGCACCGAATTCACTAGCTGTCAGTTGCATGATGGACTATTTCTCTTTTCAAATTCCTCCTTCTTTTTGTTGACATCTTTTCTAGACAAACCTTCAGCAAGAGCTTGGGGTGGGTGGGGTGAGGATCTTAAAGTATTAACAACCAAAAGGCAGTCAAAATGTTAAAGGCAAAAAAAAAAAAAGGGTAGATGGTTAAAAAAGAAAAGGAAAAGTGTCTTTATTGTAAATCATGCATTATAATCATGATACCAATCAGAAACTTGTTTCAACTCAAGTTGCCTGTAACGGCAGCCAAGATCACAATAAAGATTAAATGCAGAGCGCTCCATCAACCTGTGAATTCCTTAAAAAAAGAAAGAAAGAAATAAAAAAAACACCACCTACCACGAAGCACAGCACTGTGTTCTTCACAAAGCCGTGTCAATGCCTGTCTGATTTGCCGCTTCTCTCTTCTCTTTTCTCCTCTGTATGTGTGTATGTTCGTTTCAGAGGTGGGCTATCATCATCTCAGGAATGACAGTAGGTGGAAACGCTATCTTTCATTACACACAGCATAAATAGTGTAATCTATCAGGGCTGTCAATCAGAATGATTCATTACAGGCTGTCAGAGAGGAGAGTGACATATTAGAAAAGTTTTGTTAACAATGCCTATTGCGAGTGGGGCCTGCCACAGAGGCAAGTGATTAATGTGTTGTCAGGCTGTAATCCCACACCGCTGGCTAATGAGGCAAGAATTTATCATCTTTACAGAGTGGCAGATGTCAGAACGAAAGGAATCCAAGTGCTGGAAACAATATAGGGTTTTTTTTTTTTTCTTACTGGGTCTGATGTCTCTGACAAGCTTTAAAATCCATGAAGAAGGCTTGTGTAAGCAAAACTTGAATAGCACAACCTTCTTTTGGAGTCCTTGTGAAACTCTGCAAGTCACCAACTATTGCTGTGAGGGAAGTGCTCCTGTGGGTCAAGTACGCTCGTTCGATCAGTCCATGTTAAACGCTGCAAAAAAGGAGCTTTTCGATCAGAAGCGGCTGAAATGTCTCAACTTGGGTTTGAGTCTCTCCCCAACCTTCTTTGCTTTATCGCTACAGTAGCAGAGAGCAGTGAAAGAGATGGGCTTGTTTGGGTATGCCTGGCTCGGGTAATGGATTCCCCGCTGCCTTGCTGGCTCCAGCACCCCCGGAGGTCTCAGACTGCTCGCCCCCACAGGAGCCTGACACCAAGTGAGAAAAGATCCCAGTCCCCTTGGGAAAGAAAAGTCCTCCATCTCTGTCACAGCCACTTTCTCATCACTCTGCATATGCTTCGTGCTGATCGTTAGGACACATTGAGTTAAAAGTTCAGTAAAAAAAAAAAAAGAAGAAGAAGAAAATCGTAATAAAGTATGTAATATGGTATATTCATAATATTCGCAACATACAAACACTCAGTATTCATAAAACGTTCCAATTACTCACTCAGGCGATAAGTGTAAAACAAAACTGATACAAAAACATGGCATGTCAAGCTGGTTATTCTCTTGTTGAAGCACATCTGTCTGCGAGGTCAGAGATATGCTTATCCTTGAACTGACTGAGAGGGAGATAAATCTCTATCAGCGTCCCCTCACCCTAATGAAACCGAAATTAAGTGTTACAACAGTAACAGAAGCGACCAAGCCTATTTGCATGTGTATATAAATCATGATGACACAATTAGCGTTATGTGATACAATCAGAGGGAGGATTACTTTAAATTTGCCTAATGATCTGGCTCCATCTAAACTCCTGCTCTGGCACGGTCGCAAGCAATGTGGTGCACGCACACTGAAGCCTTTCAGAATAAGCCATCTGTGTTTAATTAGGCTGGCAGCATCTTACAATCATCTGAGGAAAACTGAAAAGTTAAACTGTAATTAAACTATGAGAACTGGCGCTGTGGGACGTGCTTGTCTGTGCCTCTGTAATTGCAAAAACATCACTGAGTGAGTATTGTATCTGAAGTGAAACAGCAACTCACTTAGCGTTAGCATAACTCAGCCTGTCCACAGATAAGACCCAGACAGGGAATGGAGGCTAAACACTGTTAGAGGATTTGCATCTTTGGATCAGCGTACGCCTGACTTAAAAGTTGGCTCATCTTTCTCAACTGACAAGTGAGAATATGGAAAATAGACCGTATTCCATTAAAATAAAAATAAAACACACATTTGTATCATGTTTGGGACATTCTTATGAATAAGCGTAGCTAACCTTGCAACGTTATTATTTACAAAATAACACGCTGATGTACACGACCTCTGTGTTACTGCTAGTAATAAATCCACAGTTATTATTAAAGTTATTATTAAAGACTTGATTCTTTAGCCTGCGAACACATGATGAAAAACAGCTTTGTATTATATCTCATCTCAAAAAGCTGCACAAATGCAATTGACAGATGGGAATACAAACTCCAAACTGTTCTCACTCACATTCCACGAAGCAATACAAATGTAAAACATCATCATGACTGCTCAAACAAATTCCACAAAAAAACATCTGCTTGATTTCAAACAGAATCCTACAATATGCCACTTGTGTAATAAGAGTGACGTGACACTGAGGTCAACCGCTCATATCTTTGTGTTGTGTACTAGCCTATAAATCAATCGCAGAGCTATTACTAACAATTATCTTTGCTTTAAAGTTTTACGGTCTGTTTATGATGTGTAATGTTATCTGATTTATGCAGACACTGTGAGTCATTGCCTCTAATTGCGAGCGTTTTTTTTTTTTTTTTTTCATGGACAATGTCCTTGTGGTGACCTCCAGAGCTCCAGCTGCTACGGCAGTTTCAGCAGCTTCCAAACAGCAGATATGTCCCGAACCCGGTCCCCTAGGACAGATGAGGAAAAGCCCAGCCGGTCCTCCGCTCCCTTTGACACGACACGTGGAGGAGTCGCCGCTTTTGTCCAGCTGGCTTAGCAGAAGAAGTAACAACAGCTTGGTGAGGAGGATGTTTCTCAGGCCTGTAGATAGCATGCGTATGTGTGAGTGGGATGGAGTGATGATGTTGCTGTGTACTTAACTCTGAAGCCTTGAGCCTTTCTGTTTATGTAGTTCATATCATGATGAGGGAACTGAAGCTAACATTTCCCATAACCTTAAACCACAGAGCATGTTGTTCAAAATGCAATGTGAATCCCTTATCAGTGCAGACATACAGGGCGTTACTCAGGGAATTTTCACACTTGGCCAGAATACACAAGTCCACATTCAGGCCCGAATCCTGGGGTCGTTTGGAGGAGGGGCTCATAATCACAGGTTTCCTTTTACACCAAAGAACCAAGTGATCCATACGTCACTATTGTACATGCAGGTTTGCGAAAAATGCACAAGGTTCCAAAGACCGCATGCAAAACTCATACGCTGTGTCTCAATTCACGTACTTCTGTTAGTACGCTTCCATGTAGTACACTGTGTACTTACTTGAGTAGCGTGTGAATTTCGACAGGGTAGTGAGGTCTCAAATTGAACACGGCGGGTTGTGCACTTACAATGACGCTCGCAAAATTTGTAGCATCACCCGGCAAAAAAGTCTACCGTTTTTTTTTGCTCGCCTCTTAAAAATGAGCGTGTTTTAAATTTTCCTCGTTTGCATGCCTAATGTTTCATGCAAAGTGGGAAGTACACTGCCATTGGCATTGACGACAAGCCCTGCTCCAATTAGCCAGAAATAGGTTGGTGGTCTATCCCCTTCCACTATGTATCCAAGATGATGACCATTAAGGGTGAGAAGTGTCCAGTTCACACTCAACCATTCGACCTTTTTTTTTTTTTCTTTTTTTTTTTTTTTTAACCATCTGGGTACTCATAGTGCACCGCATGTTACTATACTTATCAATATACTTCCATGCATGATGCGCACCACACCAGGGTTTGGCTAAAGCAAGTCGTAGACCACTATTTTCAAAGGGGACAGGACTTGGATCTCTGGACCACTCCAAGGCTTGAAAACAGCTGTCTCACTCTATCAATTGTACGGAAATCTCAGAGCAACCTCAAGTGTGAAAACGACCTAACTGAACAGACTATTCTGCTGTTTAAATTAGCATGAGTTTGACACGAGCTGGTGACAGTTCATCATGCAGTAAAAATAAGGCACTTTATCTCATATTCGGCTCATGCATAATCTCAATACCAAGCAGAGATATGTCACATGCTACTATCAGCTTCACAAATATAGGTACATCTGTCTGCGAAAAGCAGCAATAAACTTCCGTTTCCAAGCAATTTATTTAGTTGAGTTGCACTTTCCAGCGTGAATGATATTTTATAGCTGTCTCTGAGGAAAGATTTATCCCATAAAATGATTCAGCAAACACACTGAAGGCACTGTGGCACTGAGCTCTATAGCCCCCTGTTTATTATGTTTGAACACTTCAGGGAACTCATAATTCTCATGCAAGGAGATGAATATGGCACGAGCTTTTACCAGCCGCACATGAGAGATTACAAAGAGAGCGCGGAGGAACGCGCAAACAAAATAGTTTGCCCTTCTCGTGCTTGAAAAGAAACGAAGCAAAAAAAATAAAATAAAAAATCAGTTGTGCTCTATGAGGCGTTTTCAGGTGGTCTGTCGCTGCCTGGTTCTGTTACGCTGTTGTTGTGATATGAACTCCTCTGCTGAGAGGCAGATTAATATGAAAAATGCACAGAGGAGCTCCACTTCATAACTTTCCTGGCTCTGCCAGTGTGGATTACCCAGAGCGCCGTCTGTGTGACAAGAACTGATGGGACCTCAGTCCTGGCTCCGACTGCTCCGGTCTGCTTTTCATTACCCGTGAGGAGGATGTGGGAGAAACCTTGTACCCCTACATGAATATCAAGTCAAACACTTCATCCAAGCACAACCTAGTTGACTTTTCAGAGACATTACGCTTTTATGTACCTACCAAACATTATTTTGTTAAGGGAGTGGGAGCAGTTACTTCATCCTCTGTAAAATGTGTTTAAGATGCAGATGTCAGTGAAACATTCACGGGGTTGAATCCTGACCAACTGATGCCTGCAGAAAAGTGTTTGTACAGGTTGCCAGAGTGTTGTCAAAGTGTTTTGACAGATATGGCTAGTTAAACGCAATACTTTAACAACATTCATGGTACTTCAGAAGAAGCTGGAAAAGCAGCCTCCACACAACCACATGTATTTTTCCAAAAGATGCCCAGTCACTCAATGTGGTTTCACGCCATCGCATTCCACGACCTATGAGTCCTCTAAGAGAATTATCACATTATAGCATTCCTGCACGCCCAATTTCCCAAAAAAAACACAACTCGAGGCTTTCCAAGTACCTCTTCTTAGCTCTGACTCTGGGGAGGGATCCTAAATAGCCTTTTCCAATTCCCTTGTTTTCTGCACATACTTGTTTAAACCCTTTATTTAGAACACTCACTCTCAAGAAATCCAATAAAAAGCATTCCCAATTATGCTGTCCTCATAACTACAGCTTGCAAAATGACCTTCCTGCTTTGTAACACACATCAGCAATGCAGAGACACCAACACGAGCGAGACAGCTCATTTTCTTCCACTTCCATTAATACACAGTTTTGGGGCCACTGGAGCATGCAGGAAGGGAAAATCAATGCAGAAGAGAAAAGGATTTGCAACAGGCTATAATAAATGTCTCCTCAAGCTAAAGTGGTCGCATGCTAAATATTTCAATACGTTCGAAAACCGGAGTGTCATTTCGGACCAGGAGATTTGCATCAAGGCAAAAAGAAAGACTCGCCATTCTGGATAGAAAACAATAAAGACGCGTTCTGTTAAGCAATCTGGGCTTCGAACTCTCTGGATACAATTTGAGAGTCTTGGAAAAGGTCAAAAATGTTCAAACGTTATGGTATTCATATTGTATTAAAGTGTGCTTGAGTTTGATGCAAACCATGTGGTGTTCCAGCATGTAATGCCATAATGTCATGATTGAAAAGCAGCTTCAATCGTGGTCACACTCAATTTTAATGTGATTCAAAGCTCTCAAAAGTTCACAGAGACCTCTGAATGGTATGATTAACCATTTCACTGACACAGAAAGGAGCCACGTATGAACCTTCCAGCATGTCGGCCGCTTTTACAGACGCATTAGTCCAATTTTTTGGGCAAACGACAACCAAATGGACATTATGAATTTTCTGTGGCCTTGACCATCCTGCATTTCTTTCCCCAGATTTATAATTTATGACTGCTATTACATGCGAACATTTTATTATGTCAGTAACATATGTGTTACATAAGTGACTAAACATCAAAGGAATATTAATTGCACTGGCTTTCCTGTCTAGTCAGAAGGGTGAGAATGCATTTCTTGACACAGCCCTTCACGCGATACATAAGAAATAAAACACGACAAGGTGTGTTATTATAGGAAAATAATCTACGCCGGGGTGGTGAGATATGGCCCTGACATAAAGCAGAGGAGTCTGATTTATACTAAACCCTTGACTTTGCATGCATATGCAGAAGAAGGCACACTTGTTCAGACACACACCTGCCCATTATGTACACCTGGAGGTTAGAATGCCACATTCAAAGCAAACGCATTCCTGTCCATCAAGTTTCCAACTCTTAAATATTTAATGATTTCATGCACAGCTACGTTAAACACGCTGACGAGCTCTAATAAAACTTTCCCCCGTCGTCCTGATTGCTGTCATGGCCCGCGTCTCAAGTTGGAAACTCTGAACTTACATTCAAAAGAATTTATGGATCTACAAAATCCAGATGACTGGTACGCGGAACAGCAGGTTTGAAGGCTACATAAGAGGCTTTTAAAATTCAAACACTAATCAGAAAACCGGTTAGTTTTAGTTCTCACTAATGGTTTAAAATTGTACATAAGTATGTGATTTAAGATGTAACGCTAGTTTGTTTAGCAGATATAGACGGAAGGGGAAATCCATCCATCCATCCATCCATCCATCCATCCATCCATCCATCCATCCATCCATCCATCCATCCATCCATCCATC
>JAQQZR010000038.1:15657333-15674853 GCA_030068235.1 Notoglanidium macrostoma
ATCCATCCATCCATCCATCCATCCATCCATCCATCCATCCATCCATCCATCCATCCATCCATCCATCCATCCATCTCACTTATCCATCAGGGTTGCAGGGAAGCTGAAGCTTGACTTGGGGTACATCCAATCTATCACAGGCCTAACACACAGAGACAAGTAACCGTTCACACCTATGGACAATTTAGAGTAGCCAGCTGACCTAATCGGCATGTCTCTGGGTTGTGGGAGGAAACCGTCGCACCCAGAGGAAACCCACATAGGCACAAGGAGAACAGGGAGGTTTTTTGCTGTGAGGCAACAGTGCTAAGCACTGCACCACTGGTGAGCTCCAAATTTATCCATTTCTATTGTTAATCTCCAATGCTAGTGCAGCGTATCAGGATAGTGAAAAGACTAAAATAGTACGTACCCTCTTCATTTAAAATAGTAGCACAAAAAATCCATCTTCCCAGTCAGAGCAATATTTCTAATAATAATAATTTGAAAAACAAATAAATTAAACTGAAAAGGACCCCATGTAGGTTCACAGTCCCTAGCTTGGGAACCCTGCATTAGGCCATGCTGGGGTTGAGCTGGGGACATGCTCAATATGCTTAATATACAGCAAAAAATGACCCAAATGCTGTCTAAAAAAATTAGATTAGCCGTATTCACTGTTAGTTACTCAGGGTGGTGATTGCAATAAAATATCTCCTCTATGATAAAACCCTCACATTCAGACAGCAGTAGAGAGCTACTTGAAACCTTCCTGATGCCATTTTAATTTATATGTAAATTAACAGGGCAGGAGCAAATTTCTAACAGATTATTTTTCCTGTTTGCAGCACAGCAATACAATCACATTGTCATGAATTTCACAATCATGAAATTGTTTTAAGAAAAATACAGTAAGTGCATACACAAATAAAATAAGGCTTTATATCATCTGTAGCTGTCATTATAATAGATGTAATCATCCTGCGGAATCACAGTTTTAATTGGTGTGCCTTCTATCCCCTTCTAACAGGCTCCCAGTGAAGACGCAATGGAGGCGACGTTAACCGTAGACCTCCACAGCATGGATGTACTGTAAATCTTTTCTATAAGACACGATTGATATCAATGAGAAAAACAAAACGCTTCAGAAATGCTTTTTTTCCTGTTTTTCTTTCTTTCTTTTTTTTTTTTTTGCATCATCATCATCGTTGTTGTTCCCAGCAGTCTTCAAAACAAAGCCGTGCCCATGTATTAGGTGCACATTAAACATACTTAATTTCATTACACAGAAAGGACAATGCTTTCAAAGGAAAATGTAACATGAGTTGCAGAATGCGGTCTGGACTGCGTCTTTTTCATTTTCCACATAACTACATTTTTAGTGGCCAAAATATACGGAGTGAAAAACCCCCAGTATTTATTATATTACAAAAATAAAAGCTTGCAGTAACGTTCCAGATTTATGGTTATCTATGCTTCGTTTCTAAGTAAGACTTCATGTGCACTACGGCTGCAGCTCTTCTGCCCGGTGCACAGTGCTGAAGATGAATGGGAAATTCGTGAAAATGAAAGTGCTAATTACAGGCTGCTGTAACATGGTTAAAACCAGCGTGTCTTTCGGTGTAAGACATCTCGCTGCATGGAACATAAAAGCAAACACAAATAACTAATTATGCCATCATCTTCAGGCGGCTGTGCTCGGTGCTAGCTTGTCTCCGCCGCTTGTTAATTGGTGACCTGCACTATTGGTCAGCAGACAATCGGCGTGATGATGAAGCCAATTAGAGCTGGGGAGTACACATGGCCCACAGAGCTTGTTGTGGCTGCCACATCACGTCTTATCTAATTCAAAACAAACGTGCTGGCATGACAGATGTAGCAGGCACGAGCACGGGACTCTCAGACGTGGCCAACTTTCTCTATCTGCGTCTCAAAATGGACCACACAAAGGCACCTATTGTGCAGAGGAGTGCGCCTTCAGAGAGTTAAAGCAGAGTTTAATCCAGTTAAGTGCAGGGCACAGTGGAGAGACCTGATGTCGTTTTCTTATATATCTGCTTCTCCTTAGGTGTGTTGTTAAAACGGCTTTAAACAAAAACCCCGATTGCTCCAAGTAGATTTACTACTTTGCTGCGTTTCAACTGTATTGCTTTTTATTTATTCGATTGTGAGGTCCCGACAACACATATTTCCTAAGTTGGAACTCCAGTCTGTGTGTCCAGGACTGGTTTAGTTTATTCCAGTGGAATAGTTACAGAGCACATCATTCCCTAATTTGTGACTAACCAACTCCAAACATGCCAGAATCAGGCTTGCTCATCACGGTGATTTGCCTTTCTCTTTTGCGACTTTAATGTTGAGTAAAATAAGTGACTTCAACATCTTGAAACCAGACAATAACTGCTTGCCTCACTGTGATGATGAATGATCTGTTCCTTATGCACTTTAGGAAATCCCGTGTTGACTCACAAGAGCAGCCCCTGTCAGGAGACCGCTTTGTTCTTGCCAGAGCTCCCACCATATTTACCTCTCAAATCCAGCGTGTAGCTCTGGGGATGGTGCCGCGATAAAGCCGAAACCACGACATAAATATTTTAAGACTGCACAATTACATGGAATCAAATCTTAGTGAAGTTGTTCGTTTATATGCCCTGGAGCAGAAGGCAGAAAATCTGAGAAGAGGGGGGCCAAATAAAAGAAATAAGATTAGAAAATGTTTTTTGAAGAGGAAAAATAACTGAAAAACAAGTATGGGGGGAATAAATGTGTGTGTAAAGCGACTGGGAGCGTGATGTTGTCCAGTGTATCCAGTGTGAGGCCTACATGTGGTGTTGAAAGAGAACAGGACAGGAGAAGCATGTCTTCAAAGAGGCTAACAAAGAGAAGACGTTATGGTAGAGCAGAGTTTATATTAAAGAATGAAGTCCACTCCGAAACCGTAAATTTGTTTATGTTGAAATATTTGTGGTATGTTAAGGAGCCTGATGCTGACTTGTTGGCTTGTGCTGTATTTTTTATTTTTTTTAGAAGTTATCAAGGTCAAAAGGGGACATTACTAGCACAGGTACAATGCAAAAAGTTGCTCTGAGTTACAGTAGCGACTGTGTAGGGCGGAATCGGCTAGTCAGCGTTCTGCGAGATGATTCGCAAGATGGCACTGACGCTGTTATTAGCATAAAAACCTGAAGCGTTGGCAAGGCCTACTCAGAATTCCATTGCAAAACAAATCATAAACATCACTGAAGATCAATGGATGGTTTCCTGGACACAGATTAAGCCTAGTCCTGGATTAAACTGAATTGTTAATGGAGAATCTTCATACAAAATTCAGTTTAGTCCAAGACTAGGGTTAATTTCTGTCTGGGAAACTAACACCAAATGTTAATGATAAAGATTAGATTGGATAGGATATTTTCCTGTAAATGAGCGTGATTGTGCTTTCTTCATATCACCAAAACAGACAGAAAGAGAGAGAGAGAGAGAGAGAGAGAAAGGTCATTCAAATGTAAGAGGAACCACTAGTAATTGTTTGGAGTTCTGCACAGTTTTCCTATGAATTACACACTGATTCCAAACTTCAGTAATCTCCCAGCTGTTTCGCCGTAATCTTCACAACGTAATTAATTTTGTACATTTAACACTGCCCTAAGACACAGCATCAGCATCATGGGTGGTCTGTTATTGTAATGAAAATGAAAATAAGTAGACACAGACCTGCTCGGTTCTGGGCCTGACCACCTTCATGAATGTGCCGCGGGCTTCGGCCTCCAGATGTTCTCTCTGAGTCACTCTCCTGCTGTCCAGGAACTTCAGGTTCCTCAGTTTATGCAGCACAAAGTACCTGCACATCATGAAAACAGTCAACAATATGCTGCACATCATTCACTGTGAGTTAAGATCTTAAACAGGGAGCGACTCACTGCTTCTTATAGTCTTCGCACTTTAGTAACGCCAAACGTACATTATAAAAAAATCCAAAATTCAAACCACAAATGAGCCGAAAGACCAACCTATCTATTTCCAAGTTTCCAGTCTGACCATTTTTATTAACAGCATTAAAAGTGTAAACCCGTTTACTTAGTGTTAATTTAATAGTGCTGATATTTGTAAACAGAAAAAAATCACCTTCACGGTGGATAAAAAAATTAGGACAGGACATATAAATAGATTGGAAAATAAAATACATAGACCTCATCTGTCAAGCTGTCATTGCTGTAACATTACAGATGTCTTTTTAAGCTTTCACACACTCTCTATCTTTCATTCAGAGGCAGAAAGTGACATGAGATAATAATACGAATATGGAGATGACAACAGAATCTTTCACAGGCTGACTGGAATGGTGGAAGCGACATGTCAAGATTAAGCTTTAGAAAGAGAGAGAGAGAGAGAGAGCGAAAGAGAGAGAGAGCGAGAGAGAGAGAGAGAGAGAGAGGGCGGGGGTGCAGATGTGTATATGGGCAGCAAACAGATCCCAACTGAGCTCTCATGCACAAGCCAGTGATGAACTGACGATGATGATGATGATGACGATGATGACACAGACGGAAGAAGATAGCAACCCCATGCCACATGTTCATTACAGATGCCTCAAAGAAAACAGAATTTCACCTTGATCTTATTAAGATATGTTTGGAGCAAAATTTAGCTGTGCTCTAATACTGCGCATGTCTATCAAAACTGAGGATAAACATTTATTTGCTTCTGCAGCTCTTCATAATATCTGCACATACTGCTACAGTTATCATTACACACGTGAAAACAGCATAAAAGTTCATTAAATAAAACCTAAATAGCTTCCGCTAACATATATTTAACATGCAGGTGTTTCCTGATTATTCTGTATTGTTTTGTCATGTTTAAACAGATGGCTGAACCTCAGCTGCAGTGTAAAACACCTGAAGCCATATTGCCATTAACGTTCAGTCTTCAAAACATACACAGATTTTTGGAAGGAAATAAATGCCACTAATGCAAAGGTGGAAATGTACTGAAGTGCTGCTAGTAGGAAATAAATCCCGAGCCTCCTAGTTAAACAATGATGAATGAGTAGGAAAATATGCCTATTCATTTCATTTGGCTAATTAAAGAATGTGGTATGCACTATATTACTATGCCACTGCCAAGGTTGCTTTATTTATTTTGAGACGTGTGTGGTCCAAGGCCTGTCCCGCCATGACCCTTGTGCTGCCTAAACTTGTCAGACATAAAATCTGCATCATGGATAAACTGATGTTATGTGACACATTATGAATATTCCATCACAGATCCACACTTGCTGTGAGTATGGCCGTCCCCTGTATTAATTGAAGCACAGAGGAACTGCGAGTGAGCGGCGCGTTTTAGGTTCATCTGTACGGTAAATGATTCATATCGAACACAATGTCAGATAAAACGCTCTTAAGACTGGTACAGACAAAAGAAGGTATTCTCTTCCCTTCCTGTGCTCGCTCTCTCCCTCCCTGTAGCCGACAGGGTTTCATGTTGAAAAGCTGACAAATGGTGGTAACATAGCGTGGCATTGCACTCCCGTGGGCCCGGGCTTGATAATGAATGCATCGTTTCATCTTGTAAGAAAAGATACCAAACACTCGTTGGTGGTTATCACAATTCACACATGAAATCGATTGTGCAACTCGTCGCAGAGCAGGAAAGAAAGGTGAGGTTGAGTACCTTTAAGAAAAAAATATCTTTCAGCCTGCGCTGGCTTGCTTCATTTATTACATTGTGTAACATGCATTTATGCTGAGAAAGTTTACAGATTACATTCTTTAGAAAGCTAAGCCTTTGGAGGTTAAGCATAAATCAGCTATAAGATCTATATCTGTCACTACACAATCATTACGATGACAAAAAAACCCCAACAACATTACAATGTACTACCTTTTTTACTAAAGAAATAGTCATTTTGTTTGTGGAATAGATATTTTTGTATGTGAAATGTCAATCACATTTCACAAGCTGCTTGATAATGAGCAACCGAATAAGGTTGGTGTGGGAATGAGTTTACAGTAAACATGCCCATGCTAATATGTATTACTAATAGATATCCGACACACATGACCTTGTGGGGAATTTTGGTTTAAAAAAAAACAACAACATAGTAATATATAATAGACATAGACATAATATTTTTTGGTTATTGAGATTTAGGTTTTTGTGTATGCATAGTTTTAATGATCTTAGCTCAGCTTAGCTATGCTGTGTGTATGTGTGTGTTGTCTCAGACCTGTATCTCTGGTAATCGTCCTCATCTTTATCCAGGCTGACCAGCTGATTGGGACAGGCCTCATTTCCCAGCAGGCTCAGGTACTCTAGAGCTGGTGTCACATCCTGCAAATGCTCAAGCAAAGCCTCAATGTCTGAGAGGTATCAAAGAGCAGAAGTCAAGGAATTCAAGCTTTATTTACATCCGACCTGGTTCTGTTCTCCTGCTCACCCCCTCTCAAGCTCACTCAACAATCCCTGCATGTGAAGATCAGCCGCGTTTAAGGGTGAGAATTTAGCCTGTGTCACATTCGGCTTTCCCCATCCCATGTTTTGCTCCCCATTTCCTAGGTGGTTTGGTGCAGGGCATTAAAACTTTGACAAAATGATGGATGCCCTGTGGTAAAAAGGGTTAGTGACTTTTTCTCTTCCCACCATGCAGGGAAACAAACAGCCACTTCACAGCGCATTCATCACTATTACATTCACTTCATTGGAAAATGGAGCCCTGAATGTGTCAAAATACAACTGCACTAATGCAGCACTTGAATTTCAATGGCAGCCGGCCACTACGGGGTGTAAATAATTGGCCCATTAGCATGTGCAGACCACTTCACAGCAGAACTCAGGTTTGAGCTGCTGACACTCAGCTGGAGGAGAGCAGCTTGTAATGGTGGAACAGGAGAACAAAGTGTGAGGCAGTGTCATTACAGTGTGCCTCAAAAGCGCTCAGAGGAAAACACAGTGCAAAGAAACCAGCAACACAATTTAGCAATTATTTCTGACTGATCCAATCAGACGAATAATCCGACGCACAGCTTTGTATTTGTAAACATTTGAAACTTTTCTGTCCATGTATTTCGAAAATCTAAGTGGCTTCAACCACAGTTACAACGTAAAGTGTAACTATTCATTTCAATGTATATTTCCTGTTTTTAGTTGTAATGCTCGAGCCACAAGAACAGAATTCTGCTCTTGCTGTTTACAGATTTGTCTCCTGCCCTAAAAAATAATAACCGTATCATTTATCATCGTATCTGACTACTCCTTACCACTCAATGCAGGAAGCAGGCCGTTATACGGTCAGAGCTTTTATGAGTCTCTTTTCCACTAGAGGTCGCCGTGGCACAGAGTCAGCTTCGCTATACTGGCTTCTACATCCAAGCCTCTCTCAGACCAAGAGGATCTCAATTTAATACAATAACACCATTTAAAGAGCATTTAAAGGCCTGAAGTGTGTAAAGGCAAGATCCTAAACTGTATGATGAGCATGGCAGTGAGAGAGTTCCCATTTACTATAACTCGCCGTTCACTGTGCTGTAAATCATGAGATGGCACACAAAAGCAGCATTGGGCTGAAAGGATATTTGGTTCTTATTGAGTGTTAGGGTATGGAGCTGTGGTAACCTGGGCAACCGGAGGTCATTTCCGAGAAGATTGTTGTCCACAATCAGCTCTTCCAGTTGGCTGAACGCTTTCAGGCCTGTCAGTGACCTGCAATGATAAGGCACAAGAGGAAAAATGATATGGCCCTAAATCTGGGCGGCCATTATGTGCAGAAATAAATATTTCAGCCAGCCTCTTTCACAAGCCGGAATAGTACGGGCTTGGGCCTGTCAGTAGAGTGAATGACAAGAATTAGTGGCGCTAAGATCCCCTGGCATGGCGGCCTCCTTCGCACACTGGCAGTATGAGTGATGAGGGTCACTCGTGAGTAGCCAGGATTCAAAACAAAAGGGCTTCAGAAATGCAGTGTGCGGGATGAATTTGTCAATGTCTTGTGCCTTCAGGCACCCAGCTTTGCCTGACCCTAACCCTCCATTCCCAAGATAAATAACTCTGTCACAGTTCACCTTCACTCCCCCGACACAAATTTAACTTGTCATCCATCATTTTCCCAGCACAACTATAAAACCCGCCACAAACGGAATGAGTACAACTTCCACCACTCCACCATGATGAACCCATTTGGAGTACAAAACAACAGGTTTTTTTTTAATGGGGGAAAGTTTGATGTTCACTTTTTATTCAGCAGCATGACTTCTAATCCCTTAGTGCCACACACACGCACCACACAAACACACTCCCCAAGGACTTTCGTGCTGCGTGGTTCCCTCCCCCAGCCTTGCTCTGGCATAAACATGATGGAGGGTGGTGTTCAGGGTAATGTTGGGGCCTTTCAAAGTTCACCGTGTGGATGGTGCACAAAGCCGGGGTGTGTGCTTCTAATCCCTCAAATGGCAGAGGCTGACAACCTACAATGTTAATGTGTCCACCTTCAGTTAACTGACATTTAGCTCTGTCAGCTCACCTTGGAAAAAGAACAACTCAATAGCAATCGAGACGCTGGCTTTCATTCCTTTTCAACTAAAAGACATGCGCTAATCAAATGAAGCTTCAATGACAGGACTGCATGGTTTGCATATTTATCTGGTGCTTTTAAATCCTGAATAGAAGGAAGAAATCTAGGGGCAATATCATATGGGCAAATGGGAGAGGAGTAAAGATCGGCTTACTTATGCAAATCCTCTCTTTTGGGAAAAGGCAGTGTCGTTGATGAACAAATCTAGTCAAATTGTGGCTATGATTGGAGATTTTTAATCTTTCTTCATCAGTTATGTCAATCCAGCGCATCACTGCTGAGGAGCTAAAAGAGCGAGGGGGAGACCCAAACACCACACAGAAATACTTAACTGGGAGACAAAAAGCAAAATCAAATCAAAAGGATCTCTACATATTATTACAACACTGAAGTGTCACACTCTGTACATGCAGAGCAATGGCTCTTATTTGCCAGGTCAGTAACTGGGCCCCCACTCATCTCCACCTGCCTTGGCTAGTCCACGGCACGTGTAATGTTATTAGCTGCTTGGTTAAGAGGCGCGCGTGTGGCATGGGGGGGTGGGGGGGCGGCTTATTAATTGTTGTTTTCATGTCACCACTGCTGTGTGCACTCTGTGATTTAATCAGTTAAATTCACAGCCAAGGGAGAGACTGAATCCCGTTCACAACAACATGGGGGGGTTGAACCGTAATAGCCTCAGGCCTCTAAGCACTCCGAGCAAATTTCACCTAGACATTCGTGGCTCTTTCCACATCATAATCCATAATCCATTAATCCATCTGTAAAGTATAAACTGAGCAAACCTTTTAAATTTGTACAGTTAATGGAGTCACACAACGTCTTTGTTTTGAACTACGCTAATGGGCAAAAGTGAATCTGGATTTCTCTAGAGATGTGATACAAACATATGAGTGCACAGACATACACACACACACACACACACACACACACACACACACATATACAGGTTGCAACCTTTCTGATTTGTACATCTCTTTCCCATGGGAAAAGCAGCTTGCACATTTTCACCATCATCTTCAGTCCCAATAAAATCACACAAGCTGTGTCTGATTGGAGGCGTGCGCGAGCGTGCGCGAGCGTGTGCGAGAGAGAGAGAACTTAGACACTTATGATCAAGCTTATCATCTAGAAACTCCACCAGATTACATGTATGGTGTGCTAGCTTGCACTGATTTCTACAGGATGGCCATTCAAGTGCTACATTTTTCATTTTGTAAACTATCTGATTAAATGCAGATCTGAGTATGCTTTTGTAATTTACACGTTCATTTTCCATCCAGCCAGCCATCCATCATCTATACTGCTCATCCATCAGGGTTGCGAGGAAGCTGGAGTCAATCCCAGCTGACTGCGGGTGAGAAGCGGGGTACACCCTGGGCAGGTCACCAATCAATCGCAGGGCTAACACAGAGACGAACAACCGTTCACACTCACATTCACACCTATGAGCAGCCAGTCGACCTAATCTGCATGTCTTTGAGCTGTGGGAGGAAACCGGGAGCACACGGAGGAAACCCACACAGGCACGAGGAGAACTCCACACAGAAAGGCCCAAATCTAATGTCAGGTTCAAACCCAGAACCTTGTTGCTGTGAAGTGACATTGCTCATGTGCATTTTCACCTTCAAAATAATAATGGTTATAACTTACTGTCAGCCATTTTTTTTTATGTACAGTGTCTATGATAAATCTTTAGGGAGAAGAAAACCTGAACCTTGTGCCACTGTAATGTTTAACATATTGCCTTTTTAAAAATAAAGTATCTCGAATATATGCTCTGTTACACATAAAGTACACATGCAGCAAAAATGTAACTACTGAGGATGTGAACACTGACACAGATGGATTACAGTAGTATATTTTCTGTGCATATACACATGCGTCAACTTCAGTTCTGGCGTGTGTACACGCAAAAGTCTACCTTAACAGTTCCGGGATATCAGGACTGTCTCAGGTGTAACGTGGCGAAACTGATTACTATAAGCTGCTGGTTTTCCAATAAGAATTCCAAGTGGAGACTTCCTGTGTAGTTAGCATGTAGCGGCTACCAAATTACAGACTGGTAATCCATCTGATTCTGTTAGGTTAGCATGTAGATGATTCTGTTGGGTTAGCATGTAGATGATTCTGTTGGGTTAGCATGTAGATGATTCTGTTGGGTTAGCATGTAGATGATTCTGTTGGGTTAGCCTGTAGCATCTCAAATATGAAATGAGCCTATCTGTTCTCCTTTGATCTCTCCAGGCATTTCTACCCACAGAACTGGATGTTTTTATTTTTCCGCACCATTCTGTGCAAATTCTAGAGATTGTTGTGTATGAAAATCAGAGAGCAGCAGTTTCTGATTAAACTGTCCATCTGGCACCAACAAACATGGCACAGTCACTGAGATCACATTTCCCCCAATTCTGATGTTTGATGTGAACATTAGCTGAAGTTCCTGACCCGTATCTGCATGATTTTATACACTGAGCTGCTGCCACATGATTGACTGATTGGATAATGAGCGGGTGTACAGGTGCCCCTAATAAATCGGACAGTGACTGGGTCAAAATTTAAAATATCAGTATATTCGAGTAATTTCTCAAGTCAAAGCTTATGTTGATACAGATGTATTTGCATAAACACATCCTCAATAGTACATTATAGCTGCAGGGAGGGTATGTGTAACTTTACAGGTATTAGAGACACTTCAAATAAAGTGAGACTTATAATATAGTATCAATATTACTATCGGTACTAGTTTAAATTTTAGTACAGTGTATATGACATTTCACATTTAGGTAAGAATTTGGACTTCACACAAAAGCAACAGTAATCGAAAGTTGCCAAAACACATGCTTTGAAAGCAAATTCTATTATTAATGGATTTTTTTTTTTGTTAGAGGAAAGGCAAATATATACACATATAGGACTTCTGGTCATGGTGCATTTAGCTCTACTGGTCCTTTAAAACTTTTGACATGCAAAGTTTCTTTTTAAAGGCAAGGCCTGTTAAACAAATTACTATGCTGCCGATACTCAAAGGAAGCCAAATAACAGGACAGGAGCACAGACAATGACACCGAAATGGCCTGACAGAGATGGATGGATCAATAGAGAAATACTAATGCAGACACGCTGATTGATAAACTGCTACTGACAAGAGGGGGGGAAACACTCTGTGATTATTGGTTGAAATGTCAGTCACTGCAACCATTAGTCTGTGGGTATCTCAGTTCACATGTCCACCCAGGCTACAGGGGGAGGAGAGAGAGAGAGAGCGAGAGAGAGCGAGAGAGAGAGAGAGAGGGGTATTGTATTACTGCTATTACACAGAACTACACCTGCTGAACCTTTAACAATGAACTTTAGCAAACAATGCTAAGCACAGCAGTCCACTCTTACACACAAACACTCATAAAAAGGGCTGATCTAAAAGTCAGAGATCATTCAGATACTTAAATTTCTTTTTTTCCCCGTCTCGACATTGATTCTCTTCAATGAAAGACTCATTTTTATGATATCTCTGCCTTTGATATTTCCCTTTGCTAGGGCCATTAATTCCCTTGTTTGTGCTCTACTTTTAAAGGGCCTTTCACTTTTTCTCCCAGCAGCTATTTAAGTCCCTAGTGTGTTTGCCCTGACAGTGCTGCTGTGCTGATCCTTTGATTATCAGTCTTCTTCACATCCACATCACTCCACTAAGCTATTTCATGTGTCTCGAGCCCCATGTGGAAGCGCAAGTCTCAAAACACTCGTGTCTATAGCATACTCAATGCTGAGTTTTAAAAAACACCTGACTAGCTCCACAAGTTTGGTTCAGTGTGAGCTCAGTCTCTGATGCTTTACCTATGGCCCATGGAGTGTCTTATACACTTCTCTGGCTATCAGCTTCAGTATTACAAAGGCCACAAAGTTACACTTCTCAAACACGTACTGGTTTCTAGTGGGAATACAAACTTTGGCACAGTGACATAAGATTTTCAGTAAGTGAATTCAAAACCATGCCTTTACAAGTTTATTAAGAGTTTAGTTTCGAACAGTCGAATCTTATACTCTCACAGGTTTGCTGATGCTGCGGGAAAGGTTTCTGATTGGTCGATTGCACTGTCAGTTAAATGCCTCTGAATGTAGGTGGTTCTTGACCACCCTTGACGAAAGGCACAAGACTCTCTGGTCTGACCCTGGTGTCTCACACACACAGATATTCTTAATGAACATTCAGTTTTCATTAACTTATGTACAAGTTCCATCCCAAATATTTCTGATTGCTGTGAGACTGTGAGAATAAGTGCATAGGCCTTTGTTTTAAAAGTCTGAAAAGGTGTTGTTAAACCAATGCTGTCTCCAAGGTGGAAAAAGTAATGCTTTTATTCCAAGAAGGCACCTGATCCTCAAGAATGACAGCCAAATTGACACACTGTTAAGAGGGCAAAAGATAAATGTTTGATGAATTGGCCAATACAGTTAGAGTGATGGGCTTCATATGTGCATAATGGACTAGCTGGCAGTTCAGATTGCCTGCCAAGATAAGCAACCATAATGAATGGGAGATGAGTGTGGAGCTGTAAAAGGAGGAGTGCCTTTAATAAACTTCTTATAAACCTGGACATGACAAGATGGCAGATGGCAGAAACGACTGAGACATTGCACGCTGAAACGTGCAGGAAAAGTTAAAACTCTTATCTAGATAGAAAGCAATAGAAAACACCTGCGTTAAATAAGAAAGAAGTTTGAAAATACTACATTATGCCATTCAGATTTACTTTATATAAACTTCTTATTGCCCATCCACCTTTAACCTACATGCAGTCTTCAAAATCATGAAGGCCCTGGATGTTGCAGTGCTATAAATGTTGGGAGCAGCAGTATTAGCCCATTATGTGGCTTAATCTCTCAGCTCCCCTGCAGGCTGACTCCTGATGTGTCAGGAACCCTCAGGTAGCACAATTTACAGATCACACAGGTAAAGGAATCAAAATGAGACACATGTCAGTTCACATTTGTTAGAAACTTACAGACTAGCAGCCCTGCTGTGTAGAGATGTACTCCACTTGTTTGGTGTCTTTCCTGGAATTTACATCATGTTGTTTTCTACTAATAATAGCGTGTAGTTTTTATTTAATGATATCAATCATAGACTTCCATATATGAAATAACTGATACCATGGCACAAGCCTAGGAACAAGCCTAGGTATGCAGTGGTCAGGCTCATGTGGCCTTAACGACTTAAGGTTGACCTGAGTTTACATCAGTGTTCATGTGGGGAAAGTTGTGCGTATTCAGAATCCGGTTATGCCTGTGCTTTAGTCAGTTTGCATCCTCACTAAGCCTGCTTAATTCCACCCTGAATATGTCCCATGGTGTCCAGGTCTCAGTTAGGTTGAGTTTGGCAGATGGGTTCGAGCTGGTTTTGTTTGGGTCGAGTGGGGGGCGGGGTGGGGGTCTGAGACTGTGGTTGAAACGGCAGGTGAACTATAGACTGCTTTTCAAGATTCACAGCTCTTGGTGCTAGGAGGTTAATATTCTCACATGTCATTAGGTCCACTGGCTCCTCTGCTGGCTCATTGAATCAGGCAGCAAATGATTTCCTCATGCAGCAGAGGACAGCACACTTCAAAGAGAGAGGGGGCTGAGGTCAGAGCCGCTCTCTGCTGTGATTAATGGCCGGGGATCAGCCGAGGTTGGCGTAAGGTAGGAATGTGACGGAGGCTTTTGACAGGCTTGACTTTTTAAGCCGGGTTTGACCTCTGGCCTTAGCAAACTTTGTTCCCAACACAGGGCCTGACTGACCTGATAGGCCATGTCAGGGACACTCAGGGCCCTGAAAACACAACTGTCTGACTAATCACTGGCATTACGGGGCACACGAATTGTCTAATCAGTAGTGTTACTGAAACCAGGTGTAGCCTGTTTCAGAGTAACCTCTGAAAGACAAAGCCTAAGCAGAGAAGACAAAGTAGAGAAAATCACAGGGGAGGTAAACACGCGTCCTCTTCCTTGCACTATATGCACTAACTCTTGGGTAAATAGGACTGCTTTCATTTGCACATTCACCAAGATGTTCCACAAAAGAAAATATATTCTGTCCAACGGTTTGTACGTATTGCACTATTGCAAGTAGAGAAACATTGCACACAATTCCTTTTCATGCCTCATGGCTTCTGTGGCCCTGCTGCAACCCAGTTTCTTTAAAACGACACCACTGACTGATTATACCTCTGTGCACAAAACAAATGCACTCTCCCTCTTGTACCACTACATTGAAAATCAATCCTATTCTTTACAGATGCTATTGCAGGCATCCTGTCATTGCTTATCTCTGAGGGAAATGTATCTTAAGGCACATTTGCCAAAAGATTAATGAATTGCAAGAAGACTAATGACAAAAGTCAATACTGCAAAACGGACAAAATATTTGAATTATAATGTCTGGCTGAACATGAATTCTGCTCTTACTTGAATGAAAAAAAAAAAAATCAATGTAAATATAGCCCAGAACCTCAAATGGATCCTGGCCTCTCGACAATATCTGGAGGTGAGTTTGCTGAACTCTTACACTGTGGTTCTGTATTCTTGAGCATCTATCTGGCAGCAAATAATCACTACCTGGCTGTCACATTATGGCAAATGATCGATGACACTTGATGGATGAGCCACGGCCATGCTTTGCATTGGTCCCATCTTTCCTCACAGCCACATGAGACGAGCATGATGCTCGTGTCTTGTGCCACACAATTTCTGCACAAAAAAAACCCCTCCAATTGAGGCTATCAAAGCAAGAAATAAGGAGTTTGGGAAAAGAAAAAAAATCCACATGCCTGTGCTAATGCTTTGGTCACTGAGAAAGGAAATAATAATTTTTCAATATTAGGGAGAAATTAAATCATCTGATGATCTAATTGGGAGTAGATGTGGGGCTTGAGCACGGCAGAAAGGATTATTGTCTACCACCTGCGCTGTCACTCTCTGGGGCCCCATTACAAGGTCCTTATTAGTTTTTACTCGGCAGATTAAAATGCGAGCGCCGCAATCTTTGATCTCTCACTTGCTGACACAAATCCTTTCAAGCCCCAACATTTTCTGCTGGGTAATTAGTGCTAATTAAAAGGTTTCAAGCAGTCAGTGAGCACGGCTCTTCCCTCGTCCAAATTGCCATCAAGTTATCGCCGCCTAACCCGATCTACATATATTCCACACTGGCCCAGTTTTAGCGATTAGCACAGAAACTGCACAAACAACAACACTGGCTACTCACTTTAATGCCAGCATCATTACAAATATTAATAGATCCATAAATAACAAAAAGAAGTGTCGAGATACTGGGTAAAAGATTTGGGATTCGAAATCTGTAAGTACCCGTAATTAAATCTGGATCTAATTAAATATGGATTGGTTTGATTTAATTGCAGTGCTCTCCACATTGCCCCTTAAATATATGAGGCATATCCACCCCAATCTTTCATCAGCTTGTTATTATGTTATAATTAGCTGTCAGTCCAATATATTATTATGCAGGCGGTAAAGTGTCAGGTACGTAGACATCTTCTTCTGACATGCAGGGAAAAAAATATCATTACACAGCATTTCAAAATGATGATTACATAATCTTTGCAGAGGAACAACTGCGTGTGACAATTAGACAAACATCCAAACCAGTTAAACACACGTCACATCCCATGAGAGTCCATGTAACGGACCCTTTTGTCTAAAACTGATCAAGACCCATGGTGTTGGGGATGAGTGGATCTAAAGTAGGTGATGATGCAATAACTATCACCGTTTTTTCCCAAGTGAAATGAACGTTGTTCAATTCCAAAGTCGGTGTAACTGATCTTGTAATCATCTAACAAGAGAGCACTAACTACTGAGAACAGCTTGAATTAAACTATTCAACCTACTATTTTTAAGACGTGACTTTGTGATGATAATAACAGCTTATGCCTAGTCATCCTTAAAGTACAGCTATTCCCGCATTCCTCACATATTAAAGGGGATGTGAAGATATATGTGCCGTTCACTTGTTCGAAGATGCCCTGTATGGCACATTGACATGACATTTTAAAGGAGACATGTGATGGCTGCTCTGTGCAGCATTAACTGACTTAACCTGATGGAAGAGGAGGTGCTTTCTCTCTCTCTCTCTCTCTCTCTCTCGCTCACTCACCCCCTCCCCTCTCTCTGCTCCATTACCTTGGAAAAGCAGGACTCATTAGAGGAGGCAAGTCAAGTCAAATCTCAGTGTAATTCTATAGAGGTGAACTGCTGTCAACATCATTAACCATCATTTCCCCAACTCACTTCATGACTTATGAAGTGTTCTTTATTGTGTAATGATCCAAATCTCTTACAAAATCGTCCTCTTCAAAGGCCTCCTGAGATGTACCACCCATGCAGCACACCGACACGTCAGAGCCAAAGATCAAACAGAGATCAGTAATTAAAGATTTTCTTCTCTTTTCTTTTCTTTTCTCTGCTGTTTACTTTCTCTCTTAGGCGATACTAATGTAGCTACAGCACTCAGGTCCTATACAACAGTCATCTGATGGTCATTTACTCCCATATGTGTGCTTCGTGGGTACATTTAAAGAAACATTCCGTCATACATTTTAGATACTTCTTTAGTGCTGCCATGTGAGACCAAGTGCTGTCTCAGCGATCTGTTATTTCACTGACCTCCAGACCGTCACCTTTCAACTGGTCTTTGCTTGAAAAAATTCGGGGATAGAAAATCAGGACTTTAGACATAAATACGAGAAACACTTTCAAGGTAAAGAGATTTATGCAATGATATATTAGAGAAGATGGTAAGATATCAATAAATTACTAATTCTGTATATTATTGCATAAATAGTCCATCCATCCATCCATTATCTATAGCGCTTTATCCGTCTGGGTCGCGGGGAAGCCGGAGCCAATCCCAGCATCTTTGGGCGAGAGGCGGGGTACACCCTGGGCAGGTCACCAGTCCACCACAGGGCCAACAC
>JAQQZR010000038.1:15675128-15682628 GCA_030068235.1 Notoglanidium macrostoma
AGCCAGTTGACCTAATCTGCATGTCTTTGGACTGTGGGAGGAAACCGGAGCACCCGGAGGAAACCCACATATGCACGTGGAGAACATGCAAAGGTGCCACAGGTGACCCGGGGACATAAATTGTCCTAATTGTAATTTTTATATTAACCACCGCAAATTTAGCTAAATTTAACAATATAGCTTTCGCACTCATTATTTAGCTTGTAAAATAGCACTCGAGCGAGCACATGCTATTATTTTGCATCTAATTAAATTTTACATCATAGTACATCAGTTACTCATGCACATAGCTTCAGGAAGTTATGAGCTACTAAATCAAGATCATGAAATGGGAATCTGTGTATGGCATATAAGCTATTTTTATATAATGCTAAAAATAATGTTTTACTGCCAAAAACCCCAAGATTTGAAGGATAAGCTGACCCGTCACTCATCTGCTCTGCTTATGGATCATGATGAGGAGGAAGGTGCTGATTCTGCCGATGATGAATGACTGATTAATTAGTATTGGCCTTATTGTGCTCTGGACTTAATACTGCTCCTCCGTTGAGCTGTCCAAGTCCAGAATCATGTGTATTTGAGACTGGCCTCTGTTTTAGGCAAACTCCATGGTGATAACTCCCATGTAACTTCTGAATAGCGCCAAAGTCCATAATAATGTCTGAATACCGATGTGCGCAATTTCAATATTAATTCCTCAATATCTACACTACACTATGGCTAAACTATCACCAAGCAACCATAAGGGCAAAACATTAACTATTCTATTAAATAAAATGTATGGGGTTAATGAATCCTCATGCTAATCATTCGCTTTCCTGTACTGATGTCTTCTCTTACTTTCCACAAAGTGTAGTAAGCTGTACACGTGTGCCTTATACGTATAATGTCATACTATGTAACAGTGTGGATATGACAATGCTAGCCATGCTGGCAATGATCCTGCTTTAGCTTACATAACACTTGAGTGAGCCAGGGGAGGTACTTTATAAGAACAGGAATATTCCAGAATGAGGCTGTTGTTCAGATTAATAATTGTTGTTTTTGGTATTCACATATGCGTTTGTGTGTGTGTGCATGAGAAAAAGAAAGAGAGGGGGAGTCTGGACATGTCCTGAAGTATTGTGTGTGCAGTGTGTAGCCTCCTGGTGTATGTGTGTGCTGAGACAGGGAGAGTAAAGACAGAGCAAAACAGATGAATAAGCAACATCAATTACAGGCAAGCTTGACCTGTAAGCCCCCACACCATGGCCAGTGCCTCACACCCAGGGGTGGCAGATTGAAGCTGACATGCCTGGCGAGAAAACAGTGGGGGCCTCACAAGGCCTCCCACTTGTGAGTATGGTGAGAGAGACAGATATATAGAGAGAGAGAATGAGAGAGATGGACAGAGGGAGAGAACAGTGGGAGCTATGAATGAAAAATCAAGCATAATAGGTCCCGCTTTAGTTTAAAGTGAAACAAAATGGCTCAATTTGAGCACTTAGCCTGTCGAAAATTGGCCATGCTGAGATAGAAGAGGAACATGCGAGGGGACAAGTGAATCAGCCCTCTGATAAGCGCACTATATAGGAAACAAAGCCGGATGTCCAACAGGCTTACCAGTGAACTTGGGCCGGGTTGGGTTCCCCTCAATGCCGCCATCAGTCTCCGCTTGCCCTGTAAAAAGCCCTGCTTTCCCTTCCATTCTCCTACTCTGGTCTCTTTTGCTTTGTCTAAGGACAATAGCAAAATAAACACAGAGATCATATTTGTTTAGCACACCGTGCTTTCGTTTTTTATTAGTCTATTCAAAACAGCACAGGCAACGTAACAGGACAAATCGCTAGAGAAGTAAAGCATTCACCATCCACAATAAGTGAAAAGATCTGTAAGAGTTCGCTACAACCTCACACCAGAGTCCATCAGTACCTGATGCTTAAGTGAATGTCTATACAGAGATTAGTGCATTATTTAAAAGCTCATCGTCACTTAGAAACCAAAGAAACAAGCTAAAGACGATGCTAATCAACTGGGATAACACACGCATGCCCTATTTGATCAGTGCTTTATTGATCAAGCCCACACTGTCCCTATAGCAACAGTAAAGACACACATGTGCAAAGGGACATCGCTCAAGGGACGATGTTTAAACCAATGCAGCGGCGCTTGCTCTACACCTGCTTTTTCTTTTCAATTCATTTCTGCACGTTTATTAAGTATCTTGAAGTACTACACACATAAATTAAGTAGGGATTTTATTACATTGGAAGTCTTATGCATGTACACGGTGTTACTCATTAACTCTCTGTATTAGAATTATGTGCCTGCCTTTCTGTAGGCACCAAGAAATAATGGTATGGTAGTCATATTGTACATATAGTATGAGTAAAGTTAAAAGATGCAGATTGCATAATTAATGAGGTCTCTCAACACCATCCTTAAAATTGGGCCTCGAATTCATTAACTCTATGCAACATAACGTTTAGCCACATGGATATTCCAAGTCCAAATAAACTTCAAATCACATCTCTGTTACTCCTACGCAATTCACACTTGATAAATCATATCTAGCTCAAATTTATTTAAATAATGGTTGTAGCTGTTATGGGTAATCCCGTGCGTGCTTATAACTATATTTATACAACAGTTAGTTCCATTCCACTAATTGGACCTGGTCGAGTTGCGTTCCAAGAGTGCTGATATTCCGTATAACTGCACTGGGACGCTTCACTGTGTGTATAACTCACCTGGGTTCACCACATACAATTCCACTTCCTAGTTCAAAACGGTTACTACAGTAGTGTTTGTGAAGTCATCGGTGGACATAACAAATGAAACTTTTCAGGAATTTACCGCTTGGTTAAAAAATATGAACGCTCGTCAGAAGAGCACCTTTTTAACAGGAATGTGAGCTAGCTAGCCAGATAGCCGACATGCTATAAAGTCAGCGTGGCTTCTTCAGAGTCAAATAAATGGTAAAATCAACAAGCAAATTATAATCCGTTATGGCTTATTACTGTCAACTAATAAAATGTGCTTGTAGCGCTGTTGTATAAAAGCAATATCACACTCGAGGTCGTGCTGTTGTAATGAATATCAGCGCGGTTGTTATTATCTCACTCTGCAGCCTCGTGCTTCCAACTGAATCACAGCCATGCTGATACCGAGTACAGCAGCACGACCTGTCGTGATGATGCTTCAAGAGAATATTGCCTAAAACCTATATATGTATATATATATATATATCCATTATCTATACCGCTTTATCCATCTGGGTCGCGGGGAAGCTGGAGCCAATCCCAGCAAGTTCGGGCGAGAGGCGGGGTACACCCTGGGCAGGTTACCAGTTCACCACAGCGCCAACAGAGACAAACAACCACACACACTCGCATTCACACATTATGGGCAATTTAGAGTAGCCAGTTGACCTAATCTGCATGTCTTTGGACATGGAGGAAACCGGAGCACCCGGAGGAAACCCACGCATGCACGGGGAGAACATGCAAACTCCGCACAGAAAGGCACCCTGGGTGACCCGGGGATCGAACCCAGGACCTTCCTGCTGTGAGGCGACAGAGCTAACCACCACACCACCGTGCCGCATATAGATATATATATATATACACACACACATACCCTCTCTTGGCAATTATCAAAAGGACAACGTGACTGTTTCTAAAATGAAAGAAAAGTCAAATTGGACAATATGTCTGCGTCAAATTGAAAAGAAGTTGTTTCGGACATACCCACATTGTCTTAGTCAAAGCCTTAAACAAATCACTAGCATTTAAGATTGTAAGATTCAGTCATGGTAGTTCCTCATCTACACCTTTTCACGTAAGGAATTTCATTTCACTGGACCTTTACATAACTAATTCATTTACAAAACTACTCTGATTTGGGCGATAAATGTTTATAAATACCAAAAGCTGAAAACTACAAATTGCTACATAAACACCACCAGGATGAAATGCTTTGTGTGTCTGCTGTTGGCATTAATATCACTTCATACAGTAGGTCACCTCTGAACCGGGGACATGGGCATTTCTTTGGCACATAAACACTGAAGATAATGACAGACCTAAGGCCTTGCTGTGTGCTATACATGACAAAAAGGCCATCGGGATTTCAAGCGGGTCATAAAGGATGTTGTAGTTGAAGAGAAAATCTCTTTGACATCAAATCAGATGCCAGCAGAGCTATCATAAAGTGTTTAACCTTGCTAAGAGCTCTGCACACCTCTCTAATGGCACCGAGAAAGAGCAGCCTTTTCCAAACAATAGAGCTCTTCACAGCTTCAGAGCAAGCAGCACAGCTCAAACACATTTGTAATGGAGCCCTGTCTCCTGAGCAAATGGGAATTATTTTCATCTAGCTGACACACATTACAACCGAGCATCCTAAAGAGAAGATAGAAGCCTTCTGCTTAATTGCACTGTCTCTGAAATGAGATTTTAAGATGTACAGTATTATTATGGTACTTCTTCGAGAGTCCAATTTCACATGTAAAGTCCACGGCTGTGTAGAGAACGGGATGCGGGATTCATAATGTGTGTAGTTTAAGTAAAACTGTCATTAATTTCCTGAAATAAAGCAACCATTTAAGATATTTTGCACAGCAGAACTACAGTATTACAGCAAATTAGATAAAGTCTAACTGTAGCTCTGTCATTCACTGTAATTAAAACACGCTTATGTGTTCATGGTAAGAGAACAACAGTTAATTAATTAGTTTGCAGATGTAGTAAGTAAACAACACTAGCATATTATTTGATATGCATTAAAGTCCATGGGTTTGGATAACATATGGAAAACAAATATTAAACATACAGCCAGCCCTTGCTCTATCTGTATACAGCCCCAATGTGCTCATCAATGCTCAAAGTCTTATTAAATATAAAAAAGAAAGAAATAAAAAAGCACAGATCCTCGTCCAAGGCGTATTTACGAGTCCCGCTCAAATGGATTCTGCAGAAAAAGGGGGCGAGGGGTAAAATCTGAAGTGACACAAGACATGAAATCCATTTCCCCCTTCAACCCCCACCCATGCCCACATCCTCCGAAATGCAAATGCACTCCTGCTCAGTTCACGCCATGAAACACTGCCCTTGAAATACTGAGTGACAGAGGGAATTATGGGTTATTGTACTGTCAAAATGCAAGGCAGCTGTATGATGAGATACTGTGTTATTTAGACAATCAAAAACTTAAGGAACAAAATGGCATACATGCCGAGCACCCCCTAGCCAGACAGGCCTAGCGATCACCTTCTGAGGAAAATAAAACACGGGATTTACAAAGAATAAGAAAAGGTATGAAAGAAAATAGATCTAAAGGTAGACCTGGCTCTCCTCAATATGATGCAGGTCTAAACTGCAGAATTCCACTATAAATGTTCACTCCATTCCATTCATGTGCTGAGTAAATAATGAATAAGTTCTATTAAAAGGAGAGACAAATATTAGACAATAGAATCTTTCCTCATGCTGAAGATGCCATGGTTTTTACAATTAGCCCCATTAGAAGATGGCGGTCCAAAACAACTAATGAACAACCCTAGCTGAGCACTTCTGTCTGTCCACTCCAGTGAAATATAATAAATAAAATAAATTCCCATTTTGCTAATGAATTCAATGAAAGTAGCATTGTCTACTTTGTCACATTAAGTGACAAGTAATTACTGTTATTTTTTTTTTTTTTTTTAAATGTCACATACGTCTTCACAATTACTGTTAGCATCTGTGTGTAAAAAAAAAAGAAAGAAAAAAAGCACTACACACGTCAATCATCCGGCTCTAATGATTCAGTGTTCATTTTTTATGCATCGAGGATTGTTAGGCTATTTGCATTGTGGCATGGCAACAGACCTTGCATCAATAACTTGACCTCTCTACTTGTTTACCTGCACTACACTCAGTGTTTTGCATTATGTGGCTGCCTGCCATATTCTAGTCGACATTTATTCCACAGTCATCACCCGAAGACATCTTATTTAAAGGGGAAAGAGCGGACATGTCCTCAGGGGATGTTTAATTTCTGCAAGGTGCTGAGTGATGGCGAGAGCTGAAGGGCCGCCAGTTTTTCCACAGTCCAGAGGAAGTTTGTGATGGCTTTGCTGAGAGACTGATCACAGCTCTGCACCAGCTGTAAACACCAGAACATGTGACAGTGCCAGCTCTCCAGCAGCCATAAATACACGAGCTCTGCTCAACCAAGGGCCTGTAACTGCAGTTGAAATAATAACACAATCTTCAGAACCTTTATCTTTCACAGCCTTGACAATATACTGAACAGCACATTCATTATTCAGTATACCATGCTTTCCAAAAGTATTGGCACCCTTCCTGAACATTAGCGTATAAAATAAACATCAAACACAATAATTAATATTTTACACTAAGCAATATGAGAAACTATTTGTCTTTCTTCCAGCGAAAAAACTAATTTGATAAATAACGGTATTTTCGACATGTATGTCAAAACACACCAAAGGAATATTTTAAAACGAACACAAATAAATTGTCATTAAAAAAAATATGTTGTTTTTCATCTCCTCAGTTCACAGGGAGGTATAAATATGAGGTTGCACACATGCAAAATTCCTTCCATAGGAAAAAATCAATCAATCAATTTTAATATAAAAACACAGGTGGATGTTGACCTACACAAATCAGGTAATGGTTATAAATTACACAAGCAGATAAAAATACCATTAAGCCCAATTAGGGCATAACAAAAAGTTCTCAGAATTGAAACAGTTGGACATTTGCCAGGAATTGGCCCCATGAGCACCCTATGTCCTAGTGAGAATTATGGTAAATGAGGTGGGGAATCACTGGTTTATTTTATTGCACAATTTGCTTGATTTTTGTGGTCGTAAACATTCAAAATAAATTATTAAACACCACTTTTTTTGAAACAGCAAGCTGTTTGGAAGCATTGCAAGAAAGAAGAACATCTCTCCTTAAAGCATCTCTTAACATGCAGCGCCTGTTATTCATCAAGCATCATTAGATCTACAGTTGGCATTGTGTGGCACTGTGATCAAACACTTTGATCCTGCACACCATCAGCATGTTTCCTACAACAGATGACTTACAGCATCTGCTGTAAAACACGGACACGTGGATCGTTGAGGCTTTGCGGTTGTTTTGTGGCTGGTGGTTCAGCGGCTCTTGCGAAGCCTGACTGCATCACCAATTCCGCAAAGTACCAGGATATTACAGACCGAAATGTGGTTGCCTCTGCCAGGAGGTTCAGACTTGGTCACGGACAGAACTTTCAACAAGAACAAAACATACGTACAGAAAAGAAATCCTCAAAAAAAGTCAAAAAAACAAAAAAAAACAAATCAATGCTGTGCATTTGAACTCTGCAGAAAACCTGAGGTCTGAGCAGAAGACAGAAGTCCACATACACAAATCAAAGATGATAAAGGAGATTAAGAAGATCTGCATGAAGAAGTGGACCAAGATCCCTTTAATATGTCTCCCACACTGTTAGACTTGAAGTGACTCC
>JAQQZR010000038.1:15685128-15695389 GCA_030068235.1 Notoglanidium macrostoma
GAGCTGAAGATGTACGAAAGGTTACACAATGCAGAAGAATTCTCGTGTCAGCTCCAGCCATTGTTTACTGCTATCTATTTTTCAGACTCTTTGCCCTTGGGCCAGGGCCCATAAACAGCACTATCCCTGCGCCCTGGCGGCATCTCGCCTCGTAATTGTGAGTCCCTCTTGGACGTCCCAAAAGTGAAAGATGTGTCTGGTAAGTGAGAGAGGTCAAACATGAGCATGGAAATTTATTACATGCACTGCAACCAGATGGAGGCAGCCCATCCATCAAGCCAAGCTGTCACCCCGGTCACAAACATTTCCCATAAAGAGGCTCCCGCTCTCTTTCTCTCCCTCTCTCTCTTGCTCTCTTTCTCTCTCTCTTCCCAGCTCTCTCTTTCTCTGGAAGAGGGAAGTCCAGTAACTGGTGCGTGTGTGTTTACAGAAATGAAGCTCAAAAGCACAACAGCGACCTTGTTTAATCATCTCTGCAGCTCTCCGGATGCACTCTCATCGCTGGCCAGGGCTATTTTTACACTTTACTTTTATCAATACTTCGGCGGCAGCTCGGGGAGATATTAAAGGCATAGCAGGGAGCAGGGGAAGGGCTTTTTCTGACACTTGCTCCCTCGTTCATCAGAGCCTCACAGGCCCGTCAGTGACAATGAAAAGATTTCACAATGCTGCTCGGCAGAAACTCATTCTGCCCCTCATCCATCATGCTCAACCCACTAGCCGTTCCACTGACCTAATCTGTAATGCCTGGCTGCTCGCTGGAGACTTCTTAAAGGCACCCTTCATTAACAGCGCTAACCCAGGCATGGTCCTGCAAGAAGCACAGGGACGGCTCGCTGTTTCCAACTGCTGCTACCCCAAAGACCTCTGACACAGCCAAGAGATCAAGGACTACACAACAGTATCCTGTGCACTGAATGCACACTGGGAGCAAATACCCTCCTATTGTCTATCCACCCAGACAAAGCGAGAGAGAGAGGCAAAGACATCTATTAATAAGCAGAATTAATTTATAGTCAGAATTCTGAAAAGTAAATACGCTGACACATCACAGGACAATGCATGAAATCATGTACATTCAGGTCAAGAGGGTTTTCATGCACAACAGTCTTGAAGATTTACACAGAATTGTGTAGGGGGAAAAAATCCTGTTGAGGAATAAGTTCAGAAGAGCATGACCAGAGCGGTTCGAGTTGACAGGAAGGCTAGAGTAACGCAAATGACCACTCTCTACAACCATGGTGAGCAGAAAAACATCTCAGAACACACAGTTGATCAAACATCGAGATGCCTGAGCTACAATAGCTGATGACCACATCAGGTTTCATTTCTATCCTGGAATCTGAGGCTACAGTGGGTTCAGGCTCACCTAAACTGGGCAGTTGAAGAATGCAAATGATTGTGACGTTATGCGTTTTGCTTCTGTCACCTGATTAGTTGATTGGATAATTGCATGAATGTGCAGGTGTTCCTGATAACGCGGGTGCTGTATATGCATGAGTGTATACCAAACTCATTAAAACACCCACACACATTTAAAGATAACCCAGTTTAAAGGTAATCTAGGTTTCTGTGATTGGTTTGTCGACTGCATGTTTGGGGATCGAAGGTTAAAGGCTCCCATTGTGAGGGATCTTTCTGTGCTAGAGCTGTTGAGTGTTAGTTAACGCACAGGAAGACAGAGGCAGTGAGTGTTCCATGACCCAGGAGCAGCTATTATAGAGATATATTCCCCAAACCTCAACCCAGTACTGGCTGCCAGATCCCCCCAATCTAACAGCCCTGTCTCCACATCTGCTCTGGCAGTCTAATGCAACCTGTCTCTTTAGTCAGTCTCTGTAGGCCAGTCACGGGTCAAGACATTCCATTAATCAACTTGGTTTAGATCAATCATGTGAAGCTAGTTTAAGGTGCAAGGAAAATATTAGTTGATATATTATATCTAATTAGTCCTGATTGTATGCTGGAGAAAACTGGTTGTAGGTCTTATCCTACCTGTGTCATTAAGATCCTCATCTATAACAGTGTCTTCAGAAAGTCTAAATATTTGGGGGAAGTTAAGCTAATTTTTAGATGGTATACTTACATTTCCACTTCTTTGTCATAAGTATAAAGTCCACAGGATGTCCATCATCGTATTATCGTTTCAGAATATGAATGCTCCAAAGTTTTGTTCTGAACAACTCAGTCATCAAACTTACCTTGTAGATCTGAATTTGTGTGACTATTTTGCTGAATAGAAATACTCAGGACAGGAAAGTTAAGTTTTGTGTAAGCCAATTAAAACACTCTGCCGACTAACTGCTGATTGAGCAGGTCTCTGGCATCATCCCAGGCTTTCCAGTGAGTATTGATCATTGCATCATACATCAAGTTCACACAATATATACTGAGGTTACAGAGGTTCAGCAAACAGCCAGTGGACAAGAACAGCAGCAGAAGCAGCACTCTGTAAAGCTGTGATTGTGGAGCTTGGCCTATACGCCCTCCTCCTCTCACAGAGGCACAGTGGGCTTCACAAGGCCGCGTAAGCAGCCACAGGCTCAGCTTGCTTGGCTACAGATGGCCATTTGCAGCACGACTAGTTGCCAGCTTGCCTGAGGCTCCTTACCACCCACGCTGTACCTTGGCCTCTCAGTCACTGGAGCCAAACACTGACCATATATACTCGTGCATACACGCTCGCACATACCAGCATACAGACACACATCCCTCCACGGGCTCCTAGTCTCCAGCAGAAACCACACAGACTCTGCTTCATCTCGATGATATTTTTACGAGTTGACACAGTCTGTACACACACGTAGCCACTTTAACTCGTAACATATTCACACAGACACACTCGATGCCGCGTGGAAAAATTATCCTTTAATAACCACCTTTAAGGAACAAGGATAATTGTCAGTCTCTCCAACCTGACCAACACATCTGCTTGACTTGGCACAAATGAATGTGTGTCCAGACTTCTCACCAATTTCAATGTGGAATGCTTTTATATAGAGCAATATCAGGCACAAAGAGAGTCCTTCAGTGATTTTTGACAAGTTAACAGCTCCTTCTGACATACAAAATGGCTGCAGTGACAACTTAACTGCCCTGCCAATCAATATTTCCTATTACTCTCATTGTCACTCACGAAACAAGAATATGATGCAGGGTCAAATGAGGAAGATGAAAATTGCATCAAAAAGAGAAGATGACTCATTGCTTTGTTTGTAAATGACTAATTCCTGCTTAAGTAATATCCTCAGCAAACATGGTCACTGACAAAAGGTGTTTAGCTCTTCCTCAAGCGTTCATTTTATACAGAAATAACCATCTGGATGATAAATAGTAGAGTTGTTAAAAATGATGCTTAGCCTATCGAGCTCTGAGCTTTTACCCTGCCCCTCGAGGGACAGATAATTAAGCAGATGCTTTACCTGTCAATTACTGCCCTTGAGCCCAATCATGTCACAGCTCAGTTCTGCCTCCTCTTTAACTCTTCATGTAATAAGGTGCTGACAGTCTGGACGACTGATTGACAGCAGTCCTGATCCAAGCACACAAACGCATCTTAAGCTCAGATGAGGTGACCAGGACGGACACGTGAGGGCTAGGTACATCGGGCTTGGAGAGGTGGAAGAGGGCCGGTCATTTGGAAGGTGTTTTAACCTTATTACAGCAGAGCTGTGCTAAAGGTCTGGATTGTATTTCAGTGAAGTAATTTAGAATTGAATCTCCAGTGCGACTACTTCATCCAGGCTGAAGGCAAAGTTGGCCAGGCAATATTACACAAAAAAGGTTCTTAGCTCTCTCTCTGTCTGAGTGTGTGTGTGTGTATGTGTGTGTGTATGTGTGTGTGTGTGTGTGTGTGTGTGTGTAGTGGGGGGTTGAGGTAGACTGAGACATGGCTGTATTTCCTATTACTCACCTAGTTCCAAAACCCTTTAGATTCCACACAGTTCTGTTAACCATCAGCAATTATCTCCCTGTCAAAGCTAAAAGTAACAAATTTCCCCATATCCAGCCAGGTAGCAGCTTCGGCCGGACACAAGCATCATCTGACACAAACTAAATCACTGTGCCAGGCATTTCTTCTGACAGACAAATGCACTACCTTGGAAAACCTGGGCCTATCACTCTCAGTGGCAGCACGAAGAAATGGATGAGCCTCTCCCTGTTGACCTTACTTTTCTTTCTTCCTGTCTGCCCTTCCTCTTTTCGCCCCCAGAAGAGATTAAATGCACCTGGTTCTGTAAGCACTGAGGTATTCCAAAATATGAGTGTTATTAATGGCCTTTAAAGCATGCTGTTTAATCTTCTGCCAAAAGGCAGCCATCATCTTTCCTCACCTTCACCTTCCCCTCCCAGACGCACACAGGAAACAGGAAACACACTGCAGCCATTACCAAACTAGCTCACAAAATGCATTGTGTAGCTTTTAGCCCGAGAAACACCTGCAGTTGGAAAATCTGAGTAGGAAGAGATTGTATTAAAAAAGTATTTTATAGGGAGTGTAGAGTTAACATGCATAGCACATGTCTGAAAGGTCTGATGATGATTCTGCTGGACAGACAGGTGGGGAGGAGAGGACCAAGGGACGACGATGAAAACAGACATGACCTTTTCCATTTGTCAAACACACTTGGGCTACATTTCCACTGCACGTCACTGCAACTTTCTAAATGACTCTTCAAACCATTCCTCTCATGAAATCTGCACAAAAGCGTCAACAGATGAGCGCGAACGCTACAGTTACACCTAATGAAAAGCTACATCCATTCCCATTAACATATTCATCATGGAACAGGACGCTGGCTGTCACTAATGCCCAACACCAGTGGTGACTTTGGAGGTGGGGAGCGCTTCCTGCCACCAGCTTGTCAGACCAGTTAGGAAATCTGCAGCGATAAGCTGTCTGACTTCATCACGCACATGCAGACACGGGTACGCCGTTAGGACTGAAAGGCAGATTCAGAGCAAACGATTGAAAGACTTATTCAGAGTCGGTGCTAATATGGGCCTGTATTTAGAGTACGATGCACATAGTGAGGCTTTCATACAGAAACTTTGAACAATGGTATTCAGGCCTCAGGTGTAACTACAGGCTTAAGAGCTATTCAGAAGTTGAAGTAAGAGTTACACACACTACAGTAGGTGGGGATTACGTAAGACAGAAGAATGTCTCAGTTGCAAGCAATTGTGAACCTTCCCATTTTTCATGCATGATATCAGCTCAGATAAGAAGCAGTATTAATTCTAGCACCACAGCATTATATGTTATTAATAATGAATCCACACAAAAAAAAAAAATCTTTTTTGTGCAAAGAGGAGAAACAGAGCTTATCTCAAGGACAGCTTTTTTTTTTAAATGGATAAGGTTATGAGCAATTCTAAGTTAAAGTGAACTCTAAATGATGTAGCAGATGAATTCATGAGCTTATCCTGCACATCAGGGGCACATTTTTCTTTACAGTAAAGCACATCAAATTAACAAAAACATTGGGATTATTTTAACAGTTATTTTATAAGTTGTATCTTAATATAAGTCGAAACTAAAAGCATAACGCTATAGCCTATATTCCACGCACATTACAATGCCATGACCTCGATTTAGTTACTCGTGACGTCAACAATTTCTTCATCTTCAAGTTTTTAAGTCGCCGAATCTGATTACATTCCTTAGTTTTTGAGTGCAGCATCTTCCTGTTAATGAGTGATTTAAGATATTAAAGAGAAGGTTAAGGAAATTGACAGATGTCATTCACATCTAAATGTCACTCTTCTGGAGTACCAGAATAAAACACAACCCTGTCATTCCTGGCTTGTCGAAGCACATACCACCATGCGCTGACCTTCAGAATGATTTCAAGAGTGCTAAGTGAGAGAGGCTCAGCTGTTCACAGGCAGGCCCAGACAGCAGGAGAGCTCACCGGATGTGCTGATGGCTAGCACCCCACGCCATGCGCTAGTTTGACTAAAGTAATTGGAGCTACACAACCAGGAACAGCTCTCCTACAACCTGGGGCTGGATCAATATTTGTTGGGATTGCACCTTGTTCCAACAACAGCAGATTTACAGCGGCCGCTTGGATTTACACATTGTCTTCCAGCGCAACTCATCAGCGCAACCCAATTACTAACCCCAGACAGACAGCATTAACATGGGCCCCATTGCAGCTTTATTGCCCTTCATTCCCTCTCCCGCCTCATTCTGGCCTGTTCCAGCACTGCCACCATAACGGATACTACACTTAAAATGTTCTCGCAGAAATAAATTCTCAGTCTTTCATTACTCCCACCTTGATTTACTTCATATCATCTCACTGCTATAGACAAAGATAACATGTTGTAAATTACCGCCATCCAGTCTGCTTGTTTCAGCGCGCAGTGGGGGGAAGGCAGGGGGGAATGCGAGGACAGAGGGAAATGGACACGGGCTGCCTTCCTTTCCTGCTCTTTCATAGTGTTTTTCCTTCCTGCACTCCATATCTGTCTGCCTCCCCTCTTCAGTTTCATTTGCTCCTGAGAGAGGGTTAGACTATTTTGTCATCAGTCTGCTGACTTCGTCTCTGGCATGCGGAGGTGAATTCTCAGGTCTCATCTGCATGTCAAACAAAGCCTTAATCACTAAAACCACATTAACTTTCATTATCACTGATGCTTGAAAGGGCTAATAATGTTGTGCACAATAATCGCTGGATGGTGTGATAAGTACCATGACTCAAGAGTGGGCTATGCAATGACAGCGTAACATGTGAGCTTTGATTTGTTTTGATCACTAAGCGCCATTTTGTGCCCCGGGGCAGTTGTGACTGTGCTGAGATTAATACAGGGTCGTGCGCTGTCAGCAGGGTGTGACTTTAGAAGTGAGATGCTAGTGGCATGGCCTCTCATCACCACACACACACTCACAGCCTAGTGCCATATTTCATACCCACCACCCCTAAAGTGTGTCTATCACCCTGTGTAATATAACGCTGACGCATCAACCCTGAGAACGCACTATCCGACCTTATCCACTCTTTCGGTTACAGCGTTACTCATACATATAGTGAAGTTTAGCCTGTTGGTTCACCTTTAACATTATTTCGCCTCGTTCAGAGAGCTGAAGCACATGCTGCATTAGCCTGAGTAAACAGTCGCTCAAAGCAGCCGTTCAGTGGGCTGTCTCTTCCCCCCTTTACACGCCGCGCAATTTCCTCCACCTTCCTTTCTATTTCAGTGGCTGATAACTAAGAACATTAGTTTTATGCCACTTGCCAGGCTCAAATGAAAAGAGAGCTAAGTTTAATGACACTGCAATTAATCGCCCCAACAGACAGACAGCTAAAAGACAAGATATTGACTTCATTAGGGATAATGTATTATGTCATTAAGTCAGCAGGGTCACCTTGTGTATCACAGACGCCGGGCTAATATATTGGCATTTTCTTCAAATAAGATAAATTCTGATATGAGTGATAAAGCTGATTAGAAAATGCCTCATCCAGTGAGGCGATGCTTCCTCAGAGCGTGCTGCTGCTCCTGCTACTACTGCAGTCCTCCAGCAAGAACACACAGCCCATTACCGATCACAGCTTATCACACAGCCGCATTGATTTGCACAGGCAATTTAATCATTATTGTTTCACTCCAGTCTACAAAGAGAAATGTTTCTCCTTCAATGACTGGGCTGAATGCAAAAAAATGTACGTCCAACGGGCAAATTCTCTCCTGCCTCATAATGTTTTTGAATTACTCAAACAAACACATACGCATTTTATGCCTTTACTTAATTACATGTAAAGATAAAGGTAAACAGAATATTTTGCAATGCACGCGGCTTAGAGAGAACACAAATTCGTTAATAAACGAGTTAATTAACGTTTGGCCTATATGATAATAAACGGACTAATATTATGCGATCGGATTTTTTTCTGGTAAATAGTTGTCTTCCTTTCTCTGCATGTGTCTAAGATGTCCAGAGCAAAGGGACACACAGTGCCCTATAACAGCGACCTTGGGCTTCCTTTTTTGGGCTGGAGGTATTGACATTTTCCTCCTCCATCCTGTGGCCCTTCCTCTCATTTGTCATGATTATTGCTGAATTCTCAGCTGTCATTTGTGGCTGTAGATCAATGGCTGTCCACTCCCCCTGTGTCGTATTGGCAGGGCAAACAGCTTTCCTTCTCTAAATGAGTCTCTCTCTTTCTCTCTCTCTCTCTCGCTCTCTCTCTCTCTCTCATTCCTTTGTTCAGCCGGTCCATTCATCACAGCAATCAGAAGTGGACTCACTTTCTCTCCCAGCACTTTGAGCTCTGTGTCTCTTTTCAGAAACGTAAAGAGAAACCTTGATCCACATGCGTGATAATCATGGCATTATAGCTCGGTATAGACACACCAGCAAGGTGCATGATGTGCGAGTATCTGCATGTGTGTATGCGTGCCTGTGTGTGCGTGTGTATGGGTGGGTGAAGAGGTAAAGTCTTGCTTGCCATTAGAATCACTCACCTGTTTTATACATAAATCACCTTGTCAGGGCCCTTGAAAGTCACAAGCTACAGTATGTACACGACAGCTTAAAGACATCCTCATAATATTCTCATTAAGGATACCGTTTTAGTTTCCATAGCAATTGCTTTTTAAGTATGCTCTAGTGGCAATGACACAATAAAAAGTTCATGAGTGTACATATCATTATATTATCATCCGTAATGATAAGTTCTCTGAATAACTGATTTCCTAATGTGAATGCTTAGTGGCCCTTTAAATCTCCCGGTTTACATTTGTGGAAAATTAGACTATAATTTAACTTTCAAAGAAACTACAGAGGACTTTAATTATCTTTTTAATAGAGAATAAATTATGGTAGGCCTAATTGCTTATGAATGTGAGGACACAGATCATGGATTTTGATCTATCCCGCATCAGGCGGGCAAAGAAAATGAGAAGATCTGTTTTCATTGAGGTTCTGAAGAGAGAAAATACCCTAATGTTCATTCTCATTCTGTAATGAGACTGCCATTTATGGTGGTGGCTCAAAGGGCAGTAGCATTTCCTGTCTGCAGTCTGTGCTGCTAATACATAAGACACAACATCTATTACAGAGCAAGGTTATGTTTTGACAGTCACTATTAATTTAAGCTGTACCGAAGCTACCCATGATTCTGTATCACTAATGTAGCCCCAGGCTTTGATTGCTGCATAATAACTACATACACATACTGCATAAACACCAGGAGTATGAGCTAGCAAAAAAATTAACCTCTTTTAACAGGCACTTTGGCTTGCGGACTACAAACAACTGTTGCAATGCTAAGCATCTCCCTGCCTAATGAACAGTCTTTAAAAGCAGAATAAAACTACACTGTCCTAGCAAGTGAAAATATCTTGAATATGGGCAAAGTTAAATGATATTTCTTATTATAAGATTATTGTAAATCACATATAATAAGCCTTAAATGATCTTATTAGCAGATACTTTTGCTTCGTTCTAGAAATCTACTTAGAAAATGTATCTGCCAATAGAATGATACTTTCATGCTTGAAATTAATAAAAAAAAAAATGTCTTGATTTAGTAATCACAGTATATTTGCAGTGTCGGGAAAATGGGGTTTTCAAGAAAGTAACTTTAAAAAAGAATTTGTAACATTTTTCCAAATCACAATTAACAATCTAAGGATAACTAAAAAATATTGTGAGAAAGACATTTTAATATAGCAGTTCACTCATATCAGGGATTGTCGCCATAATGCTATCAGAGCACCGGGTTCATTCGGCCGCACCACACCGATCATTTCCACCCAAGCTGAAAGCTATGCACACTTATTTCACCAATTATTTAGGAACGTGAGCTTTGTGCATCTTTTCTTAGTAAGTAATGAGCCTTCAAAATCAGTCACATTGGTGCATATACTCACATACTCTCCTTCCATTATGCCAAAAAGACAATGAAATAATTAGCAGCGGTGTGTTGTGCTTTCTCAGATGTTTTTCAGCTTAACCCAGTGATTATTTGAGTTACCATAGCCTTCCTATCAGCTCGAACCATTCTGGCCTTTCTCCTCTGACCTGTCTCATCAACAAAGATGTTTCTAACCCTAGAACTTTCACTCACTGGATATGTTTTTTTTTTTAGTTCTTTGCATCATTGTGTGCAAAATCCAGAGATATACACTACCAGTCAAATGTTTGGACACACCTACTCTTTTTCATAGGTTTTTCTTTATTTTTTTTTTGCTTTCTATGTTGTAAAACATTACTGAATACATCAAAACTATGAAGCAACACGTATGG
>JAQQZR010000038.1:15716807-15749696 GCA_030068235.1 Notoglanidium macrostoma
TAATGCCGATTGTATCATCACGGTAAATGTTGGCTACTTTGAAGAATCTAAAATATGAAACATATTTTGTTTTTTGGTTTTTTTTTTAGTTTACCACATAATTCAGTATATGCCATACGTGTTGCTTCATACTTTTGATGTATTCAGTAATGTTTTACAACGTGGAAAGCAAAAAAAAATAAAGAAAAACCTATGAAAAAGAGTAGGTGTGTCCAAACTTTTGACTGGTAGTGTATATCTTGCAATATTATTGCAAATCTCAACAAAAAAAAAATACATCTGCAACTTTAGAACCAATCATTTATTATTAGAACAACATAAATATACAAAACACTGTAATGCTCGCATCTAACTAACCTTCAATTCCCATTTTCAGCTTTTAACATCTCACACCTATTCCACCTTTCCCTAAAATCGCAGTAATTCTTCATCCATCACACCTATTTTCTAGCCTGTCTCACTGACAGAGGCTTTGATAGCTCACACCCCACAGGTGTCAATCAGCTCTGATGGACAGTCTGACCCTGCCTCCCAGAGGAAGGCCTGACAGACTAACAGCACTCTGACAGTCGTCTCAAAGGCAATCGCTTTGTATTATCCTTTACATTATCTGCCGTGCTTTCATAACGATAAAGTGCAGGCTCCAGAGGAACACTAGAACCGTAGCTCAGAAATACTGCAGTCTCTGATTATGCCATGTGGGATGAAAGGCATATTTCATACTGACTATACACCCATTTTTCACTGACACAATACACTTTCCATTCATTACAGTTCACTGTGGACTCGCCTGGATTGGGAAAGGCTTCTTAGAAGTGGTTTTGCTTGTTCCTGCTATCAGATTTCTGCTGACTATTTATATGATGATGTATTTATTCTTTTGGACAGGAAGAGAGATTCCTTCCACAACAGGAAAGACACTGATAAGACATTAGGGATTTGATTATTTTGACCTGAAGGTATTGCATTCACCTAAGTGTATATTTTACAGCTGAGTCGAACCACAAGAATGTACTGGGCAAGATCACAGCGTGTCAGAAAGTCATGTATTATACGCTCCAAAATAGAAGCCTGTTTATTATAGATATAATAAATTACTGTATTGTGTCTTTAAGTGCTAGCATGTAGTTTGCCTCTAACTCCATGACCATAAATAGCGTCCCTTCCAAATAACACTCCTCTGTAGCGTTCAGTGTGTCATTATTGAATTATATACAGATTTGTTTTAATCAACAGGCATTTTAATTAACTTTTTTTCTTTTTTTTTTTTTTTTTAACGTTTCACATCATAGCTAAGTAAGGAGCCAAAAAACACGAGATGAATTTAAGATCAAGAGCCGCACAAAAATTATAGCAGGGAAAGGAAAAGTAATAAAAAGCTCTTAAATCTGCATTTCTGACAGCTGAATGACTTAAAAATTGGAGTAAAGTAATTCCTCCCCATAGAGATTCACTCCCCAGCATTAGCCCTGCTGACAGCACTAACCCAGTCAAAACCACATTTCTTCATCCTCATGTTGATTAATGAAGGTGGAGTGCTGATGATTTTTACATGATGTGGAAAGGCCTGTGCAGGCCAGCCAAGTGAAGCCTGTTATTCTGGGCCCTGCTGAACTCAGCATCCCACCAGAATGAACCCAAAAAGCTGCTTTTTCACAGCGCAAACAGAAGCCTGTGAGCGCAACTCACAGCTTGTGTGGAAACAGAGTTGAAGGGTCATGTAAACGTGCAGGCGAGGCGAAGGCTTGGAAGAGAAAGGCAAAACAATTGTCTCCTCAACCTGAGGCTGTGTTCGCAGAGAGATCTGGCTGGCATAGCAAACACCTCTGTATCCCCTGACAGAGCCGAAAAGCAGAGGGGAGAAGTAGGCCTTTACAACATGACACTCTATTTAGCTGTTGCCAAATCAGGGCAACATTGTGGAGCACCTCGCTGCACGGTGGAAGGATGATAATGGCACTACAAGGCTACGGCTGCACACATGAGCCATGAATTTCTTGGCTTGTCATGAGCACCTCTCAGATGTGCATCAGGGATCACATGCCTGGCTTAGGTTTCCTGGATCGTTCCAACAAACACTAGCGGGATTTCCAATTTTCTAGTCTGCTGCCTGGTAGCAGGAGTTCGGCGTCGGGTTTAAGAGGACGTACATGTTCTCAACAGGCTGCTCGGCGTGTGGGCACAAAAGGAGATGTAAACCATGAAACACACCATTCTATAAAGCTGCAGCTTTTCCACCTACAGACGCAGTATTGGGTTAAACTATCACGTTGGTGGCTTGGCTGGGCTTATGCGGATTTCAGTCCGATAAGCACCATTATTCCACATGAAAGAGATTCGTAATGGGCAGAGCCATTAACGTGAATTTCGTTACCGCTTGTATCTAAATAACAGGATTATGGAAAGAATGCCTAAGCAGAGTAAGGGGAAAAATTCATCATTCATTTTTAAAACAAGAAGCTAGCGGATTCAAAATAAAAATTCTCGAGCCCTTTCTTGTAAACAACAAAGCTATCTTTAACTGAACTTTGAGCCTCTATTACGGTGTCGAAGATCAAAAGAGGGGAAACAAATCATATATGAACCCATCCACCCACCATCCCCAGAAAAAAAAGTAAAGAAAGTTGCACTCAGACTCCAACTACTCAGCTAATCAAGCAATTACTTCACCATCGTAGCAGCCCAGCACAAGTAGGCTGTGAACCGGTAGCTCCTGAAATATCTCTGACCCTGACTAAATATAAAATAGAGGAAACATGGATTCAGTTTCCTTCGACATATATAAGCTTACGTTACATGCCTTGCCAAAAACAATGCCTAGGGCTAGATTTTTAGCATCCACGATGCAAAAGGTTTACATATTTGCCATTATATCAATTTATTTCTGTGTCAGTGATATGCTCAAGCCTGTCTAGTTCAATGAGGCAAAAAATGACCATCACTGGATAGGATTTTACTGTATATTACGACTCAGCAAGACACCCTGCTTTCCTCCCCTCACAGATACAAAGTGTAACAACAATATGGTTGGTATAAAAAAACAAAAACTAAACATTTATGAAATGAAAAAGTGCTTAGAGCAGACATTTGGAAAATAAAAGCTGTCCTTTCTTCTGCTCGGGGATGGCTTGCCAAGCTACACTTCGCAAGGCAAAGCTCCCTTAGGCACTGAACTAGCAAACACAGTTTGATCTGCTGTACTTTTGGATTTGCATCTGGAGGGCTGTTCCTCATGGTGACAGTCCCGGAGGGAAGATGAGAGTATCGCATTCTGTTCACTGCACTCCATCACGCCATCCGGGCCATATGCTCTCTGCTCAGCTGGTGCCACGCTGCTGCCATCGCGCCAGCCTGCTCTGGCTACTACTCACAACCACTGGCTGCTCTACTCCCAATGCACGAGGGCATAAAACCTGACACAGACAAGACAGGTGAGCAAAACTTTGCTTTGCTTAAATTCGGTGGTCTCCCATAAACTAAAAGTCATGTTTATGTAAGGCTACATATCAAGAAGACGTTGTATGTAAGGTACTCGGCATGGCTGTAGAGAAAGGGTAATTGGGGTTAGATTACTGGGGTAGGTGGAGTACTGTGATCCTGTGACAGTTTGGGAACACTGCACATAGAGGACCCTCAGTGTGGCCAGACATGCTCATCAGCGTGGGTGTGAAATTCAAACGGACTGATCCAGGGCACGTTCAGGATTACACCATTCCCCCCTCCCTTTGTACCCATTCCTAAGCACAATAGGCTGCCTGTGAAGGAACTGGAGTGAGCCATTAGTTGTGCTGAAGTGTTGATTCATAGTTGCTGTGGGAAAAGGAAGGATCCGTCGGGTTCGGATTACTCAGCTCACCTGGCTAACCGGGGCCTACAGCAGCTCCCTCAGCAGGTCCCTAATGCTAGCATCAAAAACTCTAAAAGCGATGGGATATGTGGAGAAAGTGTATAATGACTCAGAATCAGCTGAAAGCAATGCCATATCTAGAGTCAGAGCACTTTGATTTGTGTCAGGAATGCTTACCGTATTGTAATCACAAGCAGATGGAAAATTGTAATAAATATAATCAACATCCTGAGAAAGACTGTAATGTCTATTCTGTATTATATAAAATGTCATACCGTACACCATATAATTTAAACTATACAATTGAATGGATCTGCAGAGGATTTCGTCAAAAATATAACAAAAACATGATCTGAACGTCTTTGTTTTACTTTTTTAATTATTTCATGATTTATGTTCTGTTACTGGTGTAACCACAAAGTGTATTTGTCCTGGGGGCACAAACTTATTTCATTCCCACCCCGTCAAAATGCATTTTTGTTCTTGTCTATCTGACGCAAACACGCTTGTCAATCTAACACTAGTGAGAAAAGAATGAAAATCAGTGTTTAGAGCAGTTTTAGAGGCCTGGGAGTGGTGGAAGGTGTACTCGTAGGCTATGAATAAGAAACTGGAGAAAAGAGTGAGGAAGAGGTAACGACGTGCTGCTTTTAAGCTTTGCTGAAGTTGCACACGCGACTTATAGTGTTGTGATCAGTTCCCAGAAATGTAACCTGCAGATAATTAGCACAGGGCGCCTTTCGGTGGGGGACGTCCCGTCAGGGCGGGCAGCAGCCGCTGATGCGGATTTGCTTACATGGATGAGGGACAACAGTGAAATGTAGCTCTTTAATCTGCATTTAAAAATGAAGTTTACGCATTTCTCCGAGTCAAACGGCTACTGATAATATATTGATAGAAGTGTATTGATCAAAGTATTTAAGCACTTGAGAGCAGCAATTAACCACATCAATCTCCCATGTGCATCTTTCTCGGGGCTGACGTCAGTCAGCATTAGGTTTAATTACGCAGTGGTGCTAACTGAGAGAAATGTGCCTTCAGTTCAGCTACATCACATAGCCCTGACACATTGCTCAATAGGGCCTTAAGGAACAATGCAGCCAGACCCATCGACCACCTTTCTCAGCCAGTCAGGGGTATCATTTAGCCAAGAGTGATAATTAGATGCAGAATTTACAGAAAACTGTCAATGGCCGTGTCAATAGAAGGACTCTCAGCATCCATCATTCTGCAAATCAATGCCAATTTTTGTCTATGAATTCAAGAAAATGATAGTGTTCAAATAAATGGCCAAAGAAGGAAACGTGAAACTCCTTGGGGAGGAATGAAATGACTCAATTTCGCCCCTCTTCGAGCTGTTGGAAGACTGGCTCGCTCAATAGAAAAGGTCACAGAACATTATGGGGGAATATCTCCCAAACAAGATGTAGAACATCACAGGGACATGACAGCAAGCTCAGGTTGGCCTGAGATACAGCATGCCTGTGTATATCTCTGTACAAGGGCAGGGTCAGCGGGTGCGAGACTCAGCAGGAGCTGAAGGTCAACGACATGGTGCGGACATTAAAAATGAATGTAGCCACTGTATCAGACTGAGCGAATGACCGGTGGGCGGGTGATGTTAATGGTAATCTTCAGAGATGTATAAAGATCTGCTTTCTGTAAGAAAATGAGCCGCACTTAGCCAACAACGAGAGCCTAATGAAGATCCTTTTAACTGCACGCGAGCTTCAATTGGAAAAACGTTTGTCTTAAGAAAACTCTGATTAATGCATGACTTCTATTGTAGGCTTGCAACTGATGAAATCTGCTAACATAACATAATGATGCAGTTGAATGATAAAATGATGTGGCGGCAAAAACACTGCCATATCCCATTAAAGTTATGTGTGAGGCATTTTATGGATTCTGCAGTGTGTATAGGTTTTGGCAGTGGAAACGCAGTACTTCATTTTGCCTGACAGCCCATTTAATACCACATAATTACAAATCCCTCACAGGCCAATTACTTTCAACTTACAAACGTTTACAAAGACGTCGAAATGTAACCTAAACTTTATAGTCGGAGTAAGTTCAAGTCTGACCTCAATAACTGTCTCCCATCACACAAGATACACAGTAAGATTACTGCATTCACATCATACCCTAATGGCACAAAAATGTTTGACCATTTCGTGAGCTAGAAATTCCTTTGCCAAATACGTATCCTTATAGTGACTATGACATTATGAAAGAAGCGCTGTCTCTTCTCCGACGAGGAGGAGGTGGAAGTAGCTGGGTTTATGCTAAACTATCGTAAGTGTCATGGTTCTTAATGACGTGATGAGCAGACGGGGTTCTTTATGGCCTCGGTCTAGACTGGGTTGTACCCCGTGACAGGCAGGTAAATGAGAGCGGGAGTATTCATCAGGGGCTGGAAAGCCGAGAGCAGTCATATTTAATCTTTCCGACTGCATCCTTGCCATCAGCTCTCTACTGACAGTGGCAAAAGAAAATGATTTGTGCAGATCAATCACTGGCTCATCGGAGGCCAGTCGTAGCTGCTGCATGTTTAAAAGGCGCCACTGACAGACGCTGTCCTACCACCTGATTAAAGGCTTGCGATGTCTCGCTAACCTTTCGTTTGAGGGATGATTGTCGCTGAGTGACAAATACTTCTTGGTTGCGGTGCAAGGCAAGGATTTTGACATTCAGATTCACCAGGCGCACTCGGGAACAGATGTCACTATTGGCAAGGATGCTTGACAGCAACAGCCGGTACGGCAGAGCTCAAGGGGCCAGGAAACAAGTGCTTACCGGCCCCCTATGCTGACAAGACTCACAACAAGTGCGTGCTTTTACATCTCGGGGCCAGCCCTTGCCTTTCCCTGGCTCGCAATTACCATCAAAGAACATCTGTTTGCTGTAGCCCTGTTTGCCCTGCACTCACCTTGACCTGTCTTTCATTTACACACCGTGAACGTGGGAGCAACAGTGTGGGGAGGGTGCGAGTTGTGTGTCTTCTCTGCTCGAGGCTGACACACGCATGAACACATGTCCCCACCCACTGCTGGGTAAACGGAGCCCAGCGCTTAGTGCTGTGCCTAATGTTCTAATGTCATCTCTGCTGGCAGCCATGTAAAAAGGAAGTGGTGGTAACAGATAGGATATCAAAGTCAATACCCTGTTGTGCTAAGCTCATCCCACTGTCCCTCTGAGCTGCCAGCTCCCTGAAAGCCCAACAGAGCCATCAGACACTACCCATCAGGCAACTTGATACACGGCTAGCAAGCGCAAGAAAGAGAGCAAGGACGAGACAGACAGAGGAGCCAAGACATTCAACTCCCAGATGCAGTCGAAGGGGGTGAAGAGCTCTGCTGGAGAAGAATTAAGGCCAAAGATATTGGTATACATTAGAATTCGGACCCCACAGGCCTTACAGACGTCAGCCGGGACCCGTGATGCATCTGACTCAGCACAATAACTGAAGAAGGAGTTTAGTTATCTTACAGCCGAGATACGTAAATACACGAGGAAGCTCTAAACGTCCAAATTGTGCGAAATCTAAGCGTTAGTTAATACCTGTCCGATAATAAATTCCTTACACATTCTCAAGCGTCTCTTGTGGACCACACATTGTCTGCGGGTAGTCTTAGATTAATGGCAGTCCCTGAGAGTTAAGTGCCTATAGTGCATGTCAGCTTCATTCTGCTTTAATGCAGGCAGTCAATTAACACTTTCAGAGGAAATATAACACCTCGGAGATTAAAAAATAAAAGCAAACTGGAACAAAGGACATTCTAGCACTCACGTATGTAAGAGACAACACTGATCAGTTCCACTTGACCAGGTTACTTAGCTTAAAATGGTATTGGGAAATATTTGCAAAAAAACATTTCAGAATGATACAAATATGTGTGCAGGATATACCTGAAGCACACCAATGAACGCCCAACGCACTCCTAAATACCATGCCCTCTCAGCACATAAGCCTTTATGCATCCAGGTTAAAAGAACATGACAAATTGGAAGTGATTCTCACAAATGAATACCAAATGTTCAGAATACAAATTTCATGCCCTTATAATTTTTTTCTTAAAAAAAAAAAAAAAAGAAAAAAAAAACCGAAAGCACGTAATTTTGGGGGGAACATGAGTGTTATGTGACTCAGTAAACCTTTATCCAAAAGCGGCAGTGGAATACAGCTCATGCTAGCTCTGCATTTGTTTGCAATTATCCCGTATTTTTCCTAAGTGAACACTTCAAGATGAAAGATTTGCTCATGTGCATGTATGGATGTTGAATATGACTGCAGTAGTCCTCTTCGTGTTCCCCTCCCTGTACTGTGACCTGTCATTTACAACCGCTGTTTAACATCTCCGGGGTTATTGTAAACTGTGACTTTCATCGCTCATACTAGGTGCTCCAGGCAAATCCTAAACAAGACGGAAATACATTCAGTGTAAATGGCACACAGATTTTAGATGCTGGGCTACGTTAACGGACGCAGCCTGAGCAATCACACACTATGTGCAGTATAGTTTCCGGTAATCGAGGCCAACAATAAAATACAGGCACAGTTGATTAGGATCGGGAACTGCTCCAATCTATAGCTTAGCATTCAAACTATATCTGGGACTGAATTCAAACTCTGTCATCTTCTAAATCAGGGAGGTATTTGCAAGATAAAAACTTTCCGTAACTGAGGAAAATAAACCTAACACATGCTCGAGATCATTATGTAGTGATTTATGATTTCCTGTTATAAATATGTACACTGTGTGCTGTAAAAGGTTGGCATTAATGAGCTATGAATATCCCCTCTCAACAGTAAAACACATTCTTTGTTAACCACGACTGAATCATCATTAAGTTTAACAGGTTTTCCGAAGTGCATTAGCTTCAGTGGCAGCGCTGCATGGGGGAGCTGAAACCACTCACACGATGCTGGAAACAAGGCTGTTTAGGAGCATTTTTATGAAGCACACATGTACAAGAAACTTTTATAAAGTAACCCCGTGAAAAATCATATTCCCATGGAACGCAAACACACGAAATAATCCTCAAAGTGTTGCACGAAAATACAAACACGCACTCGCAATCCACACATACAAGAGGCTAGTCATACCATCTTATCAATGTCAGTCAATGTAGCGGGAAGCCGGCAGCTCCTATAATTTCCCCCCTGGCTGCTATCAGCCCAGTTTCAGTTCAAAAGCAGAAGCACGGATTGCACATCACATCACAAAAAAACCCACCTTGGGTGATAAAGGCACTTATAACCCTACATATATTTATGGATACCATTAAAAACAAAGCCACTATAAAGAAAATAGCTGACTGTGGACTAAAAAGCCCGAAGGACCCAATTTCCTCCTGAAGCACCTGATGGACACTGTGACAAGCAGATTGCTTTCCAGCACCAATTTTTGGAGCATGTGAAAAATGGGGCTGCATGCAGGTATGTGGTCCAAGATGACTCATAAATCTTCCTTTATCTCCTCGCTGGTGTTAGCAGAAAAGGATGAGTTGCTTTTTTTTCCATCTCATTCACATGTCTATCTGTCTGTTATCCGTGCCCTTGAGCAAAGATTACTGATGCCCTCCCTTTGATATATGACACATCGCACAGTGCAGCTTTTCATCCAGTGAATTAATCCAGAAAAAAAAAATGCAAACCTGACTGACATCAGCTCCCAGGCTTTTTCACAATTCTTTTGTGTTCATGAACCCCCAACCACCGTCCTCACCCCCCCAACCTTAATATATATGCACACCCCACCGCCCCAACCTAATATCGAGCAGACGAGGCAGAGAGCATTATGGTTACCGAAGTTTGGTGGCAAATTGTTTACCTGACCTCGGCACATCTCTGCATTATATAATGTCGTCTCCGTGTCATCGTCAGAGCAGACTGAGACTGTTTGTGCCGTGGCTGTTTCGGTTATACTGTATACAGTGGCTGGTACTGTATAATACTACATTACATATTTATATCCTGATTAAAATGTATATATTAAATACATATTACCATAATCCTAAAACTCTAAACATTTCTGCCGATAAACCTGAACTTAAATAGTTCGAAATGGGACAATTATTTAGCAATTGATTGTACGTGGCTGTAACAATTGCTTGCTTCACTTACACTCATTTCACAATGACTAATGGCACTGACCACTTCTATTTTTTTTTTTTTTTTTTTTTCATATAGGGAACGTATAAAATGATACATTAACCAATTACTGGAATGTCTCCGTACCCTGCATAAAAGAGCAATTTTATTTATCCTTTAGAGCATGACTTCATTAGCCTAGTTCTGCTCCTTATTTATATTTAGAGGCTTCAATGAAACTAAACAAATTGCATCTACTTTAAGCTAACTATATGTGTATTTATACAGGGTATAAGGCAATACAATGGGCTACAAATCATTATCAAAGTTAAAGGAGAAGTCATAAATAAAATATTATGCCACTAGGGAAGTGCAGCAAGCCATTACCATAATGGAACCGCTCATGATCTATTTCATTAACATGCAGTCTTCAACCCAAATAAATGTATTCTTTGCCCTATGAGAGCAAATCCATTTAGAAGACTGAAAATGTTAATATTCTTCATCCTAAACTATAAGCATGACACATCAGACTTAAGAAGTGTGCGGTGGATAAGTCTCAGTGGAGGGAAATCAGTAGAGGAAGCAAAGTCCCAAGAGTCCTAATTTTTTTTCCCCAATTACGTGAGTCATGGTAACAGCATAATTCGTTTGCAACATTACAACAGTTTAAATTTTTGTATCATCTCGTTATATACAGTACGTTGCCATCCTGTAGATGTCTAACACATGGTTAAAACACAAACATTTCCTGGCTAATCGGGTAGGAAAATCTGGTGACCAAAATGATTACGACATCTATATCATCTATACAATACTAATCTCAGCGTGCTATAAGCCACTACGCATAAACAGGAAATGTTAGATGATTCTTAGCGATAGTGAACAACATGAACTATTATTAACCTTCATGACAGCTTGATGATTAACTCGTTGGAATGACCGGGTGCTCAAGAGACGTGAACTGCTGAAAGTCTGCAGGTGAGGAAAACCGGGTGACCTCAACATTTCCAAATTATAATTCGACAAGCGCTATTATATTAAACAGCCATTCAGTAATGTCATATTTCTCCTGTGACAGCGCGTTGGACAGCCTGCTGTGAAAGTTTGCAGACATAACCTTTTGTCAGGCTGGGCCACCTCTTTGCCCAAATCAATTCGCCATCAGCGTCTGTACAACTGGCAACTCAACAACTTTATTACATTTGTTATATTGAGCTCCATCTGGCCAGGGTCATTTGCCTTTTTAATTTAGTTGTCTTCTGCTCTCTAATTTGTCTCGCATTTACAAACGGTGCCGACCGCTCCACAAAGCTGCACCCCGTCAGCTGTGGGAAATATATTTTCATACAAATATGCCAGCAGTCGGCAGCCATAAATTTGCTGAGCGGCGTTATTAATAGATGGTAACAGATGTTTACTGATTGTTGATTACCAGTCATGTTGACCAGAGAAATCTGTTCATAAATGGAATGGAATTTATTGTGCACCAGAACACGGCTCTCTCCTTGGCAGGACAGAGCGCGCTGCCAAGTCTCGGTGTAGTGAATCAGCAAGACAAAGTTGCCCGCCTTTTCCTCTGAGGTACAGCAGCATATGTTCCACTGCTGAGAATGGCACACACATGCAGGGGACAGCACGCCATGGATTCATGGCACTGTTTAGGGCTTATTTGTGGCCTGTTCTCCCTGTGTGAGAGGAAACAACTGTTTGGCCACTGACACCTTGTACAGCAAAACAAATAGTTGCAGAGTTATGGCGTGCCACTCACTTGTCACTCAGCATCAACGTCCGCAGCCAAGCTTGCAATTAATCTTTCAGTAAGTGGCATGGCAGGTTTGACTACTGAGAGGAATGTTTGCCAAAGGTTACCCCATGCCGAAGCTCTGCCGCACAAGGACGTTATTATGGATGCTGCAAAAAGCGCAACATGTGAAGTTCACCTGTTCTGTCACTCCATCGTCCTACACTGCCGCTTTGAGATGGAAATCATAGCTGTCACATACCAAAACGCATGTGATGACCTTAATCTCAAGTTCACTCAGACAGGTAATAAATAAGCACCGGAATATGAGAAACCCAGGCCAAGTTATATTAATGTGGTAAAATGATAGCATGCGGCAACCTTCAGCCAACAATTTGACGTGTACACGCATAGAAGTTTAACAAGGTACACTTTACAAAGTGGAATAGTGGATGCCTCTTTGCAGAAAGGACAAATTCAAGAGAGGGAAAAACGTCTAAAGAGCACCGCTGAATCAGACAGGCTCTAGAGAGCAATCATATCTGTGCACAAGTTTTATTTACAGCCCCAGCAAAGGCACAGAGAGCACCACACAACAACTTGCAAACACTGACAAGTTATAAAACTTTAAGTGAGCTGTAAATAGCTCTGTCATTCCATCTGCAGTGCTATATTTCCAGTACATGTTACCCGGCCAATGTGAAATCTTTATTCTTCCCAAAAAGGCATTGAGGGACACAACAGATAAATTACAACCTGACAAGAGCATATGACCAGTTAATCAAATAAACAAGTTTTGTTGCAAAGTTGTTGTTTTTTTTCAGGATGGGAGGCGGTGTTCAGTATTGCTTTGCTATCATTGTAAAGTTCGCGTCAGGCCCTGGGAACAGCCTGTATCCCTCAGATACATTTTTACAGTTACTTCACCTGCCTGATATCCTTCAGCCATTTCCTTCAGAAGCTGTCAAACACGCCAACTATAATATATGGCCCTTCCAATGAGAACAGCTGTAGCCATTCTCTGTGCTGCCTCTTGTACCTTGTCCTGCATGAAATAATACATCAAGATTAATTGATTTCCTGTCACTCTCAGAGAAAAGAAAATTAATTTTCATGTATCTTTTCCCCTAACCCAGCATATGAATTTTGTACATGGCAAGTAATTTAAGTTTTTTAATTATTCATGAGAGCAAAAAACATGATGAAGTGGGCTGCAGATCGCCTCGAGGCTGCAGTTCAGGCCTGCATCTGCACCCACACAACAACAGCGTATCCTAATGCTTGTATTAATAATATATGTATGTACATACATCTTATTTCAACAGCTATTTCTCTAAGTACGACCTGGGCGTAGAGGGTCAATAGGCACCGGTTTGAGTAATGGAAATGCTCGGGTTGGGTCGTAGGCCAATACACACAATGGTGACCATTTGGGAAAGAAAAACAATCACAGCAATCTGGTGTTAATGCCTCCATTCCTTTGTGCAATTACCATTGATCATCATATACCAAGACAATCTGTGGCCAACAGTGCATGACAAAGAAGGCTTTAATTAAACTAAACATGTTTTCCTGTAATCAATTTGCAAACGTAGGATACCAGGAATGCTTAAAATAGCTTCCTTCTTTCTAAACATTTGCCTGCTCAGGAAAAAGAGTGTGAGCAGAAACAAGTCAGCTAGACTCCTAAAACGACACAGCATGTGGAGGGAAGAATGATTGAGAAGCTCTCAGGAGCGCTTAAGTAACCATACGCTATCCGCAATACCGTCCGCCGCATAAGCGAGCAGTTTAAAAGAGCAAGGCCAAGTGGAGGATGCCATCTCCCCGCTGCCAGAACCCTCAGAAAGCCTGTCAGCCTGGCCAGCCCGAGATTGATGTGCAAGCCGTGCGTTGTTCCTCGGCATTACATGTGACATGACAACCATGATGAATGAGAGTCAATTATGTTCAGAAATAGGCTGTTTTTTTTCTAATACGTGGCCACCAATCACCAGCATGAGGTCTGTTCGAGAGGAGGCAGTCTTAAGAAAATACACCACATGAAAACTTGTTCAAATTCAGGGACGTAACCCGGAGACTGCGTGCAGCCTGGTGCCCGTGTGACGGAAAGGGGGAACGATAAAACACTGTAAAACCATCTGCAGCGATGAGAGCTACAAAGTCATAAGCAATGTTTAAGTGATATGCAAAGTGTAAGAGAAAACAACTTCTGACCTCCGGTTTTGTCAGGGCTTGTGGTTAGTGTAAAGCTAATTACAGAGTGTGAGGGCTGGGTATTTTAATCTTCTTAATGCTGTGAATGTGGGACTAGTTAAATTGGTCTGTCTGGCAAAAGGCTCTAATTATTGTAAGAGAGCCTAATTAGCATTTAGTGGAACACCAAAACAACAGCGTCAAAAAATTGCACTAATTTCCCAATAAACAGTGTTCACAGTGTGCAATCAGGCTGCTTCGCAATACAATGAGAATTAATAGGATCATGCCACAATGGTAAATCCTACAACTCCTGCTGAGAGCGTTAAATCATTTTTCACTGCACACAGGCTGTTCCCATCGACAGCAATTCCCAGGAATCCTAATAAGTATCTTCGCTCATTAATATCATACAGTCCAAATTATGTGTAATTTCAAAATACTTTTCAGCAAATAATTAGGCAGATAACCCCAAAGATATGAATAAAGTGGTTCTATCATGGTCTAACAAATGAGTTCTTGGAAGAGGCCTTTAGGAGAGTCTGTCATTGTAAAGCTTTGTTCCTTTTTTCCAGGAACTATGTGTAATAATAGAGTGGACTTTGTGCTTTGTGCTTTGTATTGTGCACAATCAGTTCTATTCCTTACACTGTTATTTACAATGTGCTTTTAACAATAGATATTTTTACAAACCAGCTATACACAAATCTGGGTCTGATCTAAGATGTTTTGCCATTGGCTCAATGTGAACTTGAAAAATGAAATAGTCAGCGTTTTGGTTATGGTTAAAGGTGAATGCTACAAGCATTTTGGCTGAATCACATATTCAGCTTGTGAGTATCCAGGTGAGATTATTCACTGCAGCAGGTAGACGAATTATGCATGCAAATGATGACAAGATAAAGAATCAAGAGGAAAAGAAGCAGATGGAAATGTAGAGGTGACATCAGAAAGCGAGAGGAACTACAGCAGGAGAAATGACATGTAATTGATCACCTATAAGTAATCAAGATGAAGATAAAGAGATAAACTCTTTAAACTGGAGCTGCTTTTGTGATACATCACACCGTAAGCAGTGGGTGAGAGTTCTCCAGATCGCCCAGTTCCACCCTGAGCTCCGGGCTGTGTAGAGTTCTGCACGTTCTCCGTGTCCGTGTGGGTATTCACTGGGTTCTCCGGTTTCATCCTTCCTCCCAAAACATAGACGTAGGTGGACTGGCTATGCGAAATTGCCCCAAGGTGTGAATGGGTGTGTGAATGTGTATGTGTGAGCTGCCGTTTGAAGGACTGTTGTACCATCAGGGGGGCATCCTTGGCATGATTACCTTTATTGAAGAAAATAAATATATCTTCAGAAATTTATGATTCATGATCTTCTCAAAAACCTTAGTTAGTAATGAGAACCCAACCAAAAGCTCAAACTAACTACCCATTGATCTCTACTATTCCCGAACCAATCCTGGAGATGAAAGAGTAAACCCTGAAGAATATCAATGCTAATGTACATCATACAGATGGTTTCTTAAACCTATTTGGATAGTGTTTGTTTCTCCAATGCTTCCAGGATTGTTTACCTCACATCAGCACTCACCGAGCAGTGGAAAAGAAATAAAATGAAATAGAGGCCAAGAAGTCTTTTGCCTTCCCACTGTAGATTTGCTTGTACTCAAGTGACTTTCTTAATCATGTTATCTCTTTTGGATTGGGTTTAAAGAATTCTTTGGCTTCAAGCTGAAACATTTTATTACAAAACCTCTGCAAAATGATAATACCTGATATAAACAGCCCTGCTTGGTGAAGCAAAAGATTTCAAAATGGTGGTGCATTGCGCTTTTTTTTTTTTTTGCCTTACTCTGGTACACCGAGGTCAAGAAGAACCACATAATGAATATGAATGTAGTGAATAGACGGACAATGTCACTGCATAAAGGTCAGGGATTACATCATACACAGTAACACTCCTTCTGCCGTGGCCTAACTAGACATGTACAGATTAATGGATGTGGGAGGAAATGTAGAGCTCATTTGCTTCTCCAACACATGGCATTTATTGCACTCTACTGATTATTTACTTACATTGTCATCTGGAGTTAATGTTCCCTGTCTTAGTAACAAAAACAGTTTAGAAAGGCAACTTCCACAAGTCAAACTCGGCAGTTTCCCAGACTCGTCTCTGCTATCTATCTCTATTGAAACACACTCTATTTATTTTGGAGAACTTAAACAACTGCTGTCATGTCCGCCCAGAGTTGGCATAGAGCACATAGGCATATTCATCATTACAAGGAGAAAGGGAGTGGTATTAATGGATATTTCTGAACCCAAAGGAGATAACAGGAATTTCAGAGAGAAGGGTGAAGTAAACACGCTTCATGTAAATACTCCGGGAAGGTTAACGCTCACATTACAGTATGTTCTCTGAAGGCTACCAGTGAGGAAGAGTCTCCAGCAGTGTCCATGATAGTTCTGCTTCTGATGATTTGTTCGCTCCCGATCACCATGTGTATATGGATCCAAATCAGTGCTTGTTATTAAAAAAGGACATGCTTTGACTTTGCTAAAGGTTCGAGGAGAGACTGAACCATGCACTAGCCCTTCTCTATAGTGAAGGCCTTGAGCACTCTAGTCACTTACTGCACAATATATATGAAGTAATGCAACTGAGGGCACTGGTGTGAATAATATTCACTTTTCTAGCAGAGCTGTAATCGGGGAGATTTATGATTCCCCACTCTATGGATGTCCTGAAGTATCCAATAAAAGCCATTCCACCACAGAATCCTGCAGTGGGCAAGAAGCAAAGAGAAAGATGGCAGTGGAGTTAGATACGGCCAATGAAAAGAGGCTCAATCCCAAACAATTCTAGACACTAGACACTACACTGTTATAGCGGTGCAATGAATAGTTCACACTACTCTCGTACACTTAATTAGCCAAAGCAGTCTTTAAGGACTACAGTTTTTATCCAATTAAAGAATATTTCTGAATTAAGGTAAGTACAACTGAAGTAAGGATTATCTGGGAGATTACGTAACTGCTGTCCATATCAATTTCTCTTCAAATTGAACTAAACTACTACAGAACACTGCTTCCCTCCAACGTCACAGAATCGCACGGAGCACATGGTAGCAAGCAAATAAACTTTCATTCTGAGTAATGTTTTGTTAAAATGCATAAAATCCCTCCCTAATGTGGTCTAAAGGCCTAATTGTGTAATGATTACACCATGCAGTTTACATCATGACTGTCAGAGTCGATTAGTGTTCCTTTGCAAGGTAACTCCTGAGCAAACTGCATACTTGGAAAGAATATGAGCTAGGAAGCCTGTCGTGGTTAACGGGCCACGACTAAAATTCCAAAAATGTAAACAGGATATCTGTTGAAATATCACAATGTATACATTGCATAGCTCCTGGACAAAGCCAGCATACACTATGAATAAAAATATGTGCATATATGCATTAATGTATGTGTTTGGTTGGTTGTTTATTTTTGATTTATTTAATACTAAACCAACTTTTGTTAAACTAGTTTGGCTTTTGCCTTGGTCTAGTTTTTGAAGTGAAAAAGAGGAGGGTTACTCTAATGGACATTAAAAGTTACAGGATCTCTCAGCATACTCCACTTCAAGTCTGATTGCACTCAGGAGTCCTGTAAAATGTCAAAGCGTTTCTCACGGACACTTTCCATACCCTCACACATCATAAACACACTCTGTCACCCTGAGCTGCCGCATGTCCCCGAATAAACCATCCTGACATCCCCTCTCTCTCGCTCTCTCTCTAATGTGGGAGGTATAGAGATGGCTTTGCATAATATGCAAGTGTGTGTGCGCATCATGCTTTTATCAGCCCCACTTTTTGTCATAAATCAAAAGGATATAGTCTGACAAACAATCCAATATCCAAGGTTAAGAAAACATGCAGAAAATAAATCACCTCACTGTCATGTTCAATTTTTATAACAGCATTAAGCTGCAATAACCATAACAAGGGCTAAATTGATATAAGAACACGACTGCGCTCCTGGCAGAGGAACGTACTCCTGTACAGAGTTCCCGAAAGAATCTGATGCAGCTCAGACCTTAAACATATCCAATTCTCCTAATGTTTCACTGCTGCCACTATATTTTATGCTGTTTGTTACTCTTGTGTGACGTGGATCACTCACCCAGTAACAATCTCTGGTACAATCTGTGTGTAAACAATATTGTGTACCAGCAAGAGTTTCATTTGAACTAAATCATTTGAACTGCCAACACTTGAGCCTCTGACTTGGAACAAATGCTATCTGGGACTTTTGCCGTTCTGGGACTCTGAACTCATTCAGCTGTACCTGAGCCGTACAGTCATGTAGCTCAGGTCAAATGCACACTCTAATGCATCCATCTTAGTTTGTAAATACTGATGTTCGATTCATTTACGTACACGATACCATGGCCACGTACTGTTTTACACATTACACCATTCACAAGGCTGTGACAAATAAGATATATATTCATCTGGATATCATGAGGATCATATCTGAGCTTAGCTAAAACGCTATATTATAGGTAAATGTGCATTTCAATAGAACCCTCAGACCGGGGTTTTTTGTGACGTCAGCGGAACATATATTAAACGACTATACACATCACCAGTGTGAAGAATCTTCTTGGAATGTTGATGTAAAGAGTAGAGAGATGCTCCTGCTATAGCAAGTAACACTGGTAGCAAGTAATATTATTAGTCTGACTGTCTTGTCAATGCCAGAACCAGCACTGAACTCCATATCCCAGAATACACCACTGCCTACAAATATGGCCACCAAGGACTACAACACCCATTGTCTTCTCATTTAATGCCACATTTACAGTCACCCGATTACTGGTCTCACACTCATGTGAACTCAAATACCAGTGATGAAGCCTTTGTTCAGTGTTCTCGTTCATTTTGGTTTGGGATCTGGTCTGTTCTCCCGGTGGAGTGATTTGTGCCTTTGCCTCTGATCTCCTGTGTGTGAATCGCCTGACATGCTGCCTGTCCTGGACCACGTTTAAGAGTTTTTCCGGATTTGTTTGTCGTTTGCCAACTTCAGTAAAAGCATTACCTGCAGCTTCAACCATCTCTGCCGCTTCACGCGGACATTTATTAACATCACTTTGCTACCACTAACTGTACAACTGAATACTTCTATAAATGATGGGAAATACATTTCATGGCTTCATTTAATAATGATTTTTAGGCACATCAGCAGCCTACCTCTACTCTCGTACTTTGTAATTCTGAACATTTAGTACCATTTCTTTCGTTAAAGTATTGAACTTCGGAAAACTTTTTTTTTTCCGCCTATGATTTTTGAGATTAGCAGCAAGATACCCATGTAATTGTTTTACTTTAAAGGTCCACTGTGTATGAGTCAACGACCTAAATGCCCCTCCCTTTCCAGGTGTGTATTAGAATGTACGGTGGCTGTCAGGTACCTATCGTGTGCTTTCAAATACTCCCTTGCTTTTTCCATGTTAGATAGTAAGTATGATCCACCATTTTCCACAATTTGGGTTCTCAGACTTGCTAGCAAACACTGATTCCTCTTATTTAAGTAAGATTCCTCTTATTACTCCTTCCTTTCTTCTTCCATTGTTGTCCTTCTGGTGCTTCCTTCAAGATTCACGCTGACACTTGTAAAAACGCGAAACGCGGAAGGTTTGTCTGTTCTGAGCTACTGTCGCAGCGCAACATGGCGGCTCTGTAGATGTGGACCCGCTCCCTATGCAGATATAAAGGGCTCATTCTACTGGACAAAAACTCATTTGAAAAAAAAAAGTATTTCCCTAACACACAGCCATAAACACAGACACACACATACTCATACAGCAAGTGAAAAAGCGGCGGCATCTGGCCAGTGTTTGCTTCTCACCCTGAGCAGACACAAGCATTTATAACCTTAAAAATGACTTCTGGGTAGCAGGTATCCAATTATTCGTTACCCAGGAAGCTGTGCTAAATGGAGAGGCTCGATGATTTACTTGCAACCTCTCCTTTTATTAAAACACTTTGTCTTATTGTTTTATTGATTTACAATCTGTCCTACTTTTTTGGCATCTGAAAACAATCAAGCAGCAGAGCAGCAGAATGTTTGGACATTAATCGTTAAAAGACAGTGTTTTATTCCTGGCCAGGGGTTTGCCTCACCAGCTGCTATGCATTCTGGTAAAAGGGAATGATTTATGGCCTTGTCGCCAAAACGATGAGGCAGACTCATTAACATATCGACAGCACCCAAGATGGATCATCAGCATTGATTATTTCATGGCCTGTTGATGCCCATTTGTTAAAAAGAGTGGAGAAAAGAGGGAGGGAAAAAGAAAAAGGAAAAAGAAGGTGTAGGCAGCAGGAGAGAGAGAGAGAGAGAGGGAGAGAAAAGCTAAACAGACTGCTCAGGGTTTTAGAAGTGGCTCATGAGCACATTAGCTCACAAAGACTGATGTTCACACCCAACACTCCACCGTACTGTAACATACAGGCATCAGTGACTGACAGCTATTAATCAAACTGTAGTGCTTTGTGGATCCATAAATAAAAATAACATCTCAGTTGGTGTGTCAACTCAGTTAAAGTGCCTTCTTTGTTTTGGTAATAATATATTTCTAGACAAGATAATAAAGCATCAAATCTATACGGCCCAAATGGGTTTTGTGAGTGTGTGTGTGTGTGTGTGAGACTGACTATCTCAATATTAAAGATGATTATTGGCAGAATTGTGGAAATGGACCAAATGGATCGATAACATTATGTCTGCAAATATTAATGCATAGTTAGTTTATATTTGATGAACTTAAAAAAGAGAGAAAAAACATTATAATCGTGCCAAGTTCAAAAGTTTGGCCAACGTACTGCCAAACCCCATGTGGCAGCTTGCAAACATTTTAGGTAACCAGCTATCTACTATTGATTAATGAATTTTCACCCACTTCTTCTAGATTTAGGCTATGTCCATGTTAACATGTTCTACTTTTAAAATGGCGTTTTAGCATTTTAAGCATTTTAGCTCCCTATCAGAAATAACCTGTGTCCATACTAACGTGCCTGGAAACGCATATCACATGATCGTTCACGTACACTGGGCATGCACGTGCCAGTATTCACGGGAAACAGATGTGTACTCTGGAGTTGGTTGCCTAGTTGCGGGTCGCTCAAACAATAGCTTGCGTCATGCACGTGTAGGCAGTTGTAGGATTTAAATGCAGAATTTAAATGCACAACGGCTGCTAGCAAAGACAACAAGGTCAGCAACGCTTGTAATTCGTTAACCATGCTGCATTCACCACTGGAAGTGGCAGCTGATGCGGTTTGTTTACTTCCAAAAAAAGGGTCACGTGATATATAGCACGATGAACCAGGGAAGACCCAATCAGGAAGCAAGCGTGGGCGTCTGCATCATCGTTTCCAAAAGTCTTTGTATTCATTTGCAACTCCAGAGTTTTGAAACTAAAGAAGGGTCAGCAGTGCTTTCCAAAACTCTCCATTAATGCCTGAAAAAACCCCGCACTAGTATGGACGCCAGGTATAAACTGATTTTCAATGTCGTTTAAGTCAGTTGACGGTGAGGGTCATTCCAAAAGCTTCAGCTCGTGTTAGTTGATGTAGTTCGTGCTAGATTTTGGCGCATGTTTTGGATCATTGACTTGCTGTAGAAGCCAATCCCTTTTCAGCTACACTTTCTTAACTGTGCCACATTTTCTTCCTGATTCCAGGTGCTGATATTTACTGAAACCCATTTCCATTTACCGGTGCAGCTTTTCTCGTACCACTGGCTGCCACCCAACCCCAAAGCATAACAGATCCACCCTCCTGCCTAATAGTTGGCGTGGCGTTCTTTTCATCAGATGCTGCTCATTTTTCTCCAAACATTCCTTTGCTGATTATGGACAAAGAGCTCCATATTTACTTCATCAGTCCACAGCACTTGTTTCCAAAATGCCTCCGGCTTATCTACTGTATCAGGTGTCCACTTTTGTGACGAGGTCGCTGACATCTTTCTGATGACTCTTCCATGCAGGTCATATTTGTGCAAGCAGCGCAGCCCAGTAGAACGGTACACCACCACTGCTGTGGCAGATAAGTCATATGACCTGTCATATGAAGGTTTTGCTTTCCGTTTATGTTATCAGTTTATGTCCAGTGCTATCTGAAAGTTTTCTTGATTTTTCAGACCATGCCTGCCACACTTGCCATTAACTGCCAAATCTTAAAGACATGTAGGACAGAGGAAATTGTCGACCGGAAGCACATCGTCTGCTTTGTAGCTTTAGTTTCAGATCCTCAGTCAGCCAGTTAGAAGAGTCCATGGTTGCCGGGTGTTGAAAAGTACAATAAATTACTACACTTTGAAATTGTTACTACTAATGGCAATTCTTGACCTGAGTAATGAGCTCTAATGAGTCAATTAAACAAAACTAATTAAGTTCTGGGACTTTACAACTGGAAAAGTGTTATCATTTTTTTTTTCTTCAGTTTTTTTTAAATTGATCAAATATAAATGCAGAAAATATTTACTTGTTAAAACAGTTTTTTTCTTTTATTTTAATTTAATTCATTTTTATTATTCTTTTTTTTTGTGTGTGATGCTTTTCACCTGAAAAACCAATAAAAGTCAGACTCGTGAGCTTAAGAGGATATATGCAAATAAGGCAAAAGTTACTTGGTGTTTTTGCAAGATTTCACAGCTAATCACACACAAGAATGGCTCACTCTCTGCCTCCATCCCATCATTCATTTCTCATCTTCTCACTGCCCCATCAAACTGCCTTTGTCAAGGTCAACTCAAGGAAATGATCACACATATATGCGCATACTCACACACACACACACCAATTTATCAAATGGAACTGTTTAAGACTCGGACTGAGATAAATCCTCTACCTCCTATAGCTGGAGTGACATGAAGGTGTGATGGGAAGCTAGTATGCTGATTTCTCCTTCATGACAATGATAGAGTTCCCAGAGTGACACTTGGCTAATTGATGGGCCAATCAGTCATTATTGAAAAGCAGGCACAGCGCTACACCTCCTGATTGTCATTCCTTCGCCTGGCTGTCTGAGAGCGGTAGTAACCTTGCCGTGAGAGAGTGTCACACACCCTTCTAAATCACGGTCCGACAAGCACTTGAAGCGTATTGACCGTCTAATCTTTAACGAGGAGCCAGAGAGCAACGGTGGGATTTTTTTAAGATCACCTTACATTTGTATCAATATTCCATCAGCCGCATGCCGGATTGTCTTACTGCTCATTGTTCGAGACGAATCCTCCGATAGATGTCTGCCCCTGACAGCGAGCAGACTAAAACGGCACTCCAGTTAAGTTCTTTGCTTCTGATTAAGTCAATGGAGGGTACGAGGAGAAGTGGGTGAAAAAGGCTGCTGGCCTCTAAACGTCCTTGGTGGAGAGTGTGAAGCAGTGGGGGAGAAAGTGTACGTGTGTGTGTGTGTGTGTGTGTGCGCGAGTGCGAGACAGAGCTCTGCCCTGCCCCTTGTACAGTATGGACGGGGACTTTAAATTGCTTCCGTCAGTGGTGCTGAGTAATGAGTGTGATTCTAATCGGAGTTCCTGAGGCCAGCAGCATTAGTCTTCATCTCCGAAGGGCCCTCTCCGCCACCCGTGACATCTAATGTAGAGCAGGTCCACCCGTAATGAGAATCCATTCTGCAGCCAAGCCACTGCCTACACTCTACCCCATATCACACAGGAAGTCTTCGGTCGGGACAACAAGGTTACCGGCCCCCAGCTTTGCCTCCAGCAGCCAATACATATTCAAGGGCTAGGAAATGGCTGGCGTCTCCCACTGCAATACAACCACACAGACACTAAAGCCAACACAGTCGCGTGAATGAAGGGGAATTAGACTAAACCACAGCCGAATTATGTCAGATTTGTATCAGACAAAACGTATAACAGTTGAGAGAAATCTGATCTGGGTTAGCATAAGATTCACACGTCCTACCTTTAAAAGAAAAATGAAATCCTACGTAAGCACTATACATCTCTCACTGTTAAAACAAGACATAAAATGCATTTGCCCACAGCACAGAACAATGCTCTGAGAGATTATGCAGTGACCAAACCTGCAGAGATGCAAAGAATCCTGAGTGAGCTATTGTAGCAGGGAGTAAATTGCAGTGGGGCTTTGCGTGGCTGAATACTTTAGCAGGCCATTCCTCTCTGTCTGTCCCTGTTTGCCTGTGTTAAACTCCCCCTTTGCCCTCATCAATTCTCTCATCCACTTCCTGGCTTTGTGCATCAATCAATCGGCGCACTTTGTCAGCACCAACTTCATCCCAGATCCTGCAATCAAGCCGGAAACAGAGCTCACAGGTACAGACAGGCGAGCCGCAGAGCCTCCGTTTGCACGTGTAGGTCCCCTCGTCCGAGCAGCAAGGGAACCTGGGAACCTGGGATGTGTCTCCTTTTACCGCACAGGCAGTCGCTCTTCTGTCCTCTAGCTAACTCACACACATACCCTAATACAGGCAGACACACACATCTTCTCTGACTCAAACATATAGACATGAACAGACAAAGACAGATGGGGAGCAAGGGAGAGGAGAAAGACGGGCAGCGAACGAGAGAGCGAGAAAGAAAGTGAGAGGCAGAAAGTAAAAAGGAGGGTGAGAAAAATGGAGGGTGGCATTTGGAGAGAGGGGGAGGGAGGGATGTTTACTGGATTTTCTGAAACAATTGGTGCTCAGGTCAGGCTGCGGCTCAATTTGTCTTTTCTTGCCCGCACATCAATAGAAATCACAGGGTGAAAATGTATCGCTAATTAAGGGCTCATCAGGCTCACGTCAGCTGTGCTTTAGACGGAGAGAAGAGGAACTCTGAGGGGACTTCTAGTGCTCTGCACAAGCTCCTGCTGTGAAACACTGCTGAACCACTCATTCCTGCACACTGCTTACACACAAAATGAAATGCAGGCTCAAGTCAAGTGCAAAAAATAGTTTTATTTATTTTTGCATTGTATATTGCGAACAGGTTTAAGGTCGCAAATACAAACTGAATGCTCCGATCTCGTACTCACGTCACATTTTTAAGGATTCCACATTACTATTTCCATAAATTAGCTTCGAACGCTTCTTCGCCACACTCATATATATTCTTTCATCAAGTGGTAATAAAATTCACATTATGATTAGATCATAATGAATAGTTTTATATACAGTGATGTCCAAAAGGCCAAGACCACTTTGAAAATCTGGGATTTGATTTTTTCGCTTGAAACTGGAAATAAACAAAAAGCGTTCACATTTTTACGGATTTTAAACAGAGAAAGGAAATGGATTTGATATAACAGGGTTCATTAGGATTGGCACAATCTGGTGGAGTCCACGTGTCTTCGAGTACACGCCGTCCATAAAGCAAACAGTTGGACATGGTACGAAATCCTGAAATTCCTGTAAATATTTCTAAGATTCAACTTTTTACTCAAGTTGTTGCTGACGGTACAATCTGTAATGAAAAAAAGAAATAGAAACTACGTCAACATGACAGTTTCTATATCACTATAACAATTTCTGCAGTCATTCCAGTTCAGGTTTTCACTCTAAAAAACTTTGTAACCGTGAAAAGACATAATCATGAAGGCAAAATTGCGAGCCGGATTTCAAGCGTTGTTTAAAATGAAGGGAAAACAAATCCAACCAGCGCTTCATTCTGGGCCTGTTTGCATCCGACACTGCTAATTAGACAGCAACAAAATGTTATTAATAGGCCGGACATTAGAGAATGAGCCTGTTATAAATGGGTCCTGTCAAACTCACATTCAGCCACCAAATGAGTATTCTCAGTTCACTGCCTGCATCTGAGCACTCCCCCATCCCTGCTGGATAACTAATGATTACTATTAACCGTAGTGTTAGTGAAGACGGCCAGGAAATCCACAAACAAAAAAAGAATAGAAATAAAAGTCTCTCTCTCTTAAACAAAAACAGAAGCAAAACTAAATTCATCCCACAAAACAGCTTAAGCCTCCTGTGGTGACAAAAACCAGACAGTTTGGCTCCAGCAGTGCCATGTGAGTGGATCTTGTTTTCTACGTAATTAACACTTATTTGTGCCTTTAAAAACGAAATTCTATTATAATTATCAGCATCCAGCAGCATTAACGCAGCCATTACATTCGTGCTGTTGGCTCGGCGGTGCCAGGAGCAATGTAATTCACAGATTACCGCCCTTCAAGGCTTTCACATGAGCCGGGTTTAAGTGACAAACCGCCCCGGCTCAGCCTTTTATTAGAACACAAAACAAATTCCTCATATTAATTAACTCTCATCTCCCAGCACACATCCAGTGGCCCCTCTCTGATATATTGGCTAAGTATCTGCTCTGATGCCTCACTCAGGCCTATTCTCAAATAAAAAGCCCACTAATAAATGGGAGTCCTATTTACCCAGTCAGTTCCACTTTAGCAAATCCCTTAGCCCTGGAAAGCGGTTAAGTCTGCTCAGGAGAAATGTAAATACATAAGGACAGGAGGAGACAAGTCACTCTCCTTCAGTGGCAAGGCCCTATTAGGCCATATTTCCACATCTCGATTTCAACCACTTCATCAGGACAGAGAGGAGCACCGTGCCCAGGAGGTGGAGGTGCCGCTTTTATGGGCTCCGATTGGATTACATCGAGCCACTAACCAAATGCAACTGGCTTAGCATGAAATATTAAGCTGACAGAATGGGTTTGTTGCTGCATCTCTGACAGTGGTGAGGGCATGATATTTCATAGAGCTCTCTCTCTGTCTGTCTCTCCGTCCAAACAGCAGATCCAAGACTGACACTAATGCAGCAGGCGCAGGTTGTGGTGAGGATCATTTGGAAGATGTGACAGAAAACCTGCCCCATTTTGCTCCGCTCAAGTCTACGTGTCAGTGTGTCCATGGCGCGGATCACGTATCCATATCCGTTTTTCATCTAAACAGAGACTCGCGGATGATTCATTTTACCTGTGAAGGCTCATAAACCTTTAAAAAGTGTGCGGTTGCAATTTTAGGGATATAATAACAATCAGCAGGCAGTGGCATCCTGCAACTCAGGAACAAATATCAATCCAATGCAGGCTGACAGCTCGACTGTTAAGACTGCGTGTTCTGACAAAACGGGCAAAAACCCAACGAAATAAAACAAAAAGGAAAACCGATAAATTCAAACCTCATGTAGTGTGAAGAGCAAATATGAAGAAAGGCATCAAAATAATGAAAGATTGTTTATGTATTCTGGCATGAAATGGGCTGGGTGTTAGGAGGGAGCGGCGCGTGAGAGAAGGATGGACAGCACTGACAGCAGCGTATTCATCCTGCACGCCACAGCAGACGGCCCGCTAGTAGCGCTCGACAGAGCAATAAATCAAGGGCTCTCCATGCTGTACCTACAGCTTATTACATCCACCATGACAAATAAATAATAATCCCTGTCACGACAGGCCTTTGCTCAAGGATTGAGCCAGAAACCCTTTTGCTCATCACTCCTGATCTTAAGTGAAAACACTAGAACAAGGGAATTGAAGGCCATGCTTTACTGAGCTTATGAAACTTGCTGAGGAAAAAAAAAAAAAAAAAGGTTGACAGGAGGGAATAGAGTGTATGGAAAGAGAGAAAGAGAAAATGACACTGTCCAAGCCAGAGCAGTCGGTGTGAAAAGGAAATGACCCTGGCTGCGCTAGCTAGCTAGCCAAACACAGTGTGTGTCTGTGCGTGTGTGTGAGTGAGTGAGAGAGCGAGAGAGAGAGAGAGAGAGAGAGAGAATGAGTACTGCACAACCACTGTCGCCTATTCAACAGAATAGCACCCACGGGGACGGAGCTAAATCAAAAAGGGTTCACCACTAGACATAAACGGCAAAGCGAGAGCAAAACTTCATGCCCATTTTAGGAGCCTATCAGGTTTACAGTGTCCACCGAAGCGACTAGTTCTCCTAATGCCTATAAACACCCTGTCAGTCTACTCACGCAAATCAACACCACTGTGGGCCAAATCTGCTACAACACTGTACAAGCATGCAAAATTAAATACTTAAGCATACACCACATGTTTACTGAAAACACCAACGCTGACACAGGATATCAATTTACCAATAAAGCAGAACATGTTCTGTGCAACAATTACCCTCAAGAGCGTCTTCCATTAGCAACGCGGCTGGAAACACTGCAGTGCAGCAGCTATTTTCTACATAACTGATCTGCATGTCATGCAATGATTATAGGAAAATAATCCATGACAGGGTGGTGTGACACAACCCAACAGTTTCCTATAACAGCATGTCCTGAAGGGTTTTATTCCTCTTACACCGCAGCAATGTTACCAGGCCATGTTACCAAGAATCAGCAAAGCCCTCCGTCCTCAAGACTTGACTGTCTCAAAGTTCTGACCCTTTCAAAAATGATAAACAAACAGAAAACCTCACTGTATCGATGACTACTCACATGTTTTCCATCTGTTTACGCCAAGCGTCCACCACCCAAATTCCTGTGTAAATTGTAACTATGGCAACAATAACGTGTTAGGATGAGTGCGTTACTTTGCTAGGAACTAGTCAGAGCCAAGGTGTTACAGAACATTTTGGCAAACATGTGGCCAATCAGATCCAAGAATTCAATGATCAAAGGATGGGATATTAGCTGTGTGGGCCAGCAGAAGCTAAAACACGCTCCTAATTTATCACGCTATTTATCTGTCTTTCAAATAACCGACATTTCAGTAGGTGCCACCTTCCAATAAATATTAAAAGTCACACCCCACACACACATACCTTACTGTCTCTCCACATCTAATTCAGGCTCCTAAAGTACAGCAGTGCACACTGACATTTGTGTATGACTGAAAGTGTTACAAGGGAAATAAAGTGCTGATTAAAGAGAGGGCTCTCAAAGGTTACGGAATGGTAAATGGAGCTTCCATCTTGTTGCTAATAGGAGGGAAGCTGTTAGACAGGAGGAGATGCTGATCAGGACGGCTGCATGGATCCTTCAGTCCCTGCACGGGTATTAATCACAGAATCACTAAGGCATGCTTAATTGCGAGTTGTACATCACAGTGAAATTCAGGCGCGAAGAAGCAGGAAACTCATTATTCCCGCGTTTAGATGTGGGATGCTTCACGTTTGATCCCTCCTGTACACATGGGACTGGGCTGAATCTGACAGCGAGAAACTGATGATGCCGTAACCCACTAATTAATATGACGATTACTATTACACTGAGCATTGTTAGACCGTTAGCTATTCTAAAATCTCCATTAACGTCCAGAAACAAACAATCTGGCCTTGTTAAGTAGTTCTACAGTACAGTATTCCTCCACACCTGTTCAGTCAGATAGCAGCACACGAGACCGAGCCGCTGCCACAAAGACATCACGTAGAAACATTGTAGTTTCTACTATAAGAAATGAACCATGTCTATGCACTGAACACTGAGACAATCGACACACAACAATAAAACTCTTTGTCCTTCAAATACAAAATCACAAAATGATCTATAAGCGCGAGATCCTTTATAAGGGATTTCAGAGTTGCCATAGCTACTACAAGTTAGCGCACTGACAGTTTATCTTGCGTTGGAGTTGAATATAAAAGTCATCAAGCAGTCACTGAATGTAGGGCAGTAATAGCCTTTTGCAGCACAGATGGTATAGCAGGATGAGTCCCACTTAAGTTTATATATTTAATATCAACAGTTATATTACAAGTAACTGCATAAAGTTGCTAGTCTCTGTGTGTTTCTTGTGCAGATTTCTGTGTTTGCAGGGTTTACTCAGAGTTTCCTCCCACCTCCCACAAACATGCCATTAGATGAACTGGTAACTCTGTATTGCTCCTAGGTGTGAATGAGTATGTGAATGTGTGTGCACGCATGATGCCCTGTGATGGACTGGCATGCCATCCATGAGGCCCAGTGTTCCTGGGATAGGCTCTGGATTCATCATAACCTTGACCAGTATAAAACAGTAACTGGAGATGTTTGACTATATTTTTGACTATATTGAGATGTTGAACTCTCAGGCTATAAGGACTGTTGTTAGTTTTGGAGGAAAAAGGGTGAAGCTTGCAAGCTGAAGAACACCATCCCACCTGTGAAGCATGGTGGTGGCAGCATCATGTTGTGGGGGTGCTTTGCTGCAGGAGGGAATGCTGCACTTCACAAATAGATTGTATCATGAGGAAGGAACTGTATGGATATACTGAAGCAAGATCTCAAAACATCAGCCAGAAAGTTAAAGCTTGGTTGCAAATGGGTCTTCTAAATGAACAGTGACCCCAAGCATACTTCCAAAGTTGTGGGCAAATGGCTTACAGTGTGGGCAGAACTGAAAAGGCTTGAAAGGAGGCCTAGAATCCTGACTACTGCATGATCTTTTCATTAACCACTAGAAACAACACCTAGCTTTAATCTGAATTAAATCTGAATTAGCTCACGATATTTCTATGTTGCTTTGCCAGAAATGCTCTGAGATAGAGAGGTATCGATCAGATAATGAGATGAAGTTAAAATTCACGGACATAGAAAGAGTCAGCTGCAAGGGAAGATGGAATTGCTATGAATTTATCAAGAGTGCACTAGCATGCTCCTACAGCTAAAATGCAAACGATTATGATTTAGAAATAGCAATATATGATCTGCAGCACACCAGTATAGTCACAGTGCTCACTGTATATTATTCAGGACTGAAAAACATGGTGCAAAACCTGTAAATGTAAATAGAGAATGAAAGCCAAAAACAGCTGCTTGTGGCATCTTCCTAACCCCGGTTTCATGGCCTTGTGTCCTTTCCTATGAGTAAGACTGAAAATATTTGTACTGATGCCAGAGACTTGGCCATGGTAGCATGTGGTCAAGATTTCCATGCCTGTGTAAAACAGATATCATGCCTGAAGTCAGAGCAGCACAGCACCTGAGGCCCTAAAACGTTTGACCTCTGGAGGGCAGCCACTGGGCCTGAACATATGAGAAGAGAGCTTTATTCACTGCGTATAGTCATCTGTGCACACACACACATACACACACACACACAAACTTTCTCACAACACCACACACACATAGCAAATGTGCGAAAAATGACCACGAAGGAGTCAAAGTGCATTTAGAGTTCACCAGGCAGGAGGGGGTTATGGGTTAGAGAAAGGTGAAATAAAGTCAACAGTGAAGAAAAGGAGAAAGACACAAATTCCTTCACCTTTCGTTTCGCTGCATTAGTGGAGATGCAAGCGAGTAGGAGGACGATTTAGCTGCCAGCTTCAGCTGAATATTCACCTAGTCCGTGCTAGACGACATTAATTTGTATGTGTTGGAGTTTTGAGATGACATGGTGTGTATATGTGTGTGTGTGTGTGTGTGTGTGTGCGCATGTGTGTGTGTTTGGTGGGGGGTATGGTAAGGAGAGACGCACAGGGACACACTGGAGAAGGTCAACCTCAGTACAGGGGAGTGGCTGGCCATATCAATCATCTCAATTTAGGCAGTTTTATTAGTATGCAAAAGCAATCTTCTTGCTGTAGGTCAAACAACAAAGCCGTGTTACTGTGTTAAGCCTCCTGCAGTCAGAAAAACAGTGATACACCTAAGCAAGATGGATTTTTCTGACGTGAATAAAGAATAGTAGTTTAACTTGTGACGAAAATATAAAAAATCTATGTATCTTTTAACTTTATGAACTGCTAGGACCGAGCTAGGACTTTTGCGAGCACAACATGAAAGAATTGTGGCGATACTGAGATTTGGAGTCTCACAGATTCTCTAAAAGATGGATACAGACAAAAGACGTGGACATAGCCATCATGCGAGAGCTGCATGGAGAGCTGCAGGTTGAAATTCAGTAAACGCAGCCCAAAAAGGTTAAAAAAAAAAAAAAAAGAAGGAATTAAATGTTCTCCTCCAGAGTACATAATGCAATTTTAGTGGAAAAAGAGAACATTAACCAACCTCATGCTAGCTCCATATTCGTCTCGGAACTCCAAAATGATGCTTATCATCTCTCTAAAAGTATGCACTCAGTGCCCCTGTCAGGCCCATAGGCTGGAAGAATGAAGAATGCAGTGGTATTGAGTTGCTGGCACACACAGGCTGTTTCTAAATGCACTTTTTTTCCAGGTCAGGAACTATGGAGAATGAAACTCACTCAAACCAGCTTAATTCAGTAGAAGCAGGTATGTATTAGGAAAATGTAGAAGCCAAGGTCTTCAATTTAGGCATTAAACATTGTTTATGTGTTTAAGAACGAGCCAAAAGACAAATTTAGAATAGTGAGTCCAACAGTATTATATCTGCAACCGGCCAAAAGCCAAAGCAGTTTCAGGCTCACATGACTTTTCGAAATTACGCGCCATAAACCCAGAACTTCATTTGTACACTTCAAATAGCACACTATAATGGATCGCATCATTTAAAGACACCGTGCCTGCTATCTGTTCATTTTCACTTGTGGGGTTCCTGTTTAATGTATGAAGCCGCACCTTAATCATCCGCTTTTAATTAGGACATCCACTTAGCACCTGGAGAGCAAAAGCCTTCAAAAAGGAGAGTCAAAAGAAATATCTCCCCACTGCGTTATTAACAGAAGTACATCTGCCCTGCACTACAATGTGTAATTAACAGGGTTCTAACAGGCCATAAAACCTTCATTAACACATATACTTACACATACACATAGAGGCTTCTGGGATCCTACAAATGTAAAACACATTCTATAGGACTGTCAAGGAGGAAGCTGGTTTCCCCATCAGATTAGAAACGGAGCTGCACTGGATATGCTGAACTAATATTTGTGAGAGACAGAGATATATCACTGTCCTGTACGGGAGCAGAAACTAACGCAGTGCCCTTTAAGTGCTGCAGATAAATCGGTGTGGTCAACAGGACTGTGTGATGTACGCAGTCCTCAAGAATCAGCCACCCAGATCCTTCATCAGCTTTTAATTTGTATTTGCAATGTTTTCAACAACACTGTTTACAAGGACCTGCGAGGCTTGCCAGCAAAGTGTGGTTTTATAT
>JAQQZR010000038.1:15749796-15791517 GCA_030068235.1 Notoglanidium macrostoma
ATGGTTTAATTTGTATTTGCAATGCTTTCACCAACGATGTTTACACTCTAAGAGGACTTTTTTTTTTCCTGGAGGCCTGTGCGACACGCCAGCAAACAGCGCATGTGTATGTGTGTGTGTTTTTTTATATGCGCGTGCTTTTCTAACAGAATACACCTCTGCTTGGAGACAAACATGGCAATGAAACCCTTCTCAATAAGTTGCAGTTATAATGGACCCACTGTTGTAAAACCATCCACTTACAAAGTTTGGCAGGCAGTAGATCATTCAGTGGTAAACAGCATGCTTTATCAGATCATAAAATCAGCTTGTAAGCTTTTAGGGTTTTGTTTTTTTGGGGGTTTTTTTTTCAGTTCAGAGAAGGGAAAAAAGTCTTCCTCTAGAGAAGAAATGAAATTCACAAATACAGCAAATAGATGAATGAAAATAAAACTTAGTTTCAGATTAAAAATAAACACCCGAATAAGTATATGTATATGTATATTTTCCTTCAGGTTTTAAATCTACTCTGCCATTTTTTGAATACTCTGAAAAACAGCACTAAACTGCAGCATTCCTTGTTGCTGGTTGTCGCCTTCAAAAATGACTCGCGCTGCATTACTGGACCGTAATTCACCTTTCTAGGTAAAAGATACATAATATAGATAAGGGTACCACCTCAGTGACAAAAAAAAGGTACGGTTTAGTACCCCTTTTTCTGCAAACTGTAGAGTATAATAACATCTAAGGAAGCCCTCTACCGTAGAAGACATAAATAAGACAACTAGGATTCGACTCTCTATTCCTCAGACAGTCCTTTCAGAGCAGGATGTAGTCAAAGAAAGCCTAGCTGCTCTGCCTGGACTGGTGTCTCTGATAAACACACTTCTGCCTACAGTAGGAGGGGTCAGGAGTTCAAACCCCAGGTTTTAAAAGTTAAGGCTGGGATGTGAACTCCTGACCTCGGCAATGTTGTGGGGGGGTCGGCACTTCAATGCCGAGCTGCCTGGATTTACAACTGCATGCTGACTCCATGCAAGCACAGCAGAAAACACCTGATAGCATCTCCTTTGGGGAGGAGGAGTCACTGCGCTCCCTTTGTACTTTCAGTCACAGCCAGGCCTGCACCATAAATCATGTTAATTAGTTGACTGATAAAATAAATCTTAAAGAGTCAGGCGAGATCCTGTTTCCCGCACTGTTTTAGGCCGGCTGCGTTATTTGTCATCTGCGAGTCACTGTTTAATCTAGCCATTTGTAGCAGGAGGTTTTTTTTCCAGGAGGTCTGGACGAGCCAGAGGGACGGAGAGAGGCCGATACAGGTAGCTTCAGCTCATCCATCTTCCCCTGGGTGGTCTACGCCGGCCCGAGCCCAAACACAGGCCTGATCAGCAGGGCGCTGGTTTCACATGCAGATGCTCTACTTAGTTAACACAAAATGCTATAATGAGTCCTTAATTTACAAGTCGCCCTAACTTTAAAAATCATCATTAACCCAATGCCAAATGCAATTTAGCTTTGTGTGTGCATTAAAATTGAGTTTAATGTGGAGAACTCTACAAATTTTTAAGTCTTTTTTTTTAAGAGATTGTAAATTCTATGTAGGAGCAGTTGTACAAAACAGCAATGGAAACAACAGCACAAGACGTTGTAAAAAGGTATTAAATAGCAAATAAATCTGCCTACAAATACCCACATGTGCTGAAAACCTGTGATTTTCATTTTGGTTGTATGACAGCACTATTTTCTGCGCGTACTTCTGATGCTTTTGAGGAGATATGAAATGTGCCTCGGCTCCACTGGCATGTGCCAAAGACTTAAAAAGGTCGTCCACGTACCAAAATACTTCTTACGAAAGTACACTGTTTCATCAGTAATTACGGCTTTTTTGCTAGAGTGTTTTGTGTTTTGCTTTGCTTGTTCCGTCTCGGAGGCTAACAACCCTTCATTATCCATGGTTTGACTCCCTTCTCACCAAAGCAAATTACACAGGAGAGTGACAGCTTTCAGAGGAGAGTAGTGGTGGTGTCCTCTTCCCTTAAGTGTGCCTGTAAATCACAGGGACACAGCTTTGCCTTCTAACCTCTCACCTGCTGACCCTGCAGAAAACCCTGAGGACAACATTATTATTATTATTATTATTATTATTACTGGGCTTTTCATGATATCCATAGGTACGGTAGAACTGATTTCATGGTAATGCATCATATCGGTACTCACAGTATTCATATCCGTATTACTCCCAGCCTCAAGTAGTACTAGTCATAGTAGAAGTAATAATATCAGTAGTACTAGGAGTAGTAAACAAAGAACTATAATAGTAGTACCAGAATAAGTAATAATAATAATAATACAAATAATAGTTGCTGTTGATGACAATATCAGTAGTAATACCACTAATAAGAGTAAAACAATGTACGTAGTAGTAGTGATAACAATATAAGTACTAGTAGCAGTGATATTACTAGCAGTAGAAGTAGTAATGAGATAACTAATAATACTACTAATAATAATAATAATAAGTCTGGCTAAATCAAGGCTGCTTTGATTATTAAAAAATAAGGACTATAATAACATTTCCTTGAGTTGTGAAGAAAACAACAATTAGTTGTTTCTACATTTTTGGTTGTTATACATGTTGGTATACATCTACATGGACTAATTAGGTGAGCCGAGTTGGATATATATATATATATATATATATAGTATCATTATGATGTAAATCTAATATCTATACAGATTAGTGTCTTATGCTAACTTGCTCTATTAGGACAGAAAGAACTGAAGTAAAACTTTGATGGTGACAAACAAAGAGCCTTTGTAAGTCAGACTGCACTGAGTAATGAATAGGCAGGTGTGACTGCTCAGACCGGTCTTTTTGGTTGCCTTTTAAGTAAACATTAAGTTGGAGTCATCTACAAAGGACAGCAGGACTCCACACTCTGAGGAAGGTCATTCCATGCGGAGATAAAGAAAGTGACAGCAGGAGATCCATGTAGGATGAAGATTGCAGTGCATCCTGTTCCCTTGTGTGATTTACTGGCGGTCGTAAGCGACGCAGAAGCTGCTTTTGTTTGATGAATAAGGAAAGGAAGCTGGTGCGGAGTAAGTTCACTTCATCAGTGCTGTGCTCCGGCCTGTTTCCACATTCTCGCAGGAGAGGATTATCATGATGAAGCCATCTCACACTACCTATTGATCGGAGCCTTTGCCTCGCTCAGTGAAAGAAAGTCACGTCAATAAAATCATCACTAAATGAATTCATTTTTCAATTGTGCTCTCCGAGATAATTAGGTTGTACATCATGGCTAGGTTTTGCCACTATATCATGAGTGAATTATTCAGCCCTCCAACACATCATCATCATCATCCTTAGTTTGCTCTGAGCGGCGCACTAATAAACTGATGGGTACATAATTCTATTCCTGTTCCCCTGCCAGTGAAGCACAGAGCGAGCCAGTTGAATAACTCTTCTTTAAGCCCATTACTGGCTGTAGCACTAATATCACCATCTAATGGTGGATAATACACAATATTCAAGAGTTCAATGCGTACCGTGTTTGCAAATGCCTTTGTAAAGAGCTGTACTTAATCATGCATTTCACACTCTAGGGACTGGGCAAGAATAATCAGTAATAAGGCCACACCGAGCCTACATGTTCATTAGCAGATTACAAGATCACAATTTGCACAGCGAGAAAGACCTACTTTAGCACCACTCAGGAGGTAGAAAGTAGCATAAACTGTACACTACACAGCGTATACATTTACTTCAAATTACGCAACGAATCGTTTATATGTATTTATACCACAGAGCTGTTGAATTCTCGAATCTGATTGGTCAGAAGGTGTCGATGAATCTTCTATAACAGCAGCTCTGACTTAGTCGTCTCTATAAGAAAAGATCAGTCACAGCAGGCGTTCACATAACCTAAGCCTAATGATATACTATGATGTCATTTAACAAACACAAATGTATAATCGCCGATATAGTGAAGCTCGGAGACTTTTACGTAACATATATGGAAGGAGTCTCCAGTTTCAGTACAGCGTAACAGTTATAGGTAAGGCGGTCCGTGTCACATTGTTCAACATGTCTACAGAATGGACGAAGACGGGTTCTCGGTAACATAACAAGTTTTCGTATTGCTAACTGTTAACTGTAAAGAGAAAAAAATAGAAACTCATGATTTTTCTTAACTTAACTATCAGCATAACTATCAATAGGTAAAAATTTTATCATTGGCCGATTGCTGTGGTAAGATAAATAAAACACCTTGGGATGTGCCGTTATAGGAAAATAATCAACTTCAGCACGCCCTGTATACATGTTGTGTTTTATTCCTTAGATACACTAACTACATTAAGTATTCATATTGCAGTAAGCAGGAACAAGTCTGTATCACTGGAAAATATAAAATGCGCATATGTGAAAAATGTTACCACTTATACTACTGTTTGCTGCCTTGTAAATGGAGGATAAAGAGGAGTGAAGAAGGAAAACCGCAGAACTTGTTTTAGCTCATAGGATGACAACCGCTGCTTTCAACGGCAAATAAATGTCTGTCATCGAGACAGTCATGTGTACAGTCTATAAAAAAGCTTTTCATTGGTACACAAACGAACAAATGAAAAGAAAATGCTAATACTACCCATGAGCACGAACATGAACCTGAAAATGGACTCTTATTTTGGAGGGCAGACATATCTTATCTGCAATTTCACATAAAAGTTTTGGTCATCATAATAAGATGTAAATAGGTCCCATTAGGCAACATCCATTATAGTGAAATCAACATAACCCGATACATAATTCTGTTAAACTTTCCGATACACAAGAGTTATTTATGAGCCGGTATTATAAAAGAAGCATATATAATTTATGACCTTCAATTATTGAAGTCGGCTACTTTCCATGAGCTCTCAGGTTCTTAGGGATCCATGGATACACACATGCCAAAAATATGCAGCAACGCCACTTAGGCTGCTAAAGCGAGATTCGAGACTGATTTATGGACATAAATTAAAAGGAATGAAAAATTTATGGCTGCAATTTGTGGGCAGCCATAAAACTATTACAGAACTTTGGAGTCCTTTTGTCTCTAAGTGAGGCAAGATGATTTATGAAAACATAATAATTCTCTCCTTCAGAGATACATGTCAAAGAAAGCATAATCAGGCAGAAAGCTAAGTGTTTTGTGGGCGTGTGATTTACTGACAATCACAATCAACAGTGCTGTTTAAACAGTCAGCACCCAGTTTGCTCGCTTATGTGCTCAACTATTGCTTCTACTGTTGCTTTCAGTGCTGAAGAGAAGTCTATCTGTCACTGGTAAATGATAGATTAAGCTTGCATTCAGCAGGGGCGAAGCTGGGTATGTCAGTTACCTGGTAGAAAAAAGCTCTATTCATCAATCCAACACACACCTAGTTAAACAAGACCTGAAAGGCTGAAGGCCTACTGCATCAGAGTTTCTCAGCGGGCTATATGCCTATACATCGCATCCGTGTGACGTGCATGAATCACTGTGCGCAATAAATGTCAGAGCGTCGCATCTGAAAGCATTTGTTTTGCCCAGAGGTACTTGACTGAGAGTTTCATTTGTAGCTCGAGCAGGGATGAAAAATGATGTGGAAATGTCTTTCAAGTATACAGATTAGAGGCTGAACACGCAGTTCCATAAAATACAATTAAATTATTATCAAAGATTTATTATGTTGACTTGTCTTATTATTCCAATTTCAAAGTGAGAAAACATCCCTCATTCTGTAAAATATAATTTTATTTATGCATTGTTTTCCTTAAGATATTCGCCCATTTATCATACATACTGAGCTGCCTTGATACAAATGCTAAATAAATCCAATCAGCATGTCTTTGCAGCAGAGTGTAACACATCTGCGTGTCCTGGGAGAAGTCAGGTTGGTGCTATTTTTTGTGCACACGTGCATGCGACTCGTGTGGCAATGCGAGTCATTAATAAAGATATGCCCATGGCTGGCACCAGGCTGGGCTCTGGTATGTCTCTGTGAGGACCGGCTCAGTGCTGGGGAATGTGGGTAGCCCTCTCCTTGGCTCTGCTGCCGTTGATTGTGTATGATTAATGGTTTAAAGGAACGGGGAGAGAAAGGTCAACTTCTGGGTTGGAGTTGGAGCAGCTACATAGGGAGTAATTAAGACACTTGTGTAAGCATGATTAATAAGCCCGGGCTGACACTGTGTACTGTAAACAAGAGGCAACCAGATGGTTTGCCACATAATGCATTTCATGCCAAGCTGAAGGATCCTCTAAATGAAAGCATGCAGTATTGCACCCCCTCTCTCCCTCACCCCAGCAAAAGCTTACTCGAGTCACATCAACACGCAGCGCTTATTTGAGAAATGAGCCCGTGCACGATTCCTGAAAACAGTTCCTAGAACAGATAGGAGAAGGAATGTTTACTAAGAGCGATGTTCTATGTAAGGAATAAACACAACAGCGTGCCCCGTTATAGGAAACTTATCAAGAGCGCACCTCAAAGTGGTTTTATACCTTAGCATTTTACCAAGCAATGGCAAGTCGTACTTTTAATTCAGTCCAACCTCCGATGACTTTCCTACAGGGGTAGACGATATGAAAAAACTGTCACACCATGATACACAAAGATATTTTTATGATACATAATATGTATCACAATACCTAGTTTGACCAAGAACGTTACTTTTGTATTTTAATTTATAATCTACAAAAATAATTGACAACAAATAAATATATTTTTTTACATTATTGATCTTACATTTTACAGACTCAGGACAAGATTTTAATAAACCAGCTGCTTCAAAACAGAATTTATGAAAAAAAAAAAAATGAAGGAAAACAATATATCACAGTGCTGTTGAATTTTCAAATCTGAAGGTGTTGCTTCATTTTCAGCAGCTCACAGATTTATATTAATGAGCTTGTTTTCTCTTAGGAGATGTTTTTTTTTAACATGGATGGACGGAGTCTCCACTGCCAGCGATCGCTACATTTTCCACAGCATCTCATCAAGTTTTATTCCTTATAAAATGAACACTATAAGGCCAAAGGTATGTCGACTCCTGACCATCATGTGCGTCATCTGCAAACTGTTGTTACAAAGTTGGAAGCACACAATTGTATAAGATATATGCTGTAGAGTTACAATTTCCTTTCACTGGAACTAAGGAGCCCATAACAGTTCCAGCATAACAATGCTACTGTGCACTAAGCGAGTGACATGAAGGCATGGTTCGCCAAAGTTGGAGTGGAAGAACCTGAGGGGCCTGCACAGAGTCCCAATGAATACCTTTGGGATGAATCGTAATGCTGACTGCACCCCAGGCCTCCTCACTCAACATCAGTACCTGACCTCACTAATGATCTTGCGGCTGAATGAGCACAACATCCCCACAGCCACGATCCAAAACCTAGTGGAAAGCCTTCTCAGAAGAGTGGAGGTCATTATAACGGCAATCTGGAATATATACACATATGGGTGTCCACATACGTTTGGCCATATAGCGTAATAATACCCATGACATCTCGGAAAAGTGTACTGTGACATCATTTATCCCGGTATCAGTATTATAACATCATGTTCCCCAGCCGTGATTTCCCATGATGGAAAACTTGGATAAAATTGAAGCTTTATCTGTAACTGTTAAAAAGTGCCGAAACTGGAGACTCCTTCCATAATGCGAACTAAACGTCCGACACAACAGCAACTGTTACACACGTTGTTCAATCTTTTTGTGTGTTCGTCTACCCTACTGCAAGTCCCTCTTTAAGTTATCACCATGTAAACAACACCATTAATTTAAAACCTTACCTATGGAAATGTTAGCAGAGTTACAGATTATAAATAAGAGAGATTAGAGATACAGATTACAAATGAATAAACACCTTCTGACTGACTGATAGCATCAGAACATAAGGAGACAATTTTATACAATATTATGTACTTAACAATACAGTTTAGAGCACAGGGACAAATATACAAGAGAACTGTTTCTGTCTCTACGTCTCTCTCTCCCTCTCTTTCCTACAGGCTCTTAACCATGTGATCAGCAATAGCAGGATTAGCTCGGGTATGCGGAGAGAGAGAGAGAGAGAGAGAGAGAGAGAGAGAGAAAGAGGGAGACAGGTGTCAAAACGCTCCAGCAAGCAAAGCTAACGACCGCTAATCAGCTCTGTTGTTCTTCTGCAATCCCCGTCCAATTCACAAGTTTCATCCCACATGAAACACAATTACAGAGGGTTCTGAAGTTCAGCGTGCACTTACTCAGCCGTCTCTTCATGTAAATGTTGGCAGTTAGTAGAAAAACTTGGGAATATCTGAAGAGAAATAATATCTCGAGAAGCGTAGAGGGAATAAAGGAACAGGTTCTTTTCTGCACCGCAGAGCTCCACATCTGTATACATGTGCAAGACAAAGCAGTGATAAGCTTTTTCACATAGGACCATGGCTCAGATGTCCGGAACACGGGGCATAAAAGCCCAGCCTGCAGAAATCTCTCAGCTCCAAGCCAGCTGGAATAAAGTCTCACATAAACTAGAACAAAAGTTGAGAAGGGGAAAAAAGATGTACTTCCTGAAGAAAAACTAAAATGTAAAACTGTGCAAGTCACAAAGTCACGATCCTGTAAATTCAGTGGCCTAGCAAAAACTAGAGCGTGTGTTAGCAGTTAGCATGATGAAGAGAGACTGAAAGCAGATATGGATAAAAACATTAGAAATCATTATCATTAAAGTGTATCACACTTAGTGTATCTGGCTCAGAGTAGAGAGCACAGCTTTTACCTCAGAAAGCAGCGAGCTCGTACTGACCTCTGTGCCTTTACATGTGAAAAAAACATGGATGCCTCCGTGATCGTCTTTTGTTAGCAACGAGCTAGCCATCTAGCTGTGGTGAGTGATGTACATTTACCTCGTCAAAACAATGACCCGTGTAATCAGTTAGAATGTCAACAAGTGAATATCTCTGTGTTGATTTATCTAAAGCAAATATGTTTATATGCAGTATCAGTCATTTAAAGGAAAGTAGTACTGCTTTATTCACTGTTAATTCTGTCGATTCGATGTCATTTGCTGAAAAAGAAAAAAAAAACAAAACGGACGTCTACACGAAACTTTTGTTTGCTCTGTCAGAGCATGTAAAGCTCATAAAAGTTACAGGCCTATAGTTCCTGGCTATTGGTGCTGTTCTACTGTAGTGTATGTCGAAACGTTTAAGCAATGTTTTGGACTGAAATGGCAGCACAGCGTCAACGGAGAACCGTAGTGAGCAGTGTTAGCAACAAGCTAGCTAGCAGCCAAGCTCGAGTAGCATTAGCAACCAGCTAACCAGTGGAAAAGTAGCAGTACTGGTAGCAACAATCTAGCTGGCTGACATTAGTGATAACTCTAACATTGATGAATACCTTCTCAGAGCACTTAGTTATGGATTTAACCAAGAACTATGTCTGGGTGTTAACGGCCAACACTGCTATAAACTAATTTAAAAGCACAGAAGGGTGACGTTACAGTCTGTGCAGCCATGATGATTTGACGTCACTCTATAAATGAAGGAACTAGTAGCCGAAAAGACTACACCAGGTTAACGAGTTGAAATTGAATGTTGAGTGGACGTCCTTGGGGGTTTTACCAGTTGTAGGCGGCAAATTACAAATTGCGACTTCACCTCAAACGCAGCATTAGTCCTCATATTCGGCCTAATTGTCCCAGAAGGAGTCACTGCGGAACAGGAGGCTAAGGGTAGAACTCAACTGGCCTGACAAGCACTGCCATTAAACATACTCATACATGCCTTTACCAAAGCCGTCAAAACAACCGCGTGTCCGGGACTCCTGCATACTCGCAACGGATATAATCTGTTCCCAGCGCATGGAGGCATAAATTAGAAACACGTGCTCTGTTCTGAGCTGGATATGTAGAGCTTATTAAAAGGTTCACCAGCTGGAGTTCATGTCTGAATGTGGTCTAATGTGGTCTGACATGCAGTACATTTTCAATTTCTCAAGTCTTTTTCGTGTAATTAATTTCATAAATGTCAAAGGTATTATGGTATCACTCTTCCCCTCATTTGTTTCAAAGGTCGATTCGTTAAAAGGATCTAAACGGAAATGCGCAAGATACAATTCAGGTGCCCTTGCTGCTCATGGCGGGGGTGTTAGTTAATGCTGCCTGAAAGATACAGCTATTCAAACACACTAGCTTCTCATCACAACTGTAAATCTGTAAATAGCTATGAGGTTTGGGCCCTTGGCAGTCTCCGAAAGTTTTGCTTTTTTAACTTTTCACGTAGCCTATTTCCTGGTGTCAAATTCATTATGGAAACATCCTGATAATGTGGTGGCAGAAAACATGCATTCCAAGACTCAATCATCAGCGATTATCGGTTCTCAGTCCTCTGAGCAGGAGGAGACTTTAAGTTCGCCCATAGATTTAATTACCCATTTATTTTTAGCTTTCATGGGATGCTATGCTACCAGACTAGCCAAAAGGCAGCTTGCTAGTTCAGTAAGCTAGGCTACAAGCTCTTTAGTTAGCTATTAAGTAAACACTTAATGTTTCATTTTAAGTTGTGTAACATTGCTCACTAATAACATACTACAAGCATGACAAGGCTCATTATTAACTACTGAATTGATGGCAGGATCAGTGAGACCCAATACTGAAATTATAATTTAGTCATTTACAATTAACCTAAAAAGCCAAAAGAGCTACTCTCTTCCACTCAGTCACTCACTTTTAGTAACCACTTTACCCCGCTCAGGGTCATGGTGGATCCAGAGCCTATCCTGGGAACACTGGACGTGAGATAGGAACACACCTTGAATAGATGCCCAGACCATCTCAGCACACCATGCATATACACTGTCACGCTCGTGCACAACTAGGAACAATTTATCATAGCCTATTCACCTACTGGCAGGTTGTTCGGAGGTGGGAGGAAACCAGAGAACCCAGAAGGGAACCCAAGCAGACACAGGGAGAACACGTACAGACAGTAAGGTGTTGAAACAGCACCGCCACTCGCTGTGCCATCGTGCAGGCCTCCGAAAAACCCTAAACTCAAACAATTTATCTTGAGTCAGTGCAGTTTTTGGAATAAAGGAAGGATAACATAACAGATCAGAAAATAGCAATTGATCTAACAGACGTTCAGCATTGTGATATATTAACTATGACACATTTCTTCAATGTGGAAGAAAAATTTTGATCTTGGTTAAGACCCTGCTTTACATTTATTGTAAGTGAGTTGCACATCAAGCCAGTATTGTTCCATACTTCAGCAACACACAACTGTGACAGCAAGGAAGCAAAGAGCAGGGCCTGGCTTTGTCTTTATGAAGGAGCCTGGAAAAGAGAGAATAGTGTGACTACAATTGCTGGATAGGCGCCATATGGCTTGAAATCATAGTCTTCAACAAAAAAAAGAAAAAAAAAAAAAAAAATTGTGAAAAGGGCTATGGAGAGAGACCTCAATACAGAGTGCACAGCCAGTTCTTGAGTGCTTGTTAATGCGCAAAATCTAAAGGCTTGAAATGCAGCTTGAATGGCGTCATATTAAAGGGGTTGTTGTGTGCATGTGTGTGTGTGTGTGCATGTGTGTGTGTGTGCTCTCCAATTCCCACTCAGAAAAACTTGAGTTTCTTCTTGAAGCTCTGGGCGTTGTTGATTTCTGAGAAGGGAAAAAAAACCCACTTAAAATGAGCATTTATCAAAAGTATAGCTCAAGGAGTGTTTGGAGGGCCATCATCCTGATGTTCCAGAGGATGATGAAAAACAGTGCTTTGCACTTCCTAATACAAATTCCACAGAAAACACTGTTGGAGTGTCTCAAACTGAAAAACTATTTGTCCTTTTGTCAAGTCCAAGTCTCTTAAACCGCTGTCAGCTCACTTGTTCTGCTATAGCGTTCTTATTATGATGGACTTGTCAGCAGTAAATTGTATCACTTATTGCCCATTTTACAATACATTTCTTACTTTGCGTCATGGGTGTGAACACAATGCTACTATCTGTATCTATATTTGTTTAATTCTTCCACTCTCTGTATCTAGATTTGAATTGAAAGTGTGCGTGGCCAAAAGCAGAAGGAACTCCTGAACATTTACAGTTCCTCAACCTCAGCTACATCACTCAGGTACATAATCCGTCTCAGCCAGATGCCTTGTGGACTCTTCTGGCAAGCATTCTAGCTAATAGCTAATAACTGAATAAGCAAGTAAGCTAACTATCTTTCAAAACGACGTCTTTCCAAATGAACACTATTCCTTATATCTGATAACATCAGCCACCTGTCAGTGTTACCTTAGAGTTAGTTTAGCGTTCAGGTTTGTTAGGTTACAGAAAAATCAAAAAGGTTCGCTGGAGAATCTATGATGAAGCCAAAACTGCCACTATGATGTCTGCATCCATATGATTTTGAATTTTATAATAAGCAAGCATGAATAAAACAACTTAAAAATTAAATAAATATTTATTTGGAAGACCCTAGCAGAGATACACTGCCCTGAGCACGGCATGTGGTCTGCATGGGCTATATGGAGCAGGGCTCTACGGGGGGAAAAACAAGCATAAAATAAATAAAATTACTAAATTCAGGTCAGTTTGTGTAGATATTTGGTAGAAATATGGTTTTATTTTGGAGCTCAGGAAGGTTGTGTTTAGGTCAGGACACTGGAGCAAACCAAAACCTGAATAGTGCTCCTTCTATTCATATCTGTATTTGTATGCATGTAGAACACATTATCAGTTCATTCTGAACGATACCTGAAGATCACTCTATACACATAACTGCTGAAATGAGACATCTCAAATCATCCAAACAAGCCCGTTGCAGATAGTCGAACGTGCTTGTGTAAAGTACGCATTAGTATGACTCTGCATCATGCAGTAAAATGATATTATATTATATTATTAAACATATACTAAAGATCATGGGGTAGTGACGTATGGTCATTTTGTTGTTACAGTACACAGAGAATATTGTGAATATTGTGAATGATCAGCACGGCAGCTCAGGTACTGCTGCGCTAAAAAGCACTTTAGATTCAGCCTAGTGGTCTCTCATGTTTGATTCATGCCTTAGTTCAGAGCTTAAGAGGACTCCATGATCCTGTTCATATTTAACCAGTATTTAAGCATTTCCAGCCCACTAAACCTAAACACAGAGGAAGTGAGAAAGAGAGAGAGAGAGAGATAGGAGCCAGTTTAATCACCATAATTTGTGGTTCGAATGACATTGTAATAATCATGTGATTTATGAGCTCATTCCAATCTATTTTTATAGGTAATCAACCTTAAAAGTGTAGCAAGAGCGTTCAAGTCCAGGGAGTATTAATGCTGTCCTCTCTCAAATTATTCTTCAGTGTCATTTAGGCTTCTGTGTAATGATACCTTAAAAGTTCATCAGCATGAAAGGAGTTAGAAGTCAAGTAAAAGACTGTGCATGAATATGAGCAAGTACTTAACACCGGCTCCCCTCGGTGACACTTTTTAATGCAAGTCAGTTCAAGTCAAGAGACAAATGTGGTATTTTCCTCATTCATATTACACGTCTGACAAGGCTTTAAAACCGTATAGTTTTAACATTTCCCAGCAGGAAGAGGAGGTTAAATGTCTGAAGTACTCGTAAATTAGTTGCTGCGTCTGGGTTTTTTTTTTTTTCATTTTCCCTGACACACAACACTCTCCTGACAAGGATGTGGCCCTCACTTTGATCCCAGAGACACTTAAATCAACACCAGAAAAAGGTTCATGCAAAGGTCAGGCGGGCGAGTCGTCCCATCGTCGCATTCCACAATCAGCCATTTCACACACAACAACAAAACATGCAGCGCTCTTACACCTCCACACATCCAAACCAAATTATTCCCTCGAAATTTCACTAAGCAACATTTGTACAGCAAAGTAAATCATGTAGAGAAGCAGCTGCAGGGGACACAGTAACAAACTGAAGTGCTGGGAAAACTTCAGCACAATTTGCTTAGGATACGGTGCACAGATGCAAGTTTTTAAAGTATCCAGGGTATGCAAAAGCTATTATGTAATTTTCCTAACATAACTGCGGAACACGTAATAGCCGGAAGATGGAATGATTGAAAAAAATGCAATCCAGAACAACAACAAAAAAAAAAACATTCTCCCTCCTCGTCGGAGAAACCGGGTTATTAGAAGCGAAAAATCTTCACACATCTACTCATATTGCAAATTGTTACAGTTCTCTTTGTCCTCTAGAACATTCAGAAGCATCATATCCAGCATAATTCAAATGCAGTGTCCGTTACGGTCTAATAAAAAAAGATCCAATTAATAGTGCATATCAATCTGTTGGCTCTGTCACAACATATTCCTCTTGATTCATTATAACGCAGGTTCTAGTCCTGCCTGGCAGCCTGTGTAGCCCTGTAATTACACTTCTTCCTTTGACAACCTGCATGATTGTTTTCCTAACAGTATATTACTTCGTTAGTACTTTCCAACGCCGGTTATTTTTAAACTGTCACTTTCGCCAGACTCATCCTGATTTGCACTCGTCTGTTTATCATAACAATCATTAATAACTGTCAGTCCGTGCCATCAATATAACAAACTCATTTCTTCATTAGCATGGCCCAGCATTTGTCTGTTCTGAGAGGCTGGGCATTTTCTACCAACAGGCCCAGCCAATTACTCCACTGAAATGGAATCACATTAATCAAAACTTAACAAGGTGGCAAATTTAAAGATATCAGATTGCAGGAGACAGCAGAACTAATATGTCACTGTCAGAGGTGCTATGTAGGTATACGGCAGGCGCACTAAATATATCTCCTTGCGCGGGCCACATGAATTTTGACATTTCATACGATCTGACAACTATCGAAGTGAGAGGCCTGCTTCTGATGACTCCTCCCCCCACCAGGACATGGACAGAGAGACACAAAGACACACACAGAGAGAGAGAGAGAGAGAATGGTGAGAAAGGACAGGGAAGAAACCGTGGAGTGTGTCTCGGGGAGAGCCAGCAGGCGGCAGTTCATCATGCCTGCCTTCACAGAGACGTTTTCTTTCACACTTTAAATGATGATACTCATCAATCACGGGCTGACAGCTGCATCAAGCCAGCTGCAAACATGCAAAGCCCAGCAGTCTGAAACATGCTGACACCACCGATCGCTGCATAGAAAATAATCATTCAGCCCAGGCCGAATGCTGGATTTATTTTCTCTCATATTAGAGCCTCCTTCTTGCTTCAGCCACTGTACAATACATACCATCCATTTTACAGGAACAATGCTGTTACCCCGAGCTGGCTCATGCAGAGTTAACGATTAGGCAGGAAGGAAAAAGTGGAGGTGACTAAACCTAATCAAGCAGGCCTGCAGGCCAATAGTGCTAACCTTATGTGGAGGGCCGGAGAGCTTAACCTCACTGTCATTATATCGACTTAACAGCTTGACTTTGGAAGGTCATTCGTAAGATACTCACTAGCATTAAGAAAGAAAGAATATACCGTACCTCTTTAGGTCAAAGCTAAAAAAAAACAAAAAACAACAACAACATTATTTTAATGGGAAATTTTAAGAATGATTTCTTATTCATCTAAAATATTAACAGAGAGGATTCCTGTAACACAACTGCCTATAATGCCACAAAAGCATTACAAAAGCCAAGAGAGGTCAGACCAAACAAACAAGAACGATGTCAGATATTATAGAGTATTATTGTCACCTATAGTGCCAGCTTCTGGGTGCGAAAATGTGTTTAATCCCACATCCAGCACCTCTCACAGTGCTCAGCAGCAGCATAGTCAATCCTACAAAACACGGCTTACAAAGAGCAATGAAGGCTATTAGCAGGAGAAGTTATTTATGCAGCACACACCCTCCGACACACAAACACACAGCCTCACACTGATGGATCCCGACCATTCCTCTCTACGTCCTCTCTCCTTTACATTTCGCGTGGCAGCGACTGCTCATTTTTTAGGAGGGGAGCTTATGGAGCAGATGGATGTGAATTCAAAGTTTCCTGATCTTTAGCAGAAGTTATGGAGGGTTATCTTTGGCTGTATATCTTTGGGCTGGCAGGCCTCCCCTGGCGATGAAGGATTAAGCACCGCAGCTGTCTCTCGGCCCGAATGATGCAGTGCAGCGCTCGCCGACACGACAGCATCACTTAATCTTAATGTCCGCTCCTCCAGCGCGGCCGCGCAGGACAAAGCCAATCAACATCACATGCCACGAGGATGGACCTACTGCTTGGCCCTGGAGTCTCTCACCCGCACCGACCGATTAATCAACTTCAGCCGGCCCAATCCCAGAGTTCACTTCTCTCACAGCACAGCTGAGCTTGCCACTGTGATGTATAGGATGGGGGGAGCTGCGTGGTCCAGAACACTTATCAGATTGCACATTATGCATGGTTGTGTATTGCTGAGAGCACGAGAGAGTGGGAAAAAGAGAGAGAGAGAAAAAGGGGGGGGGGGGGGGGAGAAAAGAGGTATTGAATGCTTACACCTTATTTCTGTCACAGACCACCTATTTGTTGTGTTTAAAAAGATATCTGACCACTAATGGCTAAAAAGCTTAAGATGGGCTTGGGGTTTGGAATAATGACTTGTGCACACTTAGACAAATTACACACAGGGAGGTCCATTACAAGCATTTAAATTCAATAAGATACAAGGGTATTAAAGTAGACAACATTTCCCTAGATCCCCGAATACTAACTTCTTACTCTGAAAGCATTTAAAAAGCACAAGAACAAATGGCTACGCTCAAAAAAGCAAGACCATGTTGTTTTTCTCAACTTGGACGAGGCCGAGACAACGGCAAAAGCGCATCATTCTCGAAACCATTTCATAAAAATGAACATAACCCATATTAAGCGTAAGCCATACAAAAGGTCGGAAAATATGTCCCTGAGAAAACGTAGGCAAATATCTTCATTTATTGGTGCGTCCCACTGAGGGTGTTTACATCACCACAGCTGATATGGAGCTTGTTGGAATATATTACTTTCATAAGTTACCTTCAAATGAAGACGGTACTATTACACTTCACAGTCGCCCATTTCAGGCAAGATTAAGAGCACCAAAGCATCCACTGCGCTGGAACAATATGCAACATTAAAGAAACAAAAAAAAGGCTCCTGTCCCTTACGGAAGGTGTATCTGATTTAGTAGAAGCAATTTAAAGCTGGAAGAATTCAGCGCTGCCTTTGAAGATGCTACATAATGTCAGCAAACAAGCGATAAACCACAGTAATAGTAGTTCATATTTCGACATAAGTTATTCTGAGCATTTCAAAACTCTAATGCAGGAGGCTGCACCGTTTTATCACCGTATCTACCTCAGCAACATTTTTCATCCTTTATTTGCAAGATACAATAAAACTGTCACTGTTTTCATGAGCCAGAGACCACATTTTCTTTCTTTAAAACAATTTAACTTCAATTGAATAAACTAGTATTACACAAACTGAATTTTGAGTCAACTGAGTTATATATGCTTACATCGTTTTCCAAACTGTAGCCATGTAACACTTTAAAGCTGTGTACTTGGTTAACCAGACTTTTAACATTTTTTACTCCATACAACAACAACAAAAAAAAAACAAAGTTCCCATGACCACATGGTTGAAGAAATCCGACGTGGCTGTTTTCAAAAACAATAATCATCATTGGTAATCATGTTAAACACCTCTCGACGATTAGGGAAGAAGGTACACGTCCAGCTTCATTATCAAATGGAGCCTGTATTTGTTTGTGTCGTTTTAGGTACATTTGAATATCCGTTATAACTTCAAGTTTAAAAAATACTACAGAAATTAACTAACAAAATATTATATGGTTACATGATACAGTATTAAGTCAATTATAGCTGTTGTGAAATGTCTAACTAGTATTATACAAGTCAAAAACTGATGTATAAATTCTACCAGCTGATGTGTGGGACATACTCCAATACTTCCTGGTACGACTGGCTACTGGATCAACTGAAGGAATCATTTTATTTGACTGCATTTTACTTTACCATTAAATAATAAGTCTTGCATAAAGATCATCATCTATGTCTGCATAAAAATGAACATAGGGACCTAAGCCACTATGTTTACATGCACATATTATTCCGGTTTTTGCCCTATGCCAACTAAGCTGTTTACTTGGCTAATGAGAATGAATGTTCCCGTTTACATGCATGCATCTCTACCCTAGCATTGCAAACAGTTGTCTAGTCGGTTTGTGTAGAACGCACAGAGTGTGTCGCAAACTGCCATAAAACCCCCAGTTGAGACGCATATTCCGAATGTATACATGTGCAAAGAATGCTTCTAAAACCTGAATATTATCAGCATATCCTATACGTCTTAATCGGAAAATGCTAAATTCGGAATAAGGCCGAATTTGGAATATTCAAATGGAATATGCTGTTTACATTGTCATATTCCGAAAAATAGTGGAATATTAATGTGCATGTAAACATTCTGAATCTTCCTCCATTTTGCACCTACACACAGCTTTTGTTCATTGCTTTTTAAACTCCCAGTTCATTTTACTGCCATGGTTGTATTTTTCCCGAACAGCTCGGCTAACCGTAACCAACCACAGACCTAGTCAACAAAGTCTTTCTTTGGAAATTCCAAACAACACAATTTATTAGTATTTATTCATTTCTACTTTATATTTAATAATAATTTTACTGTTATTATTCCTTACTTTGCCCAATTCATTATTACTATATTATCATAATTACTTATTTATTTTATGGATATATTGACATTAAATGATATAGGAATTTAGGAATATTTTTTTACTTTCTCTATTTTCTGCTTTTTCCCCTTACACTGTTTGTTTTTTATTTGCCCTTTTTATGTAAAGCACTTTAAGCTGCATATTAATGGTGAAAGCTGCTACAAAAAAAATGCATCTTATTATAATTATTATTGTTGTTGTTGTTGTTGTTATTATTATTATTATTATTATTGATTACTAAATTTGTAAAAATTGAACATCATTATCAATCCTTGATCCTTATCAATCCAGCAACACAGCATATATGGCGAGATACCAGTTCATTATAAATACCTACCTTGGATCTACACCTGCTGACCCTTATATCAGATTCATGTACCATTTGGGTGACTCTCAGGCCATGCTTCAGCAGCAAATGTGAAGCCAGGACCACCCAAATGGCGGCCATGTGTATGTGCGTTGCTTTCCCATTGTATAACTCTACCCATGAAAGTAGGAGGGGTTTCTCTGGAGGTTAAGCACTAGTAGTAAAATACTCTCCATTTAAAATTTAAATAAACAATTTTGAAGTGAAAGCAGGCATATCTCATTTGCTGTTAACAAGTGTGTGACGCTGCCGTGTTACAGTGAGCCTGTGTTAATGGCAGTGCATCATATGACAATGTGTTTAGTGCAAAGTTTTACTCAAAACAGCCAAGTGTGCAAATCCTTCAATCTTTAGTGAAAATACAGAGGAGTTTAAGCACAAACCTAAACCCAGACACAAACATGCACACAAGCAGGTGTACATTATCGGGGGCTAAAACTATTCATCAGGGCAGTAGGTAGGTTCATCAGCTTCATTATGGTATTGTTATATCCGAGGGTGGAAGCAAACAAAATGATGGTGGATTTTACTAGGATCACTGGGGGAAAAATGTAAGACATAGTGAAAAAAACATTACTGTTGGGGAATAAATAAAAATGATCCAGAAACAATAAATTGTAGTTTAAAATGACTACTTGAATGACTTAATTGTTGACTTCTTAAATCTGACAGAAAAAGGATTTCAGAAAAGAGTGAGAAACTTTGAGAGTGAGACACTGCACTAGTCTACTATGGAAGATTTTGTACTGGTAAGGAAGCTGTTCAGCCAGAGACATTAATCAGGACATCTCTGTGACTGTTTGATGAATTGATACTCTGCTCTATTCTTAGCTCCAACCTGTACGTCTCAGCTCGGCTCACGTGGTACCTGGGTAAGAAGGGTGAACAAATTCAGCATAGGTACTTCAGTACGGTGCAGCTTGTTTGGCAGTGGAAACAGTGACAGTGTGGAGCATTATGGGTAATTTGCAGAGCTGAGCTGAACTGTCCAGTTGGAAAAGTGCCATGTGTGTGTAAAATTCCTGACTGTAACACGTCTGTTAGTATGCACAATGTGTCAGCCGCTTACCTGGGTTACTGTCAGTAATGCAAACTAAAACTATAAGAATCTTGTAAAATAAAATATTTTACTAAGGATAAAGGAAATCTGAAAATAAATAAAGATGAGTAACATTGCCCATGAAAGTATCTGGGGGAAAAAAGCAGATTTGAATTACGTATTCCATTTCCATTTATTTTGGGCAAGATTAAAAATGTGATAAATAAGGAATACAACACAATGGGGTATGTTGTTATAGGAAAATAATCAAGGATGGAGTACTGTCATGCAGCCTGAAGTTGATTGTTTTCCAATAACAGAATGTCCCAAAGTGCTTGTCCTCTTGCACCATAGCACGTTGGCAATCTATTAATGGACACGTCAAACTTTTAACTATTCATAATCCAAGTCCCTGTTATCATTCCATTACCTGTTTCTCTTTTTTCCTCCCTCAAAGTTAAAAAGGCAAAAATGTTAAGGCAACATTACATAAACGTATAGAAAGCTTCACTATACAAATCATTACAATGATTTTTATCCATTTATTATTAGCCTTAGATTATACAGAGTACCCATTTTACAAGACCCAGTTAAATAAATAAACAATAAAGCAATAATACAATAAAGAAACAATCAAATTTCTATAGAAACGATAGCATAAATATAAACCTTGAATTACTTTGAATTATAGCCTGCACGACCGTCAGAGAAAATTCATTAACACCTTCTGACCAATCAGAATTGATCATTCAACAGCGCTGTTAATGACTATTAATAATATTATGAGGTAATAATCTTACTGTCGTTGATAATGTCACAGGTCCACTTTTTATTGACAGCTTTCCATATAACAATAATCACAAAACAAATTTATTTAATCAAGTGGTTTGCGTGACTTTTACAGAAACAGTTCAACAGGATCTTACCATGTACTTACTACAAATCACATTCAGTCACATACAGTACCTGCTTACTTTAATGAGACTTTATACCCATTTTGCTTGTTTCAAGGGCAGTGTGTATTTGAGCATCTTAATGGCCAGTGCGTATTGGCAGTGTGTATTTGGGCATAATGGACAAGGTGTATTTGAGCCTCGCTGTCGATTGATCAGGTGCATAAATAGCTACTTCGCTACTTTCAACCCTTCCTTCGAGCTAAAATTAAACTGCAAATAAAACAGAAAATAGGTGTAAAGGTAAATGAAAATATTTCGAATAAATAACACTGAACTAAAAAGTGAATCAAAGCCAATATAGTAGGTACGGATAATAAAATCAACAATAAGATCATTTACACACAGGATAACACACACTATTGAGTCAATGGGAACGGCCAATAAACTAAATAATATCTGTTCAGTGGGTTCTATAGTGGGTTCCCTTCACTGATGGGGGTGGGTAAAATATGGACACAGCAACAGACAGGCTACAGTCAGTAATTGTATACCTATAAAGGTAATTGTGTACCTATAAAGTGTGCCTATATGGTAGGGCTACCTGATAAACTGGCCCATGAGAATAACCACAATGTAAATGTGTCTAATAAACCAGCATCTCGGGATGTATTGATTTATTTTTCTCCAAGCTGATAATTTAGGAGGAGTCAGCCTCTACTCCAAAGTGACTTATTATTTGGGAAAGAGCTCCTTAACATATTGCTCGTAACAGTGCAATATGCTGCTACATTGTCGAGAGCAGACATTTATTGCACACAGTTCATTCATTGTGATTCGAAAGAGTTCCAGATCAGACACAGAACCCAAAACAAAACAACGACACAGACAGAGGATCCAACTCCGTGAGATGTCTATGCTGCGTTCAACTTGAGGCCCTAGCTCATCATTTCCAACCTCAGACCCAGGAAAAAAACAAACTTGGAATTCCACAGAACTTGGGACGGTCTTCTCAAACCAGAGTTCAGCAAAGTGACGTCAAATCAGCATGCAACACAGCATTAGACAGTGAACAAAGCAGCACGTCTTATCTTTGATTGAGTTATACTGTATATACAAGTATTAAAAGTGCTTTAGATCAACACGGGCATATTCACTTGTCTAATCAAATCAAATCAAATTAACTACAAAGTTTGCTGTTTTGAGAAGGTAAATATACATTTATACAGCCATGTTTTTCCCCTCTTTGTAGCTCAAATGCATGGAAGTCGAAAATAACACAATTCCCAGCGGCCACTTCTGAGGTAAGTCGAATGCAGCACTGTATTATAAAACAAGAAGACAATTCACAGTCACATCCCAAGAACGGAACTGCAGCAGCTCATTAGCACCGCTATACATGTTGACCACATGTAGATTTGTGGTGTCAAAAATTAGAGGTCACTCAGAATAAACCTGGAGGCCATCGCAGAAAACGAAGCCATAATTTATTTTTAAAAATGGCACGCGGAAAGAGGCAGTAAAACAAGTCCTATTGTTATAGACTGTCCAAAACACTTTCTTACCACATCCTAAAAAAGACATGTCATCTCAGTAACCTCAGTGCCCCATGTGGACGTGTTTCTACACCACCATTTGGCCAATTGCTATGTCATTGCAGGTCCAAATGTCTCAAACCATATGTGGGGTACATGAAATATGCTCTGTTTCAGTCCGGTCTCGAGTGGAGTCCAAATCATAAAAGAATCAACATAATTGGCAATTACTGCTACCTAATCTGGCAGTAAAACAGAGAGAGGCCAAAAGGACAGGGACGGCAGAGAGAGGTAGAATATTAAGCCGGAGCAGCTGGCAGCGCCGCCGTACGCACATTCCCGGGCATATGGAGCCCGCACATTAAAGTACAGGGCTATGTTTTGCATACATAGTTTCCCTTTCGAGGTAACCTTGAGCCAGGGAGCAGCTAAAACAGTATTCTAAGCCACAGCCTCTGAACTTAAACCACAAATGGATATCTGATCTCCTTTAGAGGAAAGCATGCAGATACAATATTACAACAATGCAAATTGACACAGTGTGAGCTAAGCCAGGCAAAGAAGAACTTGTTTATCTTTAAATCACACTGGAGAACAACATAACCCATCGCCGGGTCCTTAAGGGTTCCATAGAAATCATTCAAAAGGTAATTGATTGTAAATACTAGTCATTTACTGTAGGGTTACCAGTAAAACGCTGTACAATTTCACTCTGCTCATCTGTGTCCGGTAAAATGCCACTTCCTAGTCTGAAACAGTTACTACGGTAGTGCTAGCGACATCATCAGTGGACATGGCAAATGACACTTTCCAGAAAAATATACATTTTGACTTAAAATATGAACGCTCGTCGGATGAAGACGAAAAGGAAGAAGGGATGGCAATTTTACCAGAAGCACTCTTAACAGGAATGTACAAATCAATGGGAGCTAGCTAGCCAGCTAGCCATCCTGCCGTAACATCAGTCTAGCTAATTTGGGATCTATTTCTGCTAGTGGAACAAAAAGAAACGGAACATTTGGCCATAGTGTGTTCAGAATGTCAGTTGCTTGATAATGCTTTCCGTTGTATAAAAGCAATATCGCATTTGATGTTGTGCTGTTGCACTGAATATCAGCACAGCCGTGATTATCTACGGCACTCGGCTCATGCCCGAATCACAGCCGTGCTGATGTTCAGTACAGCAGCACTCCCTCTCATGTGGTATTGCATAAGTATAATATAAAATAACACAATCAAGTACATTTGCTCATTTGGCTGATGCAGGATACAACACAGCAGAATGTTAAGGGGCTTTCTTGAACAAACCATGGCAGTTTGGCAGTGCTGGGATATGAAAACCCAACTTTCTAATCTGTAACTCAGAGCCCTATCCACTGAGTATTACATTACAAGTAGCTCGACTAGCTTACGTCGATTCAATGCAATCTTTCAGTGGAGTTAATACGGTAGTAGAAGTGGTTTAATCTGCGCAGGCTTGTTGAGCTGGTTGTGGTAGCTCGGTAGTTAAGGCTTTGATTTACAGGTCACAAGGGTGAGTGTTCAAATCCCAGCACCACCAAACTGAACTTAATTGTGCATTGGTTGTAAGTTTCAGTCGAATGAGCAAGTGAATAGGATTATGTGTTATTTTATACTATGTAAGACGTAAGAGTACTTTACTGTACATGTTTTACAGTTGTTTACTGTACATTGTACTGTATTTTAGTGGTAACTCCGCTGCCGGAAAATGACTGTAATATTTGCAGGCAATTCTTTTTTTTACAGTGACTTCATTACAGCATGGGCCATTGCCATCATAATGCCATCGCCTGCCTGCCTGTACCCGCACTAGCACACACATCATCACCAATCCACGGTGCATGATAAAGGCCTGTCACATCTCCGGCGTTATTAATTAACAGCGCCGCACTGTGAAATTCAATCATGCTGGACCTCACATATCTCCTTAACAGGTTATGCAAATTCCGCACATCCAGTCCATGAGTGCATATGAACTGCCAGGCTGAGATTCCCTTCACACTTATTACAGTAATAAGAACCTTCAGAGCCTGATAGCATCAGAGGGGAGAGAGAGCGAGCGAGAGAGAGAGAGAGAGAGAGAGACGTAATGCCTGTTTAATTAGAATTAGATGTATGGCTTAAGAAAAAGGGGTGAAATAAGTGAGACAGCAGTGGCTCATAGAAAGAATAGAAGAACAGAGGGGTGAGGGGATAGCAGGAGCTCCTTCCACCACTAGAAAATTAATATTAAAAGGGATAATCTGCCTTTTTAATCACTGAAAGATTAGTATATAGCACACATGAATCATTACACATTTCATCACTCACTAAAGATAAACGTAGTGTGGAAAGAGCATTATACTCAAATCCCTTTACTTACTAATGGACTTCTAGGGAAAGATGATAATGCTTCTGTGCTGTGAAACACGGAAGCAGGGTGTGTGCCTTTTTTTTTCCTGCAGGATTGTGTTTCTGGTCTTACTCTTTCAACACACCCAAGCCTGAAAGTCGATTAATCTTTGGTCAGTTTAATTGTCAAAGTTGAGGACAAACATTATGGGCTGACTAAACGGTTTTATTATGGCACTATGAGAAAGGCCATGTTTTACTGCTGATAGGGAGCAACATGACGCTAGTGCCATACATCATCGTAAATGTGCACTCACATGAAATCATATATGTGGACACCTAATGGCTCCAAAATCTCCCTCTGAAACACATGCATTTTTCATGCTGCTATAAAAGCACTGTCAGAGGTGCCGTGTTGGGCTGCAGACACTAATTGATCTGGCCCTTTAAGCGTGTGAAACAACAGAAGCCGTGCTGCAAAACTGTCATCGCAGCCTCTTTCCCCTCTTAATGCAGCCATAAATCCACAGACCATCTAGCAGTCAGATGTTTTCATTACCCCCATATCAGTTTTATGGAATTACTGACATCTGCATGATTCAGTAATTGTGTACCTCTATGAAGTTGCAGTGGCAATTTTGCTCTCTATATTCCAGATCAATTCTCAGTCCCATGGGCTGGGCAGAGAGATGTGTTATTGGAAAACCGGGGGCGCTGATAGATTGCAATAGTTATCTGGTGACGGAGACGAACAGCTTAATCCGACCTAAATCACCTCGGCTAGTGCAGGTTGTTTCATAGAAAGATGCAAATTGTGTTGTCAAAATCAGTCATCTTCGGTGCTGGTTGCCTAACAAGAGGCACTTCGGGCTTGCTGAGACAAGTGCTGATCTTGCCTGTATGAATCCTCTGGGGTGAGGATTCTCCACTCGGCAAAATAAAACACACCATTTCAAATCAGCCTTTACCTCTACACCTGCTGAATAAGGCATTTACCCGGTTTAGCCATTTATTATCCGCAATGCTCCAAATAAAGGTAGGTTAAGGATTAAAAGAAAGAAAAAACATAAATTATTCAACTGCATGTTACAACCAAACAGAAAATGAACACATACTAGTATCTTTTTCCTGTTGCTTTCTCAACAATTGGACATAATGAAGTGAGAATGCAAAAGGACTGGACCGCAGCTTTGGTCAATCTCATTAAAGTGCCTGGAAGGTAAATAAACACACCCCTCACCCACACCATGTGACTGCCCTGCACTAAATCAATACAGCTCGGATTGTGTTGGAGAAAGCCCTACGTCTTTATAATAATAGCGTGTTAAAGGCAGTAATAATTTCACAGCGTAAGCATGATGCATGAAGGGAAGATGGAGAGAGCGAATTGCACGCAGATGCAAGGTGGGGAGTGAGACTGGGCCTGATGGGGCTTTAGTATATGTGTCACTCTCAGTTTGGGAGGCACAAAGGGAGGCTCACAGGCACCAGGCTGCTATATATCTCTATTACATCTGATGGTCAGTCTGGTGGCCAGTTGTTTATTCTCATTAGCCAAGACAATAGGAACGATCTGGGCCACACATCTCGCCTCCTACTAGCTCTGTATGTGAGCAAGCCTTCTCAGAATACCGTCTAATCCACGTACATCATCATTATCTCTAAACGAACTACACAAAAGGACCACTACTGGTATTTTTCTTTTTTTGATTTTCACCAACAGTGAAGGGAATAGCCATGATATTAATTATTTATCTTCACATGCATAAACAATGGAAAAACTTAGCCAACGAATCCATTTAGTGTTACTCAAGGTTAAATTGAATATAATCATATTTACAAATGAGAGGACTAATTATGAAATTATAGTAGTATCAAGTCAATAAAAGTTCAGGCATAATTGATTCCATTATCTGGGTGTAGTCTATAGAAGCATTTCTTTTTTTTCAAATCCTATTTAGCCGTGTTGACATTTTGGATAAGCTTGTTAAATGATTAAATTATGCACAGTTAGGAAAAGCATCTCAAATTTATGTACATGATCAAATCCAAAAAATATTCACTTTGGTGCATGCAGGAGTGCACCTCTGCTCTTAAGGCTATGCTATTAACACCCCCAGCCACTTTACACCCTTATTTAATAATAATAATAATAATAATAATAATAATAATAATAATAATAATAATAATAGATATTCAACTGGAAACCCAATGGTTATAACCCAAAACGTGCTTATACTAGTTTATATTTAAAGCAGTGATTCTCTTCAGCATCATACACCATTATTAGAATGTTTTATCTATTTTCCAAATTAGAATTCCTGTCTGATATGGACGACGGAAAGAAAGGAAAGCGTCTGACAGCAAGGCAAGAGCATGAGGCCTTTCCTGGTGTGGGCTGTAAAAGAAAAAAAAAGGAAAGCTTTTGATAGGCTGCTGCAGACAAGGCAGCCGAGAAAGAAGCTAATGGCCATGATTAATGACAAAGGGCCAGAGGAGAGCGGGGACACAGCCGCTACATACATCATCCCTCCCCATCAGTCAGAGCACCTCCCTGGACCCTCTCCCTCTCTCTCTACCTTATCTCTGCCCACTCCTGCACTCGCCACAATTGCCTCCCTCTCGCTCGCTCTCGCTTCACCTCTCTTTCTTCTCCCTCTCCTGAAAAGAAGAAAACAAGTGACAAAGAGGTGATAAGGTGAACAAGAAAATGGCGTGTAAAATAAGCAGATATCCCCCTCTCAGAGGGAGAGAGGATGAGAGGAAAACAGGCTGTGATGGCGTTGTGATGGTGCTCTGATTTCACTCGATTTGACTCTTCCTCAGCTAAAGCCTCCATTCTCAAGGTCTTATCTGCCATATGGCTCCCCTGTTTAGATGATTTATTAGGTGCAGAAAAGCACACTGATAAATTTTAGCTCATTCCCGTTGCATAGGCAACCCACGGTGTCAATAACGAATTCTCAGGCCGTTTTTAATGAAAACTTTTAGTACCAAAGGGGTAACCATTTATTTATGACTCACTATAATATTACGCTGGCAAAAAATTTATCTCCCCTTCTCACGCACCGTACAAACAGCGAGCGGCTGAATGTGCATGGGGGACCTCAGATCACCTCCATATGTCAGTACTTCTACTGCACCCTGCTCCTAACCCACTACTGCTGCATTTCTGCTTAATTGAAGCATTCAGCTGTTTACAACACATACAAAAACAGCAAGAGTTTATTTACGACCAATTAAAGTAACCATTCTGAGCGAAGGCAGACAATTATGGATTTCAGCCCCTTTGATTCTAATTAGTTGGTGTGTCCGGGTTCTGTTTTACATGCCTGATTTATAAGCGGCGACTGAAAATTAATTTCCTATCAACCAACAGATGCTCGGGTCCAAGAAGGCAAAACACAGGCAGCGTGAAGGAATAAAACAATATGCTTTCATACTACTGAACCGCTTTCCGTTCTTTTGTTATGCCTTTCATTGCTCTCGGAATTAAATCAAAATAAAGTGCATAACTAAAGACACTTTGATTTATGCACATATCGCCTCATTAAAATGCTTGCCTGTCATCAGACGCAGTTTCTCTGTCAATTATAAGACTTACCACAGACTGGGTGTCTGACTTTAATGGGTCGACACTGGACTTTGGGGAGGCTTTCCCCCCTTTTAAAAACCACCTTCATCAATCTGGTCTGTCTCGGGCTAGCTCAGGACACAGGCTATGCTAAACACGGACCATTCAACGTAGCAGACCTTTCAGGGTCTCAAAGAGGACACTCGGTTAAGGTTTAGCTCGGCAAATACATAAACCACCGGTCACTAATGCTGTCTCATACTTCGAATATAATCATGATGAAACTAAGTCCTCTAACCAATGCTGAAAAGTACCAAACTTTTGATTCTTCCCAAAACCTAAAAGATTAAAACCAGGCACTGGTGGCAGATAAACAAACTAAGCATTGAGATGTGAAAGTTCCAAGACACCCGTGTGCTGCGAACTATTTGCATAACATGCGCAAATGAGTTCCTGACAATTAACAGCGATTTGCAAATGAATGCAAGCTGAACAAAACACGAGGGTTATTTGCAAACCAAAGCATTCCAGCAGTGGAGACGGCCCTTGTTAAACAAGGAAAACCCATGTCTAGGCCCAATGGAAGCAAAATGCCCACTTTCCCTATTTACACCAACAAGATTAAGTAGGTCAACATCTACAGCATCCGCGAAGTAACTCGCACATTAAAGCTCCAACAGGCTGAACAGCCGGATTTAAAAGTAAAAACAAGAACAGTGTGTTCCATTGTTTCAAACACCACCCACAAAATCATAAGCCGTTTCGTTAACAAGGATGTGAAAATCCCTGCTCAAACAAAAGCCAGAGCACACATCTCCACATGTTCCGCTCAAGCAGATTTTAACTTATTTTCAGCGCCTGCATGTTGTAATTAATATTGCACAGGAGCTTGCATTGTCATTTTTCAAATCATTTCCCTGGAAATGTTCTACACCTCTTAATGGCCTCGCTAATGCTGTAGCTGTCATGTTTTGGACAGCTGCACTTTTGCAAGACAAACTCGGGCTGCATCATGCTCCTCTCTCAAAGGACCCCTCCCGCTCAAAGGCGCCCGGGCCAGGCCGGCCAGCTGCTCACGGCGATATGGAAATCTTTGATTAATTTTTTACCTCTTGGTGCCGAATGTTGCTCAAGTGTCACCTTCCCGCTCCGTCCCTCGGCACCCTTGCTCCTTCCTGCATGCTCCCAGAGATGATGGATCAGTTAAACTGACTCCAAAAGAAATCATAGGGCTAATTAAAGCCAAAGCAAAACAAGCCAGATGTGTATGAGGCACAGAAGCTGGATGGGTGCCAGGCAGGAGGTGTATGAGTGCCAGGAATGCGTGAGGAAATCAAGGCCTCATCCCACAAATTACACAGCTCTCAAACAGAATTCAGCTAATACCTCTCAAAATCATGTCAGATAACAGGAGAGAGGGTGCTAACAAGAAGGTGTTGATCTTATGTAGATTTATATATATATATATATATATATATATATATATATATTAATGAAAGATAATAAGATTTTAAGTGTCTAATGTCAAAAATCTCTTGAAGTATTTACCTTTGTAGATTTAAAATTCACAATGGAGAAAAATCAACATGGCAAATCCATCGCTCATGTGCAGCACAAACTTGGCTAAGCACTATACCATTAATGTTCGCTGAGATGTTTTGGTAGTGTCAGGCAATATCCTGTCAGATTTAAAGCTTTCTTAAACATTGACCCCAGTATGAGACTTGTACTGTAAATCTGCAGTAAAAACATGTCATCAACTATTAAATCCCACTGAACGAGACAAACGGTTTATGCTACAGTATGTTTGTGTTGAAGTTCACCAACGTTCTCAGAGTTCACAGAGTTCACCAGCCACGTGACGTCCTATCCGATGACGACCAGTTTAAACTGTGAAGTTTTGGACCGAGCACTTAAGATTATGGCTTGTCACACGGTACAACATGATCCCAATAAAATCTTGACCGGATTCTCTAGCAGACTGCGTGATAACATGTTTTCTCCTTGTCCGATTATACAATGAAGATCGTCTTATGAACAATCAGGATAGAAAAAAATGACCACATTCTGTTTGTCTTATCAATCGGCGAGACTTGTGCAGAACACAGGGACCCAGAAACAGAAACATTCTTCAAAAGGAGCTTGAGCTTGAAGTACTAAAGATATTTTTTCTTTCTATTAGCAGGTTCGTTTATGTTTCACCATTGCCATTAGCATATTTGTAGCTCTTCCCACTGTAGTGAATTCCCACTGGTTGCGTTTAGATGATCATCATAACATTGGACACAATTTGAGATTTTGAATAAAACAAAATGTCACTGCCAGAATTTTCCTCAGGTTGCAATGTTATGTTCTATCACATTCCGCCTTCTACGACCACCAATCTCAACTCTCAGTGCCTAGCATGAAGGGATCCTAAATTGCTCTTTAAAATTTAACTCTCAAAACTAAGGAAGCTGTGAGTGTGGAAGCGGATACAAAATCTTGCTTCCTGCTCATTTCACCTGGACTGATCTTCCTTCTCTGAGGAGCTTCAAGCAGGGCTTTCAGAGTTAAAGAGACAGCCAGGCCCATCAACGCAGCAGCACGACTCCATCATCACACTCATACGCTCGTGTACAGCGACACGGCGCTGAAATATGCTCGCCATTCAGAAACACGACACACAACTACACGACCCCGTATTCTCCTCCAAATGATTTCCTGCCATTTAAAAGACAATAAGCAAGCGGCAATAGACCGATGGAGGAGGCATGTCATTTTCGGCACGCTGTTGCTCAACATCAAGGAAAATCAATGGCGGCTCCGCAGGGGCATGGAGAGGGAAGAATGGAGCTCCGTTTCAGGTCTGTTTGAACTCATTTTCCTTTCTCAGTGGTTGCCCACTTCACGCAGCCCCCAACCCCCTTCCAGGCTCCTCCACTCCCCCCTCACAGCAGGTCTGACAGCTTGACACATTGACAGCTCGCGGTGAATGACAACTGATTTGTACAAATTTCAAGCCTTATAAATCTACCCGTCACAACAACAGCATAAAAGAGCTCGGACCCAGCAGGTAATTCAGATGAGAGGAGCGAGAGAGAGAGAGAGAGAGAGAGAGAGAGAGATGGTGGAGATGGGGAATTTCCCTTTGACAGCGTTCTCTAAAAATGTGCACGATGCTGCATTGTGACAAAATACATAACGATAAATATGTAATAAAACCCATGCCATTTTTACCTGGACAACGCTGAGCAAAACAAATGTTTTACCATGCTGCCAGGTACGTGTCTGTCTCTTTCCAGGATTAAACCCAGATAAAAACCCAGAGCAGGCCTTGTTGCCAATCAGCTACGCGGTTTTGTTTTATACGATATTAAAGTAGTGCCACCTGCTACAAGCAGGATTACAGCAGCCGTTTTTCCCAGCCTGCACTCTGGCTGTGTAAATGAGTGGGTCTTTTTTACGCTGTTTAAACAATATCCCACACTGCACCAGGGCTCCGGCTACCCTCCAGCTTTCATCTGTTCATAATGGCAGCCCTGGCAGGCAAGGCCTTCAGAGCCGTAAATCCTCACCGAGGGTGTATTTTTACTGCCAGAAATAAACTACTAGGTAGAAAAATCAATAAGGAATGGCATAAAACAGGTTAATAATTCCAGGTGAGTTGTTGCTTGCATTTTAGCAGTTGATGGCTCATTTGTGTTAGGTCATCAGTAACCCACCAACTGGAGATGCTGTGCATAATGATTATTAAGAATTATAAATAGTCAGCAGGTGTACAGGAAAAGGACATACTTGCGATGAGATCGGAATTTTAATTTCCATTTATATTCAGTTTTACTTGATATATGACGTCTATGGGAATGCACCAACTATAAAATGGGTTTGTCGCTGACCTGTTTTATCATGTACATGCATTGTAGATAATCTAACGCTTTGTAAACACCAGCAGAGCTGCAAAATGAATCCAGCATCAATGACGCCATCGTTGATCATCAGCTGTTGGGGGGATGGTGATTAAGAAAGTAAAGAGCGTAGAGTGAAGCAGAAGTCTGACACCAAAACTCGAAAGCCTTAACGACACTTGACAACTAACAAAGCTAGGCAAGGTGTGAAATAAACATGTTACCACACGCAAGTCATCTGTCCTCTGGGAAATCTTAGGCTCACCTTAACAAGCTACAGAACAAATACAAAGGTCTCACTTTATAAACAATTGGACATTGTGTTAAACATCTATCTATACACTGCAAAAATGACATCTTAGCAAGTGAAAATATTTTGAATATAGCGAATTTGATCTGGTATTTCCTGTATAAGATTGCGGTAAACCTATGTAAGATTATTACACCTATTCTTAAACATATTTTAGTGCTTGTTCTATTGGTAGATCATTTTAAGCTCATTGAAAGCACTGATTTCTAGAAAGAAGAAAAATAGCAATAGAATACCCAACAGTATACAAATATTTACAGCTTGAAATTAGTCTAGGAATGATTTTATATTTGTTTTATTGTAATAAATAAAGCTTGCTATATTGAAGAAGTTTTCCGCGTACAGTGTATAGACATGAACCGTAATGGCTGGAATGGCTGGAAGAAAAAAATGAAAACTTTTGCATTCGAAATCTTTGATGGAAAATGTTCTGTCATAACATGAAAAAGTAATTATGAATCTGATTGTATAATCTAAACTATGGAACACAATGACAAGGATGACAATAGACCAACAGTTTATATCCAGTAGCTCTGTAATCCAATCAATAATGCCATAAACGAGAAGAAGAAAGAGCAGGAAGTTAAAACATCTCTAATTTATAAATTCGAAGTTTTTGACGTAAAATTTTCCGTGCTAACGTTTTTTTTTCATTGTAATGTCTGACAGAGAGTTATAAACAAACAAACAAAAAAATACAATCTATCGACCAACAAACACCCATTCATACCTTTGAAAAGCACAACCGTAATACTGATAATGTTGCACGTCTATCTGCAGGGTCGTCAGAGTTGACTAAAGTAAAGCTGTGTGCTAACCACCCAGTAACCTGTCAGAATCCTCTGCTTTCACCACAAACCATCAGCAAACATCACATTTGTGTGAACCCATTCCAATGTGAACAATGACCCTTTCATAGCGCACTTAAATCTCTCTGTACGTAACGCATGCTTTTGCAGTCATGGCACGGTTGTTTGATTAAGATTTAGCCCGCTGTACACTGGCCTCTGACTGGACCAAAAGGAAGGGAGGAAAGCAAAAGGATTAAGTGTGACACTCCCACTAATGCAGTGAAACTGTCATCCAGATCAAAGAGCTGCTGTCGGAGACGGAGAGGAGTTCAGACAGGTGTCCCCTCCTATTCTAAAGCCAAGACAAGTGCATGAACTCTTATCGGCAGAGAGCACCAGCTCAGCTACTGCCGTGTCCAACCACTTTACGCCCATGTGCTTAAAACTGGATGATATCAGAGCCAATATATCCTGACTGTGTACCCTCGTAAAACCTACTCAAATAAAGAGTTATATACTTGTTTTTCTATTCACATTATTCTGTCCAGTCCAGGATGAAAAAGGAAGAAAAAAACACCTCGCACTTATGTTTAGCATTCAGCTGTGGGTCTAAAATGCTGGCGAATACTTTGCAGTTTATGGTGAAATATTCTCCAGAGGTCAGCTTCTGTCCTAGCCAGTTGGTCATTTATCAAGAAGGCAGGCAAGCAAACAACTTATTGGAATGATGTTATTGCAACTTTTATGGAGTACAATTAAGTAAAATGTCACTTTGCTTAAAGAGGCCCATACCCCTTATTAAGGTTTGACTTAGCCCTTGCAGCACACCACATTATTTTATATAGCTCAGTGATACACCCCAGAAGGAAGAGTTGAAAGGTTGCCAACTCCATTATGTTTATGCAACATTAAGCACATTTTCACTCTACAGGAATATACATCCATGGCTTTCTGTGTAATTCTACACATTAATCACTTTCATGGCAAAACAATGGTGCTGGGATAAAAATCACGTGGACGGATTCAACAAAGGCAGAACATGCTCCGGTTACATTACACATTGTTCCACAAATATGTTAATTAATACAAAGACGTGTAGAAATATCTAGAACAATGATCTAGACGGTTTTTATTTTCAGTTCGACTGACGGCGCTACTGAATCAATTGCACCATTCAGGCGGCTCGATTTTCACTTACCGAGGAAGTGTGTTAATGTATTAAGATATGCACTGTACAATTCTTGTATTTTATATCAGTTAGATAAAGCTACTCCTAATGAGCTCATCTCATAATGGAACATTTGGAGCTTGCAGGCATTAGCCTGAGTAACCAAGAGAGCTGCAAATAAACACAGACATTCTTCAAGGCCTCTCTAGTGACATCACTGCCACCGGGGAGGAGACTTGTCCTCGACATGCCTTACAAGTCTTTCAATTAGCCCAGTTTCAGAGAAGACCTTCAGAAACAGCCAAAGCAGCTCAGCAGATGTGTATATCTACTTGTTTAGAAATGGAGAGAGGAAGAGAGAGTGTGCGAGAGAGGAGAATCCGTCCCATAGTTACACAATTATTAAGGGGCCTGAATGGTTCTCATTAAAGCATCTGAAGCCCAGCTGGTTGGAGATGCAGCAGGTCAGCTGTAGTTCAGCTGGAGGTCTTGTGATCGAGGGCTTGGCTGGAGGTAGCAGGGGGAGGGATGACTGATGGCCGCAGGGTGAATGCCAAAGCCATAAATCCAGCCGGGCCTGACCCACAGCCCCTATAAACTTTATTTACATTTGCACATTGTGACCACCTTTAAAACTTCTATGCTTAGTCCATTTGAAGCTGTGATGTGTCTTGTGTGGTTCTCGTATCTGCTTTATCCTCCTGCTTTTGACTTGTCTCTCCACATCCTCCACTGTAATGAAGATTCAAGGGATCTTCTATCAATTATGTCTTCGTAACAGAGAATTCTATTAATACATTTTCCACTGTCTCTGCAGTTCAGCAGCTGCAGGCTCTGAGGCCTTCAGCACTTAATACACTTCATCCTTTCAGTCTCGGAACGAACCTAAATTACAATTTACAGTACACGGTTTGGCTGGGTATACTTTCTTCAGATGTGTTTTTATTCTAATTAATAGCATTTTTCTACACTATATTTCTGTATGTTCTTTACACGCAGCAATAATAGTTTCCATCCTTTTTGTGTATTCACTATAGCTGTCAGGCTGCAATCTGTGACATGTCCATAAATTGGACATGTCCATCAGAAGTAACGAATGTGAGGAAATATCCATGACTGTAAGACGGGGGAAAGCAGCTACCTCCAAGTACCCTATATTATTTATAGATTTGGGAGGGGGGAGATAAATAAATGAAACTAACATCCTGCCGTTTGGCATTCCAGTAGGCTTTGCGCAAATCTTTTTGAAGTCGATGCCTGTAGAGAAACCTTGTTTGGACAGCCATAGGGTGGAGCTGGCAGGCTTCTAACTCCAGCGGAGAACACAGGCTACTGCAGAGGTGCACGCAGGGGTCCTCTCGGCCTTCCAAGGGGAGATTCTATCACCTTGGCAGGGGTCTAAGCATTATTCAGTATTACTACACCCCATCAAGGAAACTCTGGCCGACAATATCCCAGTGTGCTGTCTGGTGTAGACACGGCACGGTGACGAGACACACAGAGGGAGGAAGAGGGCTCCGATAGGTGTACTTTACACACTCATTCAACAGGCACGACCATTCTGTAAGCACACCAGCAGGGTATCCAAACGGTATAGAGCGTGATTAAAACAGGAAGCTGCTAAACACTTCATGAAAGTGCGGTTTGTAATACAAACTTTTCAAACAAAGTTCAGAGGAAAAGCACTCCGTGGTCAATTTCCCGACATAAAATGCAAGCACACATTCAGCGGCACCCAAGAACTCATACAAGAACTTATTATTCACAACTACTTATTTTTTTGCCATAGAAATCAGGAGCGCGAGGAAAAACGCATGTCTTGAATTTTTCTGGCAGTTATAAAATAAAACCATTATTGTGAGAGTGGTCTGTCAAGAACGGGAGTAGAAGTGAAATAAAAACTCGGCATAAAATAATCATTCAGCTGGTTTTGTGGTAGGAAGGCTACGTGGCCTTGTGTGAGAAAGCAGCAAACATGCCTAAGTTATTACTGCAGGAAGGCAATCTGTCAAAGCCAGGCTGTTTTGGCATGGCAAATACCACTGGTGAGATCAGAGAGTCACATTCTGCTTGCAATTACTGCTAAAGGACCTTGGATGCAGGCAGCCTGCTATCAATTATTTCTTTGGCCTCAGACACTTGGAGCTGTCAAACTGGTACTGTCTTCTGTTTTGTAACAGTACAGGAGAGGGCACAGAGCACTGGCCTCTGAGACATTCAAATAGTTTAGGTCATTAAGTGTGTTATTGTAATCACACATTGACCATATTTTCCAGTTTTCTGTCTTTCGGACCTTACCTTCACAATGAGAGGGAGAGAAAATCTTAACCTGGATGTTTATGAGAGTTACATCTCTGCCTTTCCGCCTGTGAATGACTGCCCCGTCTGTACAAAGCCATCCTAATCATGACTTACAGTATGCTTTCATCAACGCTGTAGCACATTAACAGTTGCTGATCCGGTCAAAAATCTGTCCCCATGGGTGGAAAGCGAACGTGCAACTAGCACATATGCACCGGCATGCAGCAGTGCGCCCTCTCTCTCTCTTCCTCTCTTTCGCTCGACCCAGTACTTAAATGATAATCATGCAGTCAATTATTGATCAGCGCGTGCCTGATGGCTTCTGATGAAGATCTGCATATGCATGGATGCAGCATTTATCCGAGCAAGTGCTGCTATGCAACCCTGCATCTTTCAGGGATAAAAGGAAGCAAGGGGAAATTAATCATTTTTCCACAGCGTGACAGCACATTGGCCTGATGTGGCTAACCCATCCCCCAGGGCACAGCTCTAGATCATCCAGGGCTGTTGCTTTGGCAAGAAATGGACCATTCCCCCCTCATCCCCACCCCAATCTCCTGCCAAGTCCTGGGACTTTATAGCTGAAAATTACATTCTTATGGTAAGCAAATGTGCAGTAAAGCAATACTGAAGTTGCATGAATCAGTCAGAGGGGAAAGGGGGAAAGGTCATTACTCACGGCCTGGAGGAAGGAAGTATCTTAAAGGTCTCAGCCACTTAGAAAGTGCCCTGCGATGCCTAATGACTGATCCATACAATGTCTTTTAAATGATTGCACAGAACAGATGCATGCCATTGTATTAATATCCTTGTCAAACTAATTTCCCAAAGTTTACCAAAGGCATGCTAGACCACAGAAACAAGGCTGTATAACTCAGGCTTTACATTTTCCTTTCACTTACTATTATTGTTTTACACACTTAAATAGACTTGCTGTTTTGAACTTCATTCTCCGTAGTATGTTGACTTCCATTATGCAGTAATTCTCCAAAAGAAAGAGCTAACTTGCAAAATGCCAGCTTGGGTCTGGAGCTCATCTAGCCGATCAGGCAAGAAAATCCATCCTTAAGTTAAATGGTTAAAAAAGAAGGATTATTAAATAATAATAATAATAATAATAATAATAATAATAATAATAATAATTATTATTATTATTATTATTATTATTATTATTATAATTATAATTATAATTATAATAATAATAATAATAATAATAATAAGGGCAAGACCGAGTGCATCGACCTGAAAGCTGTATTTCAATTCACTCTGCTCACTGTATCTTAGATTTCCAATAGCCAAAGTTCAGCGATCTCTCTGGCAGAGTTTGCTAATGATTGACTAGAAAGAAAACCCCTTAAGAATAAATCTACAACGCTGATGGAATGCTTGTTTAGAGTTAAATAGGCTGCCATTTATAGGGGGTAAACACTGAATAATCTCTCTTTTCAGCATCTCCATGGCAACGTTACCATTTATAAAGCACCCGCTGCGGAATAAAATCAAATTCAATTCCGCTGTCTTTCCACCTGTACAGTAAACTTTTGCGTACTTGTACCCCTACTCTCTCCACAAATTGATCCGCAGGATTTTTTAATGGAAAATGAAAGTTTGATTTTTAAGCCCTGGGTTCCTTTATCTCCTCGGCCCTCAATAGGTTTAGTCATGCACAGAGAAGGTGCTTAGAACTTTGCAAAGACTCTTCTGAGAAGAGCAGGGAAACGCAGCCTGTCAGAAGCCTTTGTGTAGGGTTTACAGCTTAAACCCAGTGCCCTATACATTTGGTGACCCCTTTTTCCACACACTGAAAAGTTTTCTCGACATCAAACTTTGGATTATCTTTGATTTCCTCTCAGGTGAAAGGGGTTTAAACTCCTCAGCTGGGGGATCTGACAGACAAAAGGGATAGAGAAATGTTTAGTCACCATATTTATCAGGGCCCAGTTCCTACTTGTCAGGAGCACTTTCTCTCCACGTGCTAATTAACAATATCCCCCACCCCTTCATACACCCTAACCATCCCCCATCATTCCTTGACATCAAGATCTGACATATCAAGCCAAAAACCATTTGCATGCAAATTCAGATCAAGGAAATCCGAATTTACATTTGTCGCCTCTTAATGCCAGATTCTGATCAAACCAAATAAACAGAAAATGTGTTGATACGTCTGAAATGTATCCATTCAACAGTGCTTGCAAAGATCAAAAACTGGTCCAAGATGGACCTACTGGAAAGCCTTCTAAAGGTACCTCATTGTTGGTTCCATAAGAAGGAGTCAATTGGAGAAAAAAAAAGGCTGGTAGAAATATAACCTAACAAAAATGGCCACTTGAAGACAGACAGGCATCAAAGTGCATGTGGCAAATTGTTATCCAGTGGGGTTTTTATTGACGATATAAACGCGTTGGACATGGCTGTAACTATATCCACATCTGTTCATCAATATATCAAAGTCGTTTTCATTGGACACAGACATTCTGGTAATTGGAACAGGGAGAAACTTTGCTTGAAATTCCACATGCTTCCACAACTCGTGAAAAGCAAACATAAAAAGCAGCATTTTGATGAACGAAAATCAGAAGTACCGATCAGAAAGGACGGCAAATTCCGTGTCCTATTTTTTAACCTTCTGAGTTAACCTTCTATTACTGCATTACAGCAAGGAACGTTTCTTAGAGTGTGTTATGGATCCAGTGAGATATATCAAACTTTAATAGAATGCAGTGGCATTAAGTGTTGAAAAACTTGCACTGTTTCCAGGGGAATGCCAGGCACGGTTCATATGCAGGAGATCACAGAACAGGGCCACTCCAGCTCGCCTGCTCCCATCAATCAAACAGCAAATGGCTCTTCTGACACTCCCACTATTCATTTTCCAGGGCGCCTTACGTGACCACCATCTTGAAGATAACAAGAGTGAGGGGGAAAAAAGCATGGGTGAAAGGGATGGCTTGAAATCATTGCCAAATGTTCTCTTTTAACAATGAGTTCCAAGCACATCATCCGACAAGAACGCTGAACGTGTTCCAGGTGGACAGATGCACAGCGAGTAGGTGAGTGAGAGAAAGAGCTATTTTGATATTGGCCATTTGAATTTTTCTCCTATGCTATCCACCGCGGCCTTCTCTTGCCCCGATTTTCTGACACCCGCCGCACCCCGCTCTCTCCTTTTCCCTCCTACGCAGGCCTGAAACAGATTTACAGCAACTGTCAAAGTCAGGGATGACAGATAAATTAATCTTCTCTTCATGAGTTTACATCCCAGGCATCTGCACTGCTGATCTGGCCTTAACAAGCGCCGGGTCTGTACAAGCTGTCTTTTAAAGTTGATGTTTTCATGGCTGGAGATGAATTGCCCTGTCATGAGAATCTATTTATACAGCAGTTAGAAGGTGGGGCTCTGGATCCAGAACAGGATGGTTTCATGGGCTGAGGTCTCCTTGAAGTATCTGTTAAAATCGGCTTCTGTCAAGCCTGCGTCGGCACCAGATCCAATTCACAGCTCCGGTCTTTTTTCTTTTTTAAAATACACAAACTGTATCATCCTGTCTAGTGTCTGTAGCTGTGTGTTATATTGCTCCTGCATTTGTCAAGAGGCGAGAGCAGTTCTCCTTGATTGTGGCCATTACTGAAATTGTGTTTCCTTGGTGTGCATGGTTAGGAAAATGTGGCTGTCCATCGATCATCAGGCTTAAGAGTGGGCTGTAACGCTGACTAGCGTGCGGATCAACCACATTATCTAACTTAAACAAACCATGCAGGCACCAAGCAGGAAGCATGTACTGAGCAAATAAGCCCTAATGGCAAAAAGGGCATGTAATAGGTGCAGACAACCTTCAGCACTTAAAAAAAGGAGACGGATAGACCGATCTCTTAGTGCAACTCACTAACAATGTACTTATTCCTACAGCCTGTTCCCTGGAGGTCATAAACTTGAGCTGTGTTACAGAGCATACAGTATAAAAACTGGAATAGAAGCATGAGATAGTTCAAGATTAAATGTATGTGCTTGTATAAATTGCTGTAAGGAATGAAACACAACAACGTGTGCTGTTGTAGGAAATTACTCAGTGATGGGGTGGTGTGATACCAAGCAGGTCTTTATCATGATTATTTGACAATTGATATTCCAATTATTTTCCTGTTTTACCATAGCAGTTTACCGATAATTATCAATATTTATGATAATCATTATGGTAGTGACTGACCAATCAAAGAATCACACATCATGCTTTTTATCCATTTAAAGTTTCGTGTCATGTTGTGAAGCATCCAGTGATCCACTATGTAGAAGTCAATAAGACCAAAAGAGCATGTTTCAATTTCTGAAAACCTAAAGGAACAGCTTTAATGATACAAAGAGCTGACACTGGAGACTCCTTCAAAAAAACATGATACATAAATCTCCTCAGAGAAAACTTCAGTATATCAACAATTACAATCATTTTTTATTATCCATTGATGTTTAGCATCCAACAGTGACATCGCTGTGCGACTTGTTACTATGGAAACAATAACATTAGAACGAGTGCATTATAAACCTGTGATTCGCTTGCAGTCAGATATTCTCTCTGAGCCATATTTTTGTAGAAAATTAATCAACACTTTCCCAGATGTGTGCATTCAACAATCCTGTGTTATAAATGATTTTATTCTATAGTGTGTGTATATACACTACCAGTCAAAAATTTTTTCCTTATTTTTATGACTTTAAAAGAGACTGGATAATGATGGACTGTCGTTTCTCTTTACTTAGTTGAGCGGTTGTTGACATAAAA
>JAQQZR010000038.1:15791734-15815408 GCA_030068235.1 Notoglanidium macrostoma
TCATGAAACTGGTTAAGATAATGCCGATTGTATCATCACGGTAAATGTTGGCTACTTTGAAGAATCTAAAATATGAAAGATATTTTGGTTTTTGTTTTTTTATCCTTTTTTGTTTACCACATAATTCAGTATATGCCATACGTGTTGCTTCTTAGTTTTAATGTATTCTGTAATGTTTTTCAATGTAGAAAGTAAAAAAATAAAGAAAAACCTATGAAAAATAGTAGGTGCCCAAACTTTTACATATATATACTGTATACTGTACTTATATATATATAGAAAGTAGTTTATATAATATATATATATAAACTACTTTCCATTTGTTTAATTCAATAAAAATGAAGGTCACACTATTTCCTTCAAAAACTCACACAAACAAAGATATTTTGGAAACTAAATGTAGCTCCATAACCCAATTCAGCATTGCAGCAGGATAGCAGTGGGTATAAAAGTGCTGTTAAAGTGACAGTACTCTCACAGTCTAGCACTCCTGAATCCAGTCAGCCCTTAAACAGCAGATGAAACAAAATCCACGACTTTGCCATGGAGGTAGTTTGTGCTGTAATTCATCTTAAAATGGATTGCTCTGTCACCTCGACTAACACTTACTGAGAGCACCCATCAATACTTTTTGTCAAAAGCTGCACGCTAGGTAAGATGCATCATCAATCACTATTTACATAAAACGCAAAAAGCCTTTCTCCAGACGAGCCAGCAGGGAGGTTTAAAATGGCGAGCAGAGTTTTTCTGAGGACACAGGTCAACATATGCTGACAGAGGATTAATATCTCCAACACACACACCCATTCTCCCATTCTGTTACAAGCAATTCTTGTTTGAATGATAAAAAATGGGTCTACATTCAAACTGTTATAATCAATCTGCTCAAAACCTAAATACATGCTGAAAATATGACGGTTTTTATTACAAGCCGACAAAGAGCAAGCCGAGTACAAAATAGAGAGAACGCTGCACACAACAGTTGCATTATAATATTGCCCTAATTTCCCTCTCACTCCAAGTTACTTAATACTCCTGCTATAATACGTGGTTCATCAACCAAAATGTGCACCGTCTTAGACACCTTTTTTTTTTTTTTTTTTTTTTTGGGTACAAATTCTGTAATAGATATTTATTAATGAATTCTGCATTACCGAGTCAGCGCAAAAATATTTCAGCTTTCCAAGCATTACTTTTCCAAAAAATAATTAGTATGTTGAAAATGTCTGTATGTCAGTAAAGAAAGCAACATGTTACATAAGAGACCACTTTTCAGACAAAAGACATAATGAAGGCTCCGGGGTTTGCATGCTAAAAAAGAAGCAATTGCGACAGTCAAAGTATCCAAGACGCTCAGTAAAACTTTCCAGCTCATTTCCATACAAAACTGCTATAAACAGTCATTCCCTCACCAGCCTCCCTTTCCTCTCTCTCTTGTAGTTAATAAGATGAACCGGAAAGGGCAAAGTCCTCCGTCATGAAGACTCTCATGTGGCGGAAAACCTACCGAGCATTACAATCGAAAATCCTTCCTTAAATGTTAAATAAACGCCTCTTCACAGAAAGTTTCACCATTTCTATGATTAGATGTTTGTCTTTATTAAACATGATTTTTCAGTATGTTTATGGTTCAACGTAGATTATGTGAAGTGTTTGTCATACAGTTACCTGTAACGAGTTACAACAGAAATGATAATTTATTTAAAGAATATTTTTTTATTTAAAAATTTATTTATTTAATTTATAGTGGTGGCGAGATATGGCCCAAAGTGGATTTTTTTTTTTTTTTTTTTTTTTTTTGTTAGCATGGGTTGGAGAGTTATTTTGCTAACCAAAAATCTCCTAATCAAAAACTCCAACACATCAACGATTACATTTTTTTCTTTATTAAACAACCCTTTGGTTCAATCCATTCACTATTACTCTTATCTATTAGTAGTCTAATTTTAATCTGTTTATTATTAGTCCAGGTCTCTGTGTATGAGCAGTTACTGTAGAAAAATTAAGCTATAAGAACAAGCACATATAATATAGAATAATTATAATATAAATCTATGTTATAATGCACACACTCTACAAGTCCCTACAACATACAGCAAGATTAAAGATAATGCTAATGTGCTATGAAGCACTGCATTTGCATTTTCTTAAATACTACTATGCCACTTTGATGAGACTCTTGGTGGGAATGGTGCAGGATTCAGAGTTTATTATGGCCCAGTTATGGCACAGAGAATGAAAGATGGCTCCCTCCGTCCTCGCAGCCAGGATCAGCTCTACGCTGTTTGGACAAGTGCAGAAACGTTAAGGGAAATGAATGATACTTCAGGTCTCTGTAGGCTCTCGAAGCCATTTAAGATTTCCTTTAAATAAGCCTCATTTGATATGAAACACACACACGCACATTGGCTGTGGATTTTGGCGAAGAGCTTCAGATCTTTGTCACCCCAGAGGTAAGTGTTAACACTATTTATTACCAATGAGTGATTTCCTCTGCTTTCAAAGACGTCCAAGATTCTCACATACACTAATCCCAAGACATCACATTCAGCACACGAGCCATGACTTACGCTCATACACGTGAAATATTTGAATGAACTCCTTTTTCCTTGTATCAGTTTAACTAGTTTAGGCAAATATGAAATAAATCTATTATCCTATAATCTCTGCAGTCGTTCTCAGGCACCATATATCATCGTATTTATTACAGTAATATATAATACTTTCCATGATTAACTTTCAATACAGAGAAATGTTCACTAAGTGTGAACATTTATTTTAGAACATAAGATTCGAGTGAAAAATGCTGACCATGTATTCAGATTAACAGCGGGGAAAAATACATACTTACATCCATATGCATTCATACGTACACACGCACACACACACACACACACGTATACGCACATGCACACACACACACACACACACACACGCACACACAATTCAATTTGGAAACCATCATCTAGAGCGGAGAGGCGGACAGGAAAGTCATATTGCCATAATGCTCATATTATCAATCATCTTGACATTTTATTGGCTTTATCACTGTACATGCCATTAAAATGATGTCTGGCTCAGATTGTCAGGGGGCAAACATTAAACAGGCCAGGATTAAAATGCACAGCTCAAACAAGTCTTACTATCCCTTCCGAAGCAAGTTCCCAGCTAAAAGCACAGAGAAATATACTGTCTAAAAGGTGTTATCAACACTTTCACTGACAAGCTGATAGCATCAGATTTACCGAGATGCAAAATCTCTCCTAAATTTATCCCCCGGTTGTGTTAGAAAATGACAGCGAATAAAGTGGAGAATTATGAACTCCTGGATTCCCCTAGCATGTGCAGCACGCCTCATCGAAAAAGTCAATGTTAAACTCTTAGGCACTGGACTGATATGCTAATAACGGTGTTCCTCATAAGCAAACATTAATATTACCACTTGAGCTATTAAAGTCATTTCGGTGGTTCGAGAAGCTGTGAGGAAAGTAAATATCCATAATTCAACAGATCCTGACAGTTAAAAGGTTGTAAATGGACGTTTAAATGCTACCGCTGTTGCCAAGCTGGCAAGTACACCATAAAACTGAATAATTCTGCCTCACAACCCTTAATCAGAGGTACGCTAAGCAAATAGAGGAATCCACAGCTGAGGGGAAAATACATTTACATACATATTCTTTTTGGAAGAATCATAACTCATATGTCAGATAAGCTTGCGTGTCATGCCTCAATGGCATAAATATTGACAGACATAGTACATCATAAATCTAAATAAGCAGGAAAAACTGCAGATAGCCAAAATCTCACATCTGTTTTTGAAAATAAAGATAAATTTCAAAGCCTGAAAAGACTGATAAACGTGTATCCATCAGAACATCATGCCATACACTACACGCCATATTCCTGCAGGCGACTCCACGTCACTCATCCCACCCCCAATTTTTTTTTTAATAAATAAATAAATAACCCTTCATGCTAATTAGGATCTTATTTTTTTTTTTAAATCCTTCAGCGCACCTCATTGATATACAGCCTTATAAAACGTCTTTGTCTTTTGGAGGCTCTGGACACGCCCTTCAAACTCACTCAGTGTCCACCCTCACGGCTTTATGGCGTATTAAAATAATTATATCATCCCTCTTCTGGCCTTTTACTGTGCAACGGGAAGAGTTCATTTCTGGCCCGAGTCAAACGCAGAGACAGACGCCCAGCTGAACAAACTCAAGGTCCTGTTTAATATCCAGATCTCCTAGACACTCGGCTAAATATAAAATGATCTATGGGCCGCAGTGAATCAGATGGAGAGCTATGCTGAGTTGCATCACTCCCTAAATTCAATTCAGGAGGTTTTTCCCTTCATTGTGAGGCACATTTTTCACATTACTCTATTATTCATTGTGCCGGGTGAAAGATGGATTCACAGTGATGGGAATAATTAATCAATTTCTCACACTCTGTTATAAAGAAGGCAGCGAATAATAATGTGAATGAACGAGGGCAGGCAATGATATTTGTCTTCATATCCAAGCAAAGGAGGTACAGAAATGTGCAAAGCAACACCAACTTTTTAATCATGAAAACAACAAAAAAAGTTTGCTTGATATTCTCCAGTTTTTAGTTTGTTAAATAAACACACCTCAAACCTCTGCAAGACACCAATCCCTCTCTCGATGTCTTTCTTCTCCGTGGTATGACTCAGAGTAGATAGTTCTTGTGCAGAGCTGGCATGGGGAGATGATGGTGCTGGATTAGAGATGCTGGACATTTTCACGATTGCAAAGGCCAGTAGGAGGCATGAGCAGGAGAGGAGGGGGTGGTGGAGATGCGTCCTCTGAGGGATTGAAGAGGATTCTCCCCTTCAGATGTGCTAGAGGGCTTCCCCTGAGATAATGAGAGGTCTCTCACTGGGCAAGAAACATCCACCGCAATCATCCTCGGGATAACAGGACCTCCACAGGAGCTGCAGTCAAAAAGCTTTCAGCATGGCAACAAAGGAGCGTGAAGAAAAATAACATGTCTCACAAAAGACATGCCAGATCCTGGTTGCAGAGGAGACACTGAGCTTTGTGTATTTCTTTCTAAGACAAAAAAAAATAAATGTGGGTCTGTCCGGCTTATTCAAACAGATGAACTTCAACGCTTATTAGTCTGTAATGAAGGCTGCCTTGAGACTACAGTATGAATGGTCATCGATAATTCCACACACAAATGCTCCAACGTCTTTGGCCGACTACTTCTTACAGCTTTCCTGAGCCGCGGAGCGCGTACTAACGTTTCATCGTTGTGAGACTGATCCGAAGAGTTCCTGACTGACACTCAAACTTAAGGAAAATCTGGCATTCTAGTTCTCACCTACAAGTTTAAGGTTTATCTTAAAACTCTTCCAAAAGCTGACCGGTAAAACATGTAATTCAGCACATTTGTAAGGTAGATCCTTCATTTCTGCAACCGCAAGGAGGTTCTAAGAATTTCTCGGACTTGTAAAGGTCTGCGACAGGAACTTTATTTCCATAAGCAAGTTGAAATCTTCTGATCCCTTCAGCACAGCATAGGATAAGAGATAAAAAAATATATATTTCAAAAAGAATTTGTATTTTACATACATATCTATAGGCAAGGTCAGCTGGTGTAAACGGGCTAACATGGCTAAGCTCACAAAGGGTTTTAAAGGTCCACTATGTAGGATTCACCCACCTGAATGGAGATCTCTGTGAATCAAAAAATGTGTATTAGAATGTACGGTGGCTGTCAGGTGCCCGTAGTGTACTTTCAAGTACTTACAGATTTCAAGTCCTTTTCTGTGCTAAATCGTAAGTATGATCCACAATTCTTTCAAAATTTGGGTTCTCAGACCAGCTCCAGCAAACACAGATTCCTCTTATTTCTTCTTCCTTTCTTCTTCTTTATCATCCTTCAGGTGCTTGCGTCCTGATTCACCCTGCCACTTGTAAAAACACAAAACACGGAAGCTGCTCTCTAGATGTTTGTATCTTCGGGGCTACTGTAGTGGCACATAACGGCGTGTCTGTAGAGGTGGACCCGCTCCCTATGTAGATATAAAGGGCTCATTCTAAGCTCACGAATACACAAGAATTCGTAGTCACAGGTAATTATATACTTATTAAAACATCAATATTAAATTCCATTTCTGCTAACAGATTCTCCTGTATCCTACAGTGGACCTTTAAGTAAAAAAAAAAAAATCACTTTTTATTTCCCGACACATACTGTCTGATAAATGACTAACTCTGCGACTCCTTTGACATTTCCACCCAGTCTAAGCTAGCTTTGTCGTGCTACATGAGGAGTTTCTCTAACATTCAGTAGCTCTTGCAGAAAGCTTCAGCTACCTAAATGGCTATTATTATGGGATGTCAGTCATCTCCTACTTATTTAGTCTAATATATTACAAAATGGATCAGATGAAAAGCTATTACCAATTTCCCTGTTCGCTCGACATGAAACATACTTATATACAAATATTAGCAACTGGAAATGATTAGCGTGATTGCTTAAGCTGCTATGAGCGCAATGCATAGTTCTTACTAGCATATTTCTTTCAGTGTGGTCCAGTATGGATTGATGAAGCCTCCACAAGAACCCCAAGGTGGGAATGCGTACTGCAGTCATCTATAAGGTCATTCCTAACTGAAGTCATGAAAAAACATTTACTGCAAAGAGCACTTCAAAACAGACATCACAGAAGGGACCCTGATGGTCACTTTGCACTGTTATGACTCTACATGGAAAGATATCGACTGCATCCAGCAAGTTATGGGTCAAGTTCAAGTATTAAATATATATGTGTATGCTAATAATAAATTGTAACTAAAGGGAATAAAATATAAAAGAATTGCTGCAGAATGTGAGCCCTCCAGTAATGGATGCATGTTTTATTGTTAACTCGGTAACAGCCCCTAGACTGTACATTTGTATTAGTTTGCATTTCGGTCAATGACATGACATGCATTATTGCGTCCAAGTCCGATATTTTCTTAAATAATAACTTAATAAATGCAGGACATGCACCATATTACGCTACAGTATCTCCTTTTCGTGAATACATTTTCAGTGTATCAAAATAAAATGTACTTTAATCATTTTTGCCTCTGTCAGGCCAGCTAACCATATGTACAGATTAGGTAATCTATACAGTCCAATAAAATAACCATGTATAAAATAGTTTGGAATGATTTTGTGTTGGAAACTATGCAAAATATGACAGCGTTAAAATGATTCAACTCATTGAAAGTCTTTTGTCCATAAATTTCCACAAATGTGATGGGGCATGATGGACAACAGAAGAACTTGATCTTGGCATGCTTTTAAGGACAAGTCAGCATCATAAAGAAGATGTCTTCCTAATGATGCAATGACAAGTCAGTAGGCCTTTCATAAATATTGGAAGAAAATGTCATTTTTGAGCCATGTATGTCAGACAGCTAGACCCTAGGAAATCCATTATTCCATTACATCAATTATTATTATCAATGTCAATAAAAAGGATAAGTATGAGCATGATTTTGAGCACAAAGATTTCTAAGCAGATGTCTGTTAATTAGAAAAGAACTTGAAAAGTCCACCATTAAGTCAAACGGTGAACCCAGAGAAAGCAGCTCTTTTAAAACAATCAACTGTATGTAAAACTGTGCAATCAGGCAATAACTGTAACTGCAGCAGCTTGTGTTTGGTTCTTAGGTAATTTTTCTGTTGCTTAATGAAAAATTGATGTTAAAATTTGGCCATGTGTATGAAACATTATTAAATCAACTTTAAATACTAAAAAACAAAATTTGCAATGGTAATGGTAAATAACTTTAAAATTTCACACACACACAAACAAACTATTAGTTACACACTATCAGTCTATTAGTTATTAATTTGAAATACTTGTTCTTATGCGCATGAGTGTAATTGATTGTGCAACAACAGAACAGCAGCATCAGTTATGAAAAATAATGTTCACTTTGTGACCCGTGAGAGGTCTCACTATGCAGCCTTTGTGTGCATGGTTTTTTTTTTTTTTTACATCATTCATGTAAGTACAGTAACGTTAGTGAGCTTCGAGGCACTATTGGGAATTACATCCAAGCAATAATCAATACATACTTCTGTTAGCTTAGTTCACTCAAGGCTGTACCTGCTACACTCACAGCTGTGACAGCTTTGTTTTTGGAAAATAAATGAGTACTTTAAATGAAGGGAGTAATACATTGCCAAGTTTAGGGCTAAGCAGGATGCCAACAACTACAGCGACTCAAGACACGACACCATGAGGACATAGAGGCAGGCGCAAGGAGGGATGCAAACGCCGCTCATTAATGCAGTATAAGCAATATCAGTGGCATAATGTTACGCTGAAACAGGTTAAAGTAGACTAAAATCTAAAACAGTTCAAAATAAAGACATACTCTATTTGTATTTTACCTGTATTACAAACCTGCGCTTAAATTATACTTACGGTTGTTACAGAGGACAAATGTGTTTTAAAAAAACGATGAAAAACTGAATTAGGTCAATAAAACATAACAGATCACATCTGGCTCGGTTTCCTACATCGCAATTCATCTGACACTTGAAAACGTATGCAGTTTGTCAAGGCAAACTCTAATGCGCGAATTGCCAAAATAGACTCAAATATCCATAATCAAGGTTTATTAAGAAATGATATAAGTGTAAATTCTTTCCTGAAGTCACATTCTTCTATTCTTGCCTTAAAAGATCTGATACCGTACCTTTACAGCTTTTATCTGTCCTTTACTATCGTTCTACAGCGTGCCCTGACAGAAAGCACTCATTTTAATCAATCTATTTGCGCAGCGTGTTCCATTATTTCACATTACATTTTACATGAAACTCCATTCAGCTCAAATTTCTGGAAGCACTTGTCTGACCCCTCACCAAGAAATCCAGCCAACCTTTGCTAACTTCTGGATATTCCTTTCATTTTCAGCACCTCCAGCTACCTCCCATTGGTTTTACAACTTCAAAATACACCTCATGAAAAAATCAGGAGTTATCTGACATGTGTCCCCCTACCCGGATGGCATGCCAGCACCAAAGGCCAGCATTGATTTTCTGTAAAGCAGGGCCGGATTAGCCCCCTTTAGGGCTCAGCTGTCTCAGCACGGCCTGAGGGGCTGCTATAAAACTAATAATTAATTTAAACTGCCCTGCCTGCTTGGGCTATGGAAGGATCTACACACATAACACACAGCCGACTGTCTGCAACTGTCTGTGCACAGAGCAGTACAGTGTTATTTTTATCTCTGGCTCATTGGACAAAGACAGTACATGTGCAGCTACAGCATGAAGTCTAGCATGCTGAATAAAGCGCACTGTAGTATCCACACAAACCAGGACAATAAAGACCACATGTGCCTCTCGGGCTGATTGACAGGCATAGTAAAAGCAAATTAAGGGTGAGGAAAGAGTATAGAACACAAACCCGTATGCAGACCGCCACTGTGCTTAAACGCAAACGCGGAGACAAAACACCCAATTCTCAGTCCTGAAGTGGTAACAGGCTTTCAGTTATAGTTTCCTCAACATGCTTTACCAGAGAGGAGGACACAAGAACTACAGTCAAAGAGTCTTTTCACAGGCCCTTCTTATCCGCTCTCATTAAGAAACCTCTGGTAAATTGTTAGTGGAAGAGCACACATAAATCAGAAACAAGCCAACTAGGATGTAAATCTGTTTGCACATGACAGAATAACAGAACGGCGAACGCGCCACATGTCATCTACAATCTATTACTAAAAGGGATGTCTAGGGATAGAGAGTCATATCCCATGGACAAGAGGCAGATGTGTGGCTCAGCTCGAACAGTCTCAGTCTCTGTGGAGGCCTGTGGAACATTTTAATGACATTAAGTCAACCATCACAAGACGTCTTTGCAAAACTCTAAAACCCACGCTCTAAAATGAGCGCTTGGGCTTGTTACAAAAACAGACATCAATATAGCTGGCCTTCAAATACTGCCCTTGTTCCTTTTTTATCCAAAGTCACATGCTGCACATTCCTGCAGAAATGAAAGTTTGAAACGCTCCTAGTTCCCATGGCGCATGGCTCGGCTCGCTGTAACTGTAGCTCGATGCAACTTTTAAGGATGTCGTTAAGGAGGGCTCTGTCTAAACACTTCACTCTGCTGTATATGTCAAAACGATGAATATGCGCTTCTGTCCAAACCCGGCGCAAACAGAAAGAGACGCTCCATATAGCTGCTCTGTTAAAGTTCTTCCTTTACCGTAGCTCCAATGAGGCCTTCTACAGCAGGGGCCAGTAAAGGGATTTCACCTGAAAGGCTTTCATCTTATTTGACACACAAACGCTCCTCAGATCAGACGAGCGCAGCTTGTGTTGGGGCAGTCGAGGCTGTCTGTCTGTAAAGAGCATGCTCAGGAGAATATCCCAGTTCCTCTTCATCTTCCTCCTCTTCCTCATCCTCTACTGCCAGGCGTTTTGAAGCCAGTTATCAGGTGCGCTATGAAAACCCTCTGGCCCAGACATAAAAGATGACTGTTCTCTCAAACCCGAAGGCGGTGAGAGGAAAGCACAAAAAGAGTCGCCAAATGTCTGGATTCACAGAGCACTAAGGTAAATATGATTGTCTACTGTAAACACAAACAAAATTATTCATACCGTGACAAATTAAGGCCGTAACTTGCTGAAAAAAAGGAGCAGAATGTACAGAGAGCTGACAGAAAAAAATAAATAAATAAAAACAAAATGTCGAAAAGACTAATAGTGAAGATATCATGGAAACAACACTGACAGTATACTGTACTGACGGTATATTTTAGACAGATCCTATAGCATAGAAGGACGGTGATTATTTTTAAGTACAGTACCAGAGGTGTGCTATGCCTGTGAATGACTCTGAAGTGTGCGAAGGGAAATGTGCTGCAGCTGTGTTCAAAATCTGCAGCAGCTGTTTAAACCCTCTATGGTCTTCTGCACAGGGGGGAAAATGTGCTCCTCTCTGGGCCAGTGCACGTTTGCAAAGCAAGCAATTTGGACAGTACACTCCAGTTCATCACTCCGCAGGTGGCACGTCACTGCTTAACAGCAGTCAAAACACCGAGGCTTGACTTATTATTCTGGGCACCAGCTATACTTGAACTGTTCTGGCAAATATTTTCTAATAATGATGAGAGTTCGGAGGAGTAAATTCCTAATGACAGGGTTCACGGTGTGTTTTATAGTGTTCGGATAAATTCATACAGTGTCAACATTTATCAATCTGTCTGGTCGAGAAATTAAACCCAAAACTTGAAAACACGTGAAAGAGCTACAATCCTCAAGTCTTGGCATGATAACGTCTGTGTATCTGTCTTCACTTTTCAGGGCTGTCTCTCCAGGAGAGGCTGTGGGAGACAGAGTGTCATGAAGCAAACACACACAGAGGGCAACACTGAGGGGGAAACTCCTTTGTTCCATTTCCAAACGGTTCACTTTTTTTTCCCCATTGGAAAGCGTGCACGGGAACTTAAAGAATGACAGACGCTTTTCGCTTCAAAGTACTAATAAGTTCCATACCTCAGAGTTGCTTACATCATTAATCAGCAGGATGGCTGTGCACGATGGTGGACATAAGCTGGGAAGAATCCACGGACTAACAGAGATTTAAGGTTAGTGCGTCTCGGACTCAACACCTTGATGACAACTAAACAACTAAAGTGTACGCTTTAAAATCTTAAAATCTTACGCTGAGATCTTTAAAAACGAACTAACAATAATGGTCAACGTATTAAGAATACATTTGGAGTTAGTCAGTGCAAGAGTGAGGAAGAGTAGGGAAATGCTTTCTAAAATGCGTGTCAGCCATGTTGGACCTGATCAGGCCAGGCTGTAAAAATCCATCATGGACTTTGTGTTCTGCTAAAGCGCTAAGGCAAGATATTGTAGGTTTTAAGAGGCTTTTTTATTCAGCCAGGCTGTGTACTAAAACTAATTGGATTTCTGTCAATGGAAAAAAATATATCCCTGGGAAGTCTCTGAACTACATAACGCTGACGGTACAACAATCCATGAGGGACAAGGCCCTTCCTCGATGCCAAATGCGAGGGAGGAAAATGAAACCAGCGATCAACATAAAATATTAAAATGGAATGGTATCGGATTTTTGAAAAATGATGTCAGATTCACTCATTAGGTTCACCAGCACAGTGAATTAAGCTATATTTAGTGGGTGATAATTGAAATCATAGCTGTAGTCATTACCACTGACATGTTTCTAAATAATACCCAATAAATTTCTCCTTTGTTTCAAGGGGCGCTGTGACAGCTGGCAGAGCTCAGAAAGTGAAAGCACAGAAACTATTACCGTCTCGCTTGTATGACTGGCCTTCCTATTCTCTGTTCCTTAAAGCCAATAAAATGTCAACTTTTATTCTACTCCTCCAAAGTGTTGGCTGCACATCAGCTCTGCCCTCTAAAGCCCTGCCACAGAAAACTAAAGGCCTGTAAATCACTGTGTCATAGGCATACCATCAGTCTGAGGATACACAATAAAAAAACAGGATGCAGTTATATGCAGTTATAAAGGGAATGGCATTCCTACCCTATACTGTATATTAATTGGAACAAAAAGAGAACATAAAGATATTTGGTTCAGTTCAACACTGACAGCGTAGGATTTGCTGGGAGCAGACAGTACAGTACAGTGGTTTGGAAATAGATCTGGCCGATGGTAATGCTGACGGTGATTTAAAGACAATTCTTTCGCCATCGGGGGTCTTTTGCTGCATTGTAACAATAAAACCATGACTTATGCCATATTGTTGGAGGGAACTATACCACAGAGATGGCGCTGGCAGGATAAGGCCTACCTCTATAGAGCTCTATATAACTATAAAATCATACACATACTGAGGACATTTTTGGATCTGACTACTCAATGCTTTATACCCTACATATACCGAGACACTATTTGGGAATTCTTTCAGAGTTACAGAATGTCAGTAGCAATAGTAATTGACTTTATTGCTTCAGTTGTCCATATGCCTGGTCTCTTACTCCTTCAGTCACGCTCAATACAGTGAACCCTTTATACATAATATTGCAAAGTATTTTTGTGACCCCTTTCGAAAGATCTGGATCCTTGTATAACTCAGAATAATAAATGAAGACAGTCTTATGTGAGAAAACAACACACAACCTTTTATATTCTCGTACCTTTCACATGACTCAGAGACTTTCAAAATCAGTATTCATTATAGCAAAATCTTTAGTGTTAGGTGGGTTCCGAGTATGCAAATATCAATACGAAATTCACAACATTTGAAGGGCACACATGGTTCTACCCGCTATATAATGTCCAAGAGGATACACTAGAGCTTTAGACATTTTAGTAACTTCATTAGTTAGGTTGTTAACTGCTTTGCTGCAGACATACTGAAGTTATAAACATCCAGTTAAGACAGGATTTACTACAGTACGTCCGTGTAGTGATAGCCATGTTTTGGAATCCTCTCAGAAGTACTAGGACAGAGTGAATTCCCAGTAAAGACCACGTTGCTTCAATTTGGCTACGGCATGTTTCATCAGATAAAAAAAAAGGAACCTTACCCAAACACAGAGCGTATGACTTGCCTGCAAGAACTTTTCAAAACTAATCTGGTGGGACTTGATGATCTTTACTTGTTATTGCTTGGACCATCTGTTTTGGCAAAGGCCACGGAGACGATACACTCTGCAGAAGCATTTCACACTGCCTCAAGCACATGGATTACGGTCCTGATTCTAATAAGAACTAGGTAAAGTAGCACAAGTTGCAGATAATTAAGACTATTGAATAATATTATTAATAATAATAATAATAATAATAATAATAGGAAAGGTAAAGAAAATGTCCTATGCAATAAATATATAAACAACATATAAAAAGCAAGAGATGATATGAAAATGAATAACTTCCTTAATATGTATAGCTGAGGTCAAGAACAAGCCTGAAGCAATCGCAGAGATTCTTTTCAATAAACTATATATATATACATGCTGGCCATGGGGGAAAATGTATTTATCTGCTAAGTAAAATTATAAAAACACTGTTGTTCCTTGTCAGTCATCTTTTCCCGACAAATGCTGTCATTCTGAGATCCCCAGGTAAATGTGATATTTATTCTTTTCATTTCCTCTTCCATTTTCTAGAGACCCCAGTATATAATCGTTTTTTTTGTTTTGTTTTTTTAAACAAAATTGGGTCACGTCTTAAACGGTTGTGCAAAAGAGGCAAACAAAAAAAATAGGCATTTTTTTCATTAGCAAAACAGCCAGGAACAAACTTGTCAAGAATTATGAATCTACAAGCAGTCCCGTGTAGTATTATTATTATTATTACCCACCCTGTCAGCTCGTCACTACTTGAAGAAATCACTGCGGTACAATTTGTCCGGATAAATTAAATGTGTTATATCATTGCATAGTTGATTTATAAAAGCTGTGCTCCAAATGAAAATGCATACATTACGTTCAAACTAGAAGATGCTGTCTTATAAGCCAGTTAGGCTTAAAAGAACATTGCATAGTCCCTAATAAAAGCAAGATATTCAAGGCTTCTCCCAAATATTAGTGCTAAGTAAGCTTGATAGATCAGATATGGAAAATTCTCATTTCTGCTCAAGCATCAATTTCCACTCCCTCTCTCGGCTAAGTGATTTGAAGACCTCATTCCGACAGTTTCTCCCCCTCACACTCTTTTAACTGACATTTTATCTGCATACTGGCATTGTCGCAGATTGAGCATACCCACAGGACAATGACAGCCCCTTCTTCCTTTGTCACTTCTCATTTTGGTGCTGAGTGATGCCTCTTCCTGACTCGTGCCAATAACAGCACCATCAAATAGGAGATTCCACCTAACTTTGATGGAGAGGGGGCACTTCATACGGCTGACTCTCATTTGTCAATTAACAGGAGCCTTCTGATGTCGAAATGCAAGGGCTTGAAGGATACAGAGTTATTCGTGACGAATGAAGAGAGACAGTTGAGTGAGACATAAGCTGCAGAGTAATATCATAATGTGCTTTAGATATGAATATAAAACGACACTGCTGACAGTCCATACACGGTTTTATTTCATTTCTCTCTGTACCCAGACACCACACTTTGTCTCCTTACTCTCTTTTGATCTGACTACATACATCTCATTATGACAAGCCACTGGCACTTAAAGCACTTCACTTTGAAAAATTAAGGTGAGCGTATTTGATTGATCTTTAAATTGCAAAATGTTCTCACTAACATACTGTACATGCAGATCCAGGCAAGAACTGCTGTGTACTTCAGTACAGATGGTAGATATGGTAATGGTTAGGTGTAGTACACAAAGCCCCCCAAAAAAGGAAAAGAAAAGAAAAGGGGAAAAACAGGACACTGAAGACAAATCCCCTTCATCAGCTATGCAAGCAAAGTGCTTCTGAGCCTATAGGAAGTGAAACTTACATTCTATAAATTCTACAGTCACTGGGTAAATACTCGGTTTAAGGACTATGACAAATGGCTAAAGACATTTTCATATATGCAATGAATATTTTTATTTATTTTAAAAACATGCTGGTAAGTGGGTTCTCTACTACTGCTGCATTCAACTATAACTCGTACCTCAAAATTTCCACTAGGAAAATTTCTGACTAGGAAAAATGAAAGAAAACCCTAACTTGGGACTGTCTCCTCAAGCATGAGTTCACCAACTGTCATCAAATCAACATGGCTGCTCACAGCATCAACAGTAAACTAAACAGCTGGTTACTAGTACATGAGTTACACTGTATATGAAAGAGTTTGCTACGGAACAATCAACACAGGCATATTCGCTTGTTAAATCTATAAGATTGACTATACAGGTCACTGTTTGAAGGAGACACATGTACATCACTCATCACAGATAGCTGGCTAGTTTGTTGATAACAAAAGACATGAAGGCATCTCTGGAATTTTTCCCCCCTTTGTAGCTCAAATGCACAGAGGTCGAAAATTACGCAATTCCAAATTCCCACTTCTGAGGTGAGCCAAACGTGGCACAGTTCACCCCTGGTGAGAATGACTGTGTGTGTGTGTGTGTGTGTGTGTGTGTGTGTGTATATCGTTCGCTGAGATTGACTGTCGTCTTATCCGGATCGTATTCCCGTCTCACGAGCAAGGGTTCCAGAAACAGACTCCAGTTCCACCGCAACCCTGACCAGGAAAAAGCGGTTAAATGATTGTTAACAGGCTCACTATAAAAAGTGTACTAACACAGGCTATGAAAAAAGAAACAGTACATGGCCTAGACCCAGTCCTTGGTTCCAGAAAACCCATATTAACTTTTGTTGGTTCTTGTAACAACAAAGAAACCCAAACTGCAGGACTTTCTCATAACACGCCTCGATGAGCACATCATGGTTATGATGCAATTTAATGCAATGAAGTCAACATCTTTAAACGTTTTATATTTAAGGCCTGAGATTCTAAGAGAACATAACATTTATCAAATGATACCATGTCTCCTCATGAGCCTTTGCCATTTAATAGTCCCTGACCACAGGAACCAGGCACTCATAACCGTGACATGCTCACGGATTCCCCAAGCATGGATGATCTTCCAACCTGACTGTTGATCCCAGCTTATATCTGAGCAAGTTATACGAGCCAGTTCTGATGACAGAGTGGCTATCCTCAGCCTCTGTGCCTGGGACGCATCCTGCTTGCAGATCATCTGGACAGGCCTAGACAAGAACAAGAAAATAAGATCTCCTCTGTTTTCAGCATCCAATAACCAACAGCATCATGCTATATGACAGGTTGCTCCTGAATCCCATCTTGGGATTACCTCTCGAGCCCATCATCTGCTAGCTCTCTGCACTTTGGCGTTGGACAGCTGCTGCCTCACCATCAAGCCAGTTTAATGTTAACCCTTGACAAATAGCATCATGTGATAAGGGCTGATAAGCTGAATGGGATATCACATGCATGGAAACAGGAACAGACTGTGACACCATTCTCTCACCGACACACACTAAGTAAAAGGGGGAAAAAAAACATTGTACATTGTGTGAACTACACGCTAATGTTTTTCCTCATATCTGTGAAGTCATGTTAGGGCTTTTCCGTGTACCGTAGTATATGTTTACACTGACAATATTTTCTGCACAATAACAAGAGTAGGTTTTGTATACCACATTTCCTGATTGTGATCACATGCCTGTCTTAATAGTGAATTACAAATGACATTTCACACTTAACTCTAGCCTCAAAAAGAGACTATACTCTCTTTTTGGGCTGGAGTCCAAATACACACACCAGCCTAACATGGCAAACTTGGTGTGTCCAAATGTACCATTCAGTGCAGCCTGAATCAAAATGAAATAACGACTGAATAAATGCAACAAGAACTCTACAGGCTGCATTGCCAAGACAATGAAGTCTCTCTACAGTCTCTCTATCCCCTCTTGCTATATTGTGGCATTCATGGTATGCATGACTGAATGCAGAATAATAGTTTAGGTTAACAGGAAATAGGCAAACAGCAATGCACTCTTATAACACCCAAAGCCACACTTATCGGTTTCTATCCACAAAGTATATCATCAGCATAATGGCGATGAGACACGGTGTCCAAATTCACACAGTGTATGTAAAGCTTGCAGTATTTTCAGCAAATGAAAAAACAAACTCTGATTTTACCCAATGCTGGTAAGTCATTCAGGCTCATTAGGAATATTAATGCACTGATAAGCGCATATTTCTGCACGACACGCTGAAGCAGCACAGGGTTTAACAATTATTAATCTGACAGTCTTGAGCGCAAGGCGAATCAATTAAACGAAAGAATCCACATTTTCAGCACAGATAACTGCCTCAAGACGACAATTTTCACATGACAAAGAGAGGCCCATTCAGAGTCCTTCAAGGCCTGACAGGTCAAGAAAAGAAGTCTGAAACAAAAGCACCTTATAACCATCATCTCTTCTCTTTTAGTTGTCAGATCAACTTTGCTAGTCCTGCTGGTGAAATGGCATTCGCCTCCCCGCCTGCCACAAGGTGCTTCTTCATATCCTGTCAAAGGAATCTTTTATTCTATTTGCTCGGCATTAACATGTCACATTTATTGATCAGACCTTTCATACAGCCACAGCATGCCAGCTCTGAACCCAGGCCCTTTGATGCCACGATGACATTCCAAACCACATAATGCATGTAATGCAGATATTAAATTGCACTTAATGCGAAATTGTGTCTACATGCACAGCAGGTACACTGAGTCAAATGTTTCATATCCTGTGACGGTGCTGTCATTCGGGTAAATACTCGTAAGTATTCTTACCGACAGTAAGAGACTTCATGCAGTAGACAGACAGATAGACATACAGACAGATAGATAACAGGGTACTAAACTGCAGGTTGGGTCCTACTACTACACTGTACATTTCCATGTCACTATAGTGGTACTCTCAATATTACACCTACTGTACCTTTTGCATCTTTAAAGGTTTACTCTAAAAACAAATTATACTTCATGTACCTACCTTACACTAATTAAAAAAATACACTAAGTCCATAGTTCCAGGTGAAAGATACATATTTAAAGTACAAACATAACCAACATGAGGGTACCACCCCGACAATAGTTTGTATCTAGCATTACTTGTTTGCTGAGATTGTAGACAAACAAACAGAAAGATTGACAGAGTCAAGGATTTCAAAAGAAATGAATGCAATAAAATTGCATTTGCACCACAGAAATGGTGTAATGGCAGAGCAATAACAGAACAGAAATGGGGAAACCAAGAGACATCTTGCAGTGAACTTAGAAACCAGCACCAAACAGAAAGTAACGTGGAGGTTCAAGAAACACCCAAACAATACATTCAGCTCCTCAGTTAAACCTCAGCTACCAAGTGTCTAGACAGCAAGTGACACTTGTCATGGCAGTGCTGCTTCACCTTTTAACCTTGTAATGTCACAGCAAGCAACTCCAGACTATCTGAGTGATAGTCCCTTAATGCATTAGTTCATGATTAGGTGTTTTAATTGTGCTGATGTTATAGATACCTTACCTGAGTCGGTTGAAGCTAAGATCTAGTCGTTTTGCAGAGCTTCCATAACTCGCTGCAAGAAACTCTGGGACGAACTCACAATCATGTCCGATATAGGAAACCTTTAATTCAAGAATTAAAAAAAGTCAAAGAGGAGAAATTGATGTATAGTCCATATAACTTATCACTGCTTTACAGTGAGCAATTATAATAGATTCATAGTGTATAGATAAGAAAAAAAGGTTCCTGTTCAGCTCAGAATTGCAGAGGTGACTTTTGTTATCATGTACGCACAGGTTATTAAACCCCAAGGTTCCTCATGTCCTCTCAGGGAGTTTTTCCTTGCCACCATCGCCTCTGGCTTGCTCATTAGGGATAAATTTATCAATTTTTATGTTCAAAATTTATACCCAGAATTTATACATACATACATATTATGTATATATATATATATATATATAATATACACACAGCTGCTTCGTTACAATACGCGATATTGTAAAAAGCACTATAGAACTAAAAGTTATTTGTCTTGTCATTTATTATCTTGTGCTCACAAGATAAATAAACATGTCACCTTTCGAGACAGAAAGCTGTACCTGAAAGCACATCTGCAATCTCATGATCCTCAGCCTACTGTCTTTAACAGGCTACATATCACTGCTTATTCCTTAATGGCAGTGGAAACAGTTAATTAGATCTTGTAAAGACTCTAATAATAATCCACGCTATGCGATAAATCGTCCTGTGAGTCTATAGAAACAGCAGGCAGTATGCAGTGCCAGAGCTTCACTCTTCTACTCACCTGAGTTCCACTCACAACAACCCCTGAGTCGCTGTGCGCCATTCCAGCTCGCTGACAGCTCAGAAACCTGTAATAATATAAACAGCAGACCTAACTTACACTTCTACACTTTCACTAGCACAAACTTTGGACTTTCTAAACTGAAATTTTATTTAAATTCCCGGTTTCTCGGCAGCTAACGTTTCTCATTTACTTCTTCCGCATGCTCAGAGTCAGCTGATCTGAGAAGGAAGCGCGCGCCACCGTTCAAGCCACAAGCGGCCGCGTGCGTGTTCATGCGCTACAGTTCATGTGTCCCTGATGCACGCTGATATCTGTCCGCAAAGTGAGCAATGTCTTTTAAACGAAAATGTGCCCCGTTGAAAATCTGTCCTGTACTAGTGTAGCCGTAGCAGCCGAAGCATGAGTCAAGCCTACAGGAGTCTATATGAAACTAGGACTCGTCCAACTTGTAGGGTGCTGCCTCCACTTTCTGTACTGGAGTACTGGGACATGTGTAACCAAGTACAGAGAAATCCTACACATGCAACGTGATATAGCTTAATAATTAGTAGTTATAGTTATTCAGTGACACAGTAAATTATTTTTAAGGTTTACCATTTTGCTGTTGTTATTGTTGCTGTTGTTGTTGGTGGTGTGTTCATGAATATTAGGGCATGTTTTATACCTTGACAAAGATAGAAGTATCTGAGAAATTTGACCTTGTTGGGACATTCAGGTGGTCCCCCCAAGGAAAACTGCCACTTTTGCCTTAAAAACTTCTGGGGTTAAGGTTAGCCTCAGGTTTAAGTGTAGGCATAGCCTTAATTATCAGCATTAATAATTGTAACTGAAAGCTCCTCACACAGGTAGTAAGACAAACGTGTGTGTGAGAGAGTGTGTGTTCTACTAAACCTATATAGGACTAAATACTGTATATAACACAGTACACACACACTAATAAAATTTTCCACTAGAGATAAGAAACTATTTATCTTTGCTCTAAATCAAACACAATTGATATCCCTGGGGTATAAATATGATGTTGCACACATGTAAAATCTCTTTGCCACCCAGAACACTATAGAGGCAGATGGTTGTTAAACTGCACAAGTCAGGTAATCGACTTTTTTTTTTTCTTTTAAGGCATTAATAACAATTCCATTAATGATCATTTTTCCCAAAAATTTGAATTATGGACACAGTGATGGGAAAAGATCATAGTTTTGGAATTGCACAGTTTATTTGAGTCTTGTGTTAGTCAAGTTTCAAAATCAATTGTTCACTGCCACTTTTAACCAACACTAACAAGCTGTCTGGAAATGTTGCTTAAAAAAGCCCTTCTTCAACGCAACTCACAAAATATAGCTCCTGAACTTTACCTTTAACTTTCAGGGGCTCTTGTGAAGACTGATGGCATGATGAATTCTGCTGAGTACCAGGATATTTCAGAGCAAAACCTGATTGCTGCTACCATGGAGTTCAGAATTGGCCTTACGTGCAGCTTACAACAAACTTATGAAACAAACATACTTCTAAATCAACTCAGTAAGACAAAATCAGTGTTTCAGTTTTCAGTCTCTCAATGTGTACCTTACTGAAAACCTGTATTCTGAACTGAAGAGAGGGATCCATATACTCAAACCTAAGAATATAAAGGAGGCCAAAATGGTCTCTTTGGAGGAGTGGACAGATACATGAACTGCCAACCTTTAGACATTACAGGAAGTGACTCAGTGTTTTGTTCTCTTTCAGGACACGGTTATAAAATATTAAGAGTAATGGTGCCAATAATTTTGAAACCAGAGTTTTGTACAAAACATGCACTACTTTTCTGTTTGAAATAACACTCTGTATGTTTTATTTCAAAATATCATTTATTGAATTTAATTGCTTTTTTATGCTATTTTCCATTAAGGGCTTTTGTGTAGGGCCCACATTCGTAGTTATTTGGTTATTTATATAGCCGACCTAATGAACTATCTTCTGCTTTTATGATCCATTTCAGAGGAAAAGACTGTTTGTGTGTTAGCCCCGCCCCATCACTGTAGGCGACTAGTCACGCGCTCTGCTGCGTCACCTGGCTCCTCCCACAGGCGGAAGTTTTGGAGAGTGCGCATACAGCAGAAAGGAGCGCAGGCTGCGGGTGACGAAGAAGCTAAGTGACACCACTTAACATTATTGAGCCTATCTAAATGTACAGTTCGTTTCTGGGGATACAAACATACTGTCAAACAAAAACAAAAGGATGTTCATTAAAAAGTGTTTTTTACGTGTGTTTCCCTTGCGGAGCGCTGTAGCCTTATAATAGCAGGTAAAGTGCCTCGGTACGAGTTGTTTCGTCTTGGTTTGATTAGAAACCTGTTTTTCTATGTTAGGCAGCCTAGTGTTAATCTGGTGATGAGAGCACTTCGCTTCGTGTTGCAACTCTTTACTCCATTCAGGAAAGCGAGAAGAAGGCTATTCGAGCGTAAAAATAGAAAGAAAGAAAGAAAGAAAGAAAGAAAGAAAAGTAAGGAAAACAGAAACAAACATGCAAAAAAAAAAAATTCCCCAAACCTTGAAATCGGCCACGCGCATAGAACATTCACTTTAAAAGGACATTCACGATTAGTATTACTTCATGTTTGTCTGTAATGTGTATATATTATGTGCACACACACACACACACACACACACACACGGGCTATACCTATAGCCTATATAATTTTTTAATAGGGAAAAAACAACACGGACTCAGTCGATCTTTATATGATCCTAACAGGCTGCGCATTTACACCTAAATATTGTCTTATATAAAAATATATATAAATATATAAAAATACGTCTTGTGATCCTTTGCTTTGTTTTATTCACGTTTGCATATGAAAATTTGAATCTTTTCGCTTTATTTCGCGTGTCGGTGTGATAAAGTCCACTTTACTCCTCTCTGCAAATAGTTCTATTTAGATGGAGGGAGCGATTCATAAACATGTCACCGACGTGAAATATATGGAAACGTTTAAAACTTTCTATTTAAATATCATGAATTATGGCCTTGAAAAATGTGTTCCCATTTAAGGGTAATACCGAGTATTTGGTGTCTGCTTCAGAAGCCCATTCGTCATGCAGACAATAAAGAGAGTTTTTTGCCTGGCGCTGGAAATTTATGGCTGCCCTTCTCTGCCCTAATAACTCACGCAGTGTGTCCCACACTGACAGGCCCTGCAGAAGAACAGCAGCCCTGTTATCCATCACACACATCTCTGCATGCTGAGCTGCTAGCTTCTCCTCAGCCGCACTTTAAATGCCCGATAGGAGGGACCATTTGAACGCTTGTGTTTTTTTGCTCGCTTTAGTGTTTTCTGATGCGAAATGAATTTCCTAACCTTAGTCCCATGCTACATTATATATAATAAAGCACTTAAATATATATCGATGCGAACAACCACATAAATATATATAGTCTATTTATTAAAGGAAGAAATAACCAAAGGCTATAATGTTGATCAATTCGTGTTTAAACGTCTGCAGGAAATACTTTTGGAAATTTGTCCTCTCTGTCTTAGCAAAAAAAAAAAAGTGTTCTGTAAAAAGACTGTAAGTAACTAAATAATACGCACATTTTTTATTTAAAGTCGAAAATATGTAATGTTAGGGCGTGTTTATAATCGCATTTGTAAATAATGTAATGGTCTAAAAATCAATTCATATGTGAGTTTGTAATTTATTAGAACTAATTTCTGAGTTACCCGCATTAGTTAAACTTAAAAACAAAGAAATAAATAAAAGTACATTCTAATAAACTAATTTAACTGGAGAGAGAGTTTACACACTGAAGACAAAAACACTAGAAAAAAAGACAAGAGAACACTGTTCTACACAATAT
>JAQQZR010000038.1:15815508-15862379 GCA_030068235.1 Notoglanidium macrostoma
ATATAGAATTTTTTATTTATTTATTTATTTATTTATTTATATTTTTTATATGTATCCAACATACTTCAGCCCATGACTGTCCACTCCAGGTTTTCTTGCTCTCCGAGATGACCTGTCAACCGGATTAACGCCGAAAGAGATTAATGGCGGAGGCGGGTTGCAATAATAATCGTTTTGTTTGATGTGACAACTTTGATAGGCGTTGATTTACTTACAAACTGATAGGCTTTTAATTGAGCGCCTCCATCCAGTGGGAGATGAAAGGCGCAGCGCATTGAAAAGCTGCCCGGAGCCTCAGCCCTGATTAGCCCAATCAGCGGTGAAGAGGTCAGCGCATTTTCTCTCCACTTCTCCCCTAAAAAACTCTCTCACACACACACTTTCTCCTTTTTAAATACATTTTATAGCCTAACCCCGTCGCCTTTTGGTGGCCTATGCAAAATACATTTTGTTGCATGGACAGGCTATAAAACTTGTTGGGCCCTTTTTTTTTATATGAAGCTTTATTACATTCCACATGTGCTGATACAGTGCCTCGGGCGACATGCATGTAATTATTCTCTGCAGGTTCAAATTCAGGTACGCTTACACCTGTGCAAAAGAGGTAATATAGGCTACCCGAAAGCGGAAGACTTGTGCAACTGTGAAACTGTATACTGAAGTAGAAGAAAGAAGTGCACGTCCCACACTGTGCACCTGGATGCTGTTCCGCTTCAAAAACAGGCCTGACGCTGTTCCACTCCTCAACACTCAAGAACAACACACACCCAAATACTCTGAGCAAAACCAGTTTATTCCAGAAATAAGGGAATTGTGTTACAAAAATGCATGTAAAAATAGATCTACAAATAAAACACAGAACGCCTCTAAGTGCAAAAGCGCAGTGGCTAATTATAACCAACAGTTTTTACAGAGCATTTTTCACAACAGCTTTAACACCTCAAGATTGGCTTCTTACAGTGCATTTTCTTTTAGGTCATGATTTTAATGCAGAAAAAAAGGTGAAACAGTAAGTATAAAATTCTCTGTATGCAGATCAACAAATTATTCAGCAATAAAGTTTGAAATAGCATGAGAAAATAATTTGGTGCATTTCTGGTATACTTACTCCAGTCCGACAAGAAGTAAACATGAGCACGGCTGATTTCCATGTTTTCCCGCATCTGGTTTTGCATTACCTCCCTTCCAAACGGAATCAAACTGAAGGACTGTGCCGCCCGTATTAAGTGTCTCTATACCAAGGTGCTTCTTTTTCATTTGCCCTTTTCTCAGTCACCCGCAGCTTGTAATCAGCTACAAGAGCTGACATAAATCAGCAGCAGGATTGACAGCGACTGACAAATAGCTGATTGATTGCGGTCGAGCAGAATTGACAGTTGACTGAGGGGTTGGGATAGAAATAGAAGGGCGGTGTATATTATGCTGAAAACATGTGACATTCCCATCCCTCTATCACTGCATTGGTCTGCTCCTGTCAACGCGTGTCTGATTGGGGAATTCAAACACCACGCGTTGATCTTCTGTTGCACACCTGACTTCTTATCAAATGAACAGAGCATAAAGACATTGTTTTAAAACGTCAGTAAGACGCACAACGTTGATACATTTAGGGTATATTTTTAACTCATAACCGCCACAAGATTACTATGCAACACGGACGAACAGAATAGTACATGGAGTTTATACCCCTCTGTATCTTAAAAAGGTATTTAGGGAACTTCTAGGCCAACACTTGGCTTCTTTAATACGTACATGATATCAGTTATTAGATAAGAACATAAATATACATATGATATAACGTAAGGTCAATGTCCATTTTAACCCAAACACGAAAATAAAGGCGAGCGCTGCCACGGCTTTAGGAAGTGCGGCGTGCACAAGAAGCAAAATATTTTCCACTATCTCCTCCCCCAAGCTGTCAAAATAGAGGCGCAAGAGAAAGGAGAACGTCACATCCCCTTGACCCTCCAATCACCTCGGGGTCCCATTTGATTGGAAGGCGGCAAGGGCTTTAATCTCAGACTAATTCAGTTGCTTTTGAAGTGAAAATTTCGGGCAGTTCTCGGGCTGGGAGGAGTAGCGCGTGGAGCTGCGGGAGGAGGCAGAGCAGAGCGCGCAATGCCTGTGGTGTCACGCGCAGCTCCAGATCGGCGATAGCCTCGTGCGGTGGGTCTGCCTTCTGCCGCCACGAGCGAACGGATTATATGAGTTTGTCTTTATTTTTCGGCCGTTTTCGAAGAAGATCGCTTCGAAGTAGTTATTGATGCATAGGACGAACGAAACGCCAACAGAATAAATGAGAATTGGGTCATGAGCACATCGCCCTCTGCTACTGCTCTAAAAAATAGCGATACCGATCTAGCCTGGGAAAGCTGCAGTTCTAGGAATAACAGCTCAGCGAGCATCAACAAGCCTTTTCTCCATCCCGTTCCGCCAACGGACCCTTTACGGCAAGCCAAGCGACTTCCCATCAAGCTTCTGAAAATGCTGACGGCACGCACGGGACACATTTTGCACCCGGAGTATCTCCAACCTTTACCGTCTACTCCGGTTAGTCCAATCGAGGTAAGACACGAATGCATTATTTCTTCCATCAGGTTTTAATGTATTCCTGTATTGCGAAAAGTATTGGCTTCTACATTTCCGACATTATACAAACCAAAATAATACCTACAGGCTTCCCTTTTGCATATTTGTTGTAAGTTTCTATTGCTTTCAAAAAGCTCAGTGGTCTATTATTATGTATGCTCATGCAGAAATTTCACCCTGAATATATTCCTGTCACAGTATGTTTTCCATTTCACCCCGTGCTCCGCGATGCCTAGCGCACTTAAATGCCGACAAAAAAAAGAACATGGGCTTTAATAAAAGATGTTAAGTTGTTGTGTGTTTGTTCATATGCATGTTTTCCTTTCGAATATAATAGGCTATTTGGGTATTTACTTGTGTGTGTGTGTGTGTGCTTTTTTTTATTCTCGCAGCTAGACGCAAAGAAAAGTCCACTGGCTCTTCTTGCGCAAACGTGTTCTCAGATCGGTAAACCGGACCCTCCGCCTTCGTCTAAACTCTCCTCGGTTACATCGAATGGATCTAGCGAGAAGGAGACCAAGTCCGGTCCTTTAAAGATGAGCGACATCGGCGTGGAAGATAAATCGAGCTTCAAGCCGTACTCCAAACCAGCAGATAAGAAGGACTCGTCCTCGGGGGTTACTAGCGGGGAGAAGTCTGGTTTCCGTGTGCCGAGCGCCACCTGCCAGCCGTTCACTCCCGGCACGGGCAGCCCGAATTCCAGCACTTCTGCTTCCCCGATGCCGTCCGAGGCCAAAGGAGAGAGGGATGAAAAGAAAGAAGCTGATTCTAATAAAATCTGCAGCACGGACGGCTCTGGAGCTACCGGCGTCAGCCACAGCAGGATAAGCTGTGCTGGAATTAACGTGGAGGTCAACCAGCACCAGGAGAGCACGTCTGGATCCAAGGCCGCCACGTCGGATTCGTTGTCTTCGGTGTCTTCCGTTTCCTCGGCGGCTGTTCTGGGCTCGGGTCTTGTGGCACCCGTTTCTCCGTACAAACCGGGACAGACAGTTTTCCCTTTACCTCCTGCCGGCATGACATACCCAGGAAGTTTAGCTGGGGCCTACGCGGGCTATCCTCAGCACTTCCTGCCCCACGGCGGAAGTCTGGTGAACGCGCAGCTCGCCAGCTCCCTTGGCGCAAGCAAAGCTGGATCGAGCCCATTAGCCGGGGCTTCTCCTCCGTCCATCATGTCTGCCAGCCTGTGTAGAGACCCGTACTGCTTGAGTTATCACTGTGCCAGTCACTTAGCGGGTGCGGCCGGTGCCTCGTGCACGCACGACTCAGCCGCCGCGGCCCTCAAGTCCGGATATCCGCTCATGTACCCGACGCACCCTTTGCACGGCGTGCACTCCACGCCACCGTCTTTCGGCGGACACCCTTTGTACCCGTACGGCTTCATGCTCCCCAACGACCCGTTGCCTCACGTGTGCAACTGGGTGTCGGCAAACGGGCCATGCGACAAGCGCTTCTCGTCCTCAGAGGAACTGCTTAACCACCTGCGGACGCACACAGCCTTCACCGGCGCCGACAAGTTGATCTCGGGTTACCCGAGCTCGTCGTCCCTTGCCAGCGCTGCCGCCGCGGCCATGGCGTGCCACATGCACATGCCACCGTCTGGAGCGCCTGGAAGTCCCGGCACACTCGCACTGAGGAGCCCGCATCACGCGCTCGGACTAAGCAGCCGCTATCACCCGTACTCTAAGAGTCCGTTGCCTACTCATGGTGCCCCGGTGCCCGTTCCTGCCGCAACCGGCCCTTATTATTCTCCATATGCACTGTACGGCCAGAGACTCACTACAGCGTCAGCGCTCGGTTACCAGTGAAACGGACTCACACACCCAAAAATTTAGAGCTTATAAAGATTCAAATATAAAGACTTTTATATCAACGCACCACTGAAGGACTGGATCCGTGGACTCCACTGTATTTATTTATGTCAGCTTAAAGCGGACAATAATACAAAAGGAAAACTATTTGAGCAAATTCAGAAGTGCATTATGTTTAAAACTCAGTAGGTTAAAGTGAAACACACGTTAGAGTACTAATAAAATAGGGGTTCTTCTGTTCAACATTCATTTGAAATTGCTATGATTGTATTGTACGTTCTTATTTAATGTCTCATTGAAAAAGGAAATAATTTACATTTGCATGTTTGTTTTTTTAAAGCCCAAATTGTCCGCATAATTTTAAATTGCCGTTATTTTTCAGGCGTATACCATGGAGAGAGAATTGGTATTTTTTTGTATGTATTCTGGGAAAAAAAAAATAATAAGAAACAATTCTGTTCCATAATTGTGTCCTCAGTATTTTTTTAATACGACGAATGCAATTTACATTACATGTGGGTGTCCAGATCTTTTCTATTATAGGTGCACTACAAAAATTTGCCATCACAAATCATGATTAAATAGTCTGTAATTCACCTGAATAATTTAATTCCAAATAACTAAATATCTTGTATGACATATAAGATAAAAAAAAATTATATCTTCATGGTTTGACAATACATCAAAATGTAATAATTTAGGTCATAACAAAGGGCGATTAATATTATTTAAAAATATGTTTTTTAGTTCTTTCTTTATGCTGTATTTTTAAATATTAAGAATAACAGCGCACGAGAGACTTCAATCCAGTGAATGTTTTTGTCTTTCAGTGAAACGAGGCGTGTAGCTACATTAAAGTTACTATGATTCATGTTTCAGAAAAATATATTTTCTGAAAACTTATTCACACTTGCATATGAACGCCCAGTAAAGTAGTTTTACTGACTTGGTATATTTATCTCAGATTATAGGTTATTTGTTATTTGCTGTCTGCTCAGGGAGCACTATAGTGGGCTAATGGAGCACAGCAACATGGAGTTCACTCCTCACAGCCAAGCTTGCATTCTCACACAGACCTGTTTGTAATAAATTAGACCTTCATTTGACAAAAATGCGGCTATAACATATTTCAGGGAGTTAATTTGACGTGTTTTAATCTAAGAAATAATTTCAGTATCGAGCTATTGTTTAGGACACTTAATTTATTCTTTAGCCAAAGGCCAGGCGGATATATTATCTGCAGCATTTGCGCTGCTGGAGACGTAACTTTTTTTGTTTTGTTTTTTTAACAAAATGTGGAAAGAACATGTTTTAAAATTCTGTCCTATTTTCCAAGGATGTTTTAACCTCTGTTGGGTGTCTTTTTTCCTCTGTGTTTGGGCGGAGAATAGGCCTATAGTTGAACAGTTTTTGTGTCGCTTTTCGATAACCGAGTTACTTTAGCCAGTTTACTGACTTTTCTCCAATCAGAATAAAATCGAGTCTTACTTTATTCGGTCTGAAGAACAAAAACTAAATTGTAAAAGGTTCATGTGACAGTTAAGGCGTGTGATTTGTTTTTACGCATCTTTGTCATTTCTCGAAAGAAATCCCACCAGAGAATCTGAATAATTTTTTAAACTAACTTGTAGTTAAAGCATAAATAATTAACCTTATCAGAATGCAGCTTTTCATTATTAATTATCAATATCGGTGCGTCTCAAACTTTTTTTCCCCTCCGACTTTATTTATGTATTACTTTCTCTTTCTTCTACCCGTTTTTTTCCCGACGGATATATATATAACTAATATATATATATATATATATATTATTATATAAGTAAATTAAATAAATAACTTAAAAAAAAACCTAAACTAAAAATAACTCCTTATTAAGAAGTGATGAATAAAATAATAACCAGGCTACAGTGGAGGAATATTATGGGATGTTGAGGTTGGCTTCAGCTCCAGAGCATGTACACTGGAGAAAGTGAAAGCGGCTTTTGATCAAGAAAACGGCAGTAACACTCAGCCAAGCTGCTTTATTACTAACACTAGCATGTGTAGGCAATTTGGTGACTGCTTACAATGAATGTTTGTACATAAATAAAACCTTTTCACTTCTTGGTGTAGTCTATACCACCGCCTGTAAGAGCCTATAGGTGTGCTCTAGGCTGTCTGAGTTTTTCTATACTACAAGGCTTAATTTTATTGTGAGTCATTTTATTTCCTTACATCAGTGTTATCCAATTTAATAATGCACTTTTCAGAGTCATGAACACATTGTGCGTCAATATTAGGCACTGTATCTCAATTAACCTACATTAATGATGAATAGGCCTGTAATACACCAACTATAAATGATTAGCTTATAGAGTAATAAGTATATCTATTATAGACCTGCAATTTAATATAACCTTGGTATACTACACAATTATTAATGACTTAAATTTATGCACATCAACAATTTAACACCACCCCTTCACAAAAAGTACACAAAAACACAGAGCAACTAGAGTATGTTCCAGAGGCCCACACAAGCTTTAAACTGATGTAATGACGGTGAAAGAGAGCAATTTCCATTTTTACCCACATCATGGTGGCTGTGTGGCGGTCCCCGATGGAAAGCCATTCATCATGTGCCCCTCCTCCCGGGCCTGTCATCAGAGGAGCTCCAAGGCACATGTGTGCATAAATTACCCTGCTTGTGCCTGCCTTCTACTTACTGTGGCTAAGGAGAATAAAGAGAAGCACAGAGCTGCATGGCTTAGTACCACAACATAACTTACACCGCTGATCAGCTCTGCAACGAGCATGTTTATATGGGAGATAAATAAAGAGGATACCATCCACTGTGCTTTTGTGTAAAAGAAGGCATGCTGCTGACATTGTGAAGTACGGCCCATCATTCACGCTAGCTTTCCGAAGAGGATATGGTGGTAAACAAAAAATGGAGAGTACGGATGAGAGTATGGGGATCGAGGTTTACTGCTCAACTCAGTAGTGGGTCAAGGATTTTTTTTTTGTGGGGCCTTAGGAGAGGAATCATTGTTCAAACCTGCCACTGTGTAAAACCAGCACAAACAACATTTTATGTCTCAACCATATAACACCAATCAAACTCATAAAACTGTACTACCCATTAATTACCGTTGAAACAGTGTCATCCTTTGTTGAATGTTCTTCCATATACATGGCAACTGGCTCAGACTAATGCCTGGAGTGTTAGAATAACTAATTACACTGGAGAAGATGAATAGAGGCTTGATGGGCTACCGTAAAGAGATTTCTCTCAAGGCTTCAACATTATGCTGAAATGCAAGGCCTTGCTGAGCTGAATTGGCTCTTGTTTTGCCCTTGACTGTCATGCCATTGTTTTAAGACCTGACATCATTAAGAGTTGAACCTGACCAGACACCTGGATGTGAAGGGCTCTTCTAATGATTTTTTATTTAATAATATTGGATTACCACCAACATATATGTGATTACTAGGAGTGTAAAAAATTACAGTACATATATTGTGCATGCCGTGGACTATGATGGCAAGCCTATGGATTTGAGCAGCAGCTGTGTCAATACATAAGTGTTACTAAACTGCTGAAGTCTCAGACCAAAGTCAGAGATCATTATGTTCCTTATTCAGGAAATCTTGATTTACAGGATTAAGATAATGACAAAATCCTTTTATTTTGAAATAAGAAGGCTTATTGGCAAAATCTTGCACTTAAAAAAGATTACAAGAAAGACAGTTTCATTGTTCAAGACTACTTCTTGTATCAATTGATTAGGTCAAACTTAAATTTGATAATAATTTAAACGTGCATGCTCATACCAAAGCAGAAATAAATCTTTTCTCTCGCTCTCTCTCTTTTTTTGGATGCAATTGCTTTTTCCTCCTACTAAAAAGGTATCCTGATTAAATGCAGTGCAGCCATCTTAAACAATGATTTATGGTGACACAGGAAGAGGAAATGTCCACAGCTTTTGTGATCGTAGTAATAGAGCTATAAACTAAATAGCATGAAACGAAGCAGTAGCCCTGTGATTTAATCAGCTCATAAACAGATCCATTGCATCAAGCAAATGACATTATTACCCATCTGAAGTAAATCTTGCTAATCCCAAGAGATAAAATCAACATCATCAATGGTCACATGTCATATTCATCAATGCTAAACTATCTCCTTTTGACAGATTAATCCCAGCCGAGGCTCCCAGAGAGGGCGGTAATGGAGACCCAAGCAAACAATTCATTCATTGAACACGGCAGCTCTGGTTAGCACTCAGAGCTTTTCTTTCTCTCTCTCTCTCTCTCTCTCTCTCTCTCTCTCTCTCTCTCTCTCTCTCTCGTGATTTACAAATTCAGAGTGCTCATCAAGGTGAGATGGACCCAAAGAAAAATGGCTCCTGTGACGGCTTGTCATTCAGAGCTTCTACTTTGCTAGGCACCTTCTTGATCTGTAAGTGCATAATTGAGGTCATTTATGGCAGTCAAGTAGGTCTTTGCTATCATACCTCAATGCCTATTTCATTTGCACTTTTTAGGTTTTGACAAAGAATATTTTATGGAAATGAGGCCATGTCTGAGAATACTTAATGGTCCTAGGTGCTTAGAGAGCTCACTGATGGCTTTGATGATGGCTGTTCAATGTAAATAGATGTCAGAAAAGATGTCAAAAACGGGACCATACTACTGAATAGTATGATCTCTGGCATTCATTTGAAATTATCTAAATCTCCATCGAAAGAGTAGATCACTGAAGTTCTCCCCAGTTTTTACCCAGTATAATTACCTAGACTATAAATACAGACAGATGACAAATTAAGGACAAAACTGATGGCTCTCTGATGTTTGACTCCACTTGTCCCCTTAGAGCAAAGCATTACAATGTATTTCTAATCGATCACCTTTATGATACGATGCAACATTTCTATCCTGATGTTCACTTCAAGGATATCTCCACCACTATCTACAATCCATGATGGCTCACTGAATAATTTGATGAGCATGAAAATAATATAAATCAAATGCTATGACCTTCAAAGTTAATGCACCTCAACACAATTGAACACTTATGGGAGATTTTGGAGTAACGTGCGCTCTTCGCCTTCTTCAACAAAACATTAACTGAGGGAATACTTTCTGGAGGAATGGTGCTCATGCCTCCAGTACAGTTCCAGGCATGTGTAGAATCTGTTCTGGCAGCTTCGTTCAGATGGCCCAACACCTTACTAAGACACATTTTGGGTTGATGTTTCCTTTATTTTTTTTAATCCTTGTCTGTATGCAGAGTGAATCCAACTGTTGTCTATTCTCCTCATTATTTATTGTCTATAACAAGCAGCCATTATGACTTCAGTCGTATTCCATTGTTCTTGTTCTGGCTGTACAAATGTTAAATTACATTACATTTACAGTTATGGCATTTGGCAGATGCCCTTATCCAGTGCGACTTACAGAAGTGCTTTGAAGTCTCCATCAATAAATACATTCTGATGCGCTTTCACTAAGTCACAGACTAAGAGTACTGGAATCTAAAAAAATGTTGCTTACTAAGTGCTGCCAACTTTAATATTATAGTAAGTAATTTATAGCAAGTATATCGTTGCCATTTATACTGCAAAGTTATAGTAAGTACATTGTTCACTTACATATATTGTTTCCACTGTTTACAGAATAGTAAATTGGCTTTAACTCATCAATTTGGAGCATTGGAGGTTTGTCTCTCTCTATTTTATTGAGAAACATGACTGTTTAAAGTTATTTCCATGAAAAGAAGCATTGTTTTAAAATAAATTTTAGCAATTTGTCCTCCTGGAAATTCACAACAATCTTTTACCTATAACTTTGTTCAAGCTTGGATGTATCAGCTTCCAGGGTTTGCACATTACACTTAAATCATGCTGTCAATCTAGGTAACATTTTTTGAACACACGTCTGATTATAATAAAATTACATGCCACAATCTCCGTGTGGTTGTTAAAGCATGTTCGCATTTCGATGAAAGTTCATTTTCTTGAGCAGACACTGAATAATATTAGCAGCCACATCTCCTTTCAGAACAGATAGCATGACAGACCTAATGATGGACTGTCAACATGCCTCGCTGCTCATGCTAATATCAGAGATGTTGGCGAGGAATTGTGTTTTTGATCTGCTTATATTCTTACAGAATAAGAAATTAAACATATAACACTCAAGTGATCGGTGACAGCTTTATTTGGCAAGTTGATATCAGTAAAACTGTAACCAGGATCAGTGCTATTTTGAAAATGGCAGCATGTTGGCAGCTGACCTCACATCTGTAAAGCAGTGATAGCTGGTATTCGCATTGTGCGTAAGTGGAACTTCTGATCTGATATTTACACACGCAGTGATGATGCTCAGATGTCTCTCTGAGTGTTTGTGGAGGCTGACAGATGCTGCTGAGCTCCAAAGCCAAACTAATGGAGCTGACCAAGAGACAAATGGGTCTAGGCAACGCAGCCTCAGGAAATATGGGCCTCCCATTATTTTTATTGCTTTAATGTACTTCACTATTAACTGCAAAACAGGAGATCAAAATCACCTTCAATCCTGCTTCTCTTTTGCCCTATGGACAAAGAAGCAGTTGTGATAATAAGGAAACCCTTCTTAGAAAACACGTGTATGGTGCGTTAGAAAATGTTTCCTTTCTGGTAATCTAATTGTAGGTGCTTTGTGTGCAAAAGTGGGGTGGAATGCAAATGATGCTTTTGTTTTTTAGCTTCAAGTTCACAAAAATGTTGCGTCATAACACTTCACACGCTGTAGAATTTGAAGTAATGTATAACCTAAAGCTATAGAGTTTCAGCAAGCTCTATTCATACTTTTGTGTATTGCTTCTTTGTTGTCTATTCAAGGACATTATATGTTAACTACTATTTTTTTCCTCATCAGATCCAACTGAAAATAATTCAGTAGCACCATCTGTCATTTTACATACAGCTTCACTTCAGTTATAGTATATTTAACCACCTTATAAGCAGTACATCAAAAAGAGTTTATTAAGACATGATTTGGATAGCAGATCTCTCTTCCTCAATCACCTCCTGCAAGCATTGTCCTAACACCACACAGTTTATTTCTCTCAGCTGTCCTGGGGCCAACACCTGTGTCTCCTCTGAAAGCACTCTCGTCCTGACAGCCTGTGTGGAACTTCTCCCCTTGGCCCAGACACATCTGGTGGGAGATCACAGCTGCAAGAGTGCCTTCATACACACATCCATCATCCGCTTTTAGACATCAGCACACAAATACACGACGCACACTCACAAAAAGGACATCTAAACTTTCTCTTGCAGGAGTGGATATAGACATTGGACATAGGATATGGACATTGATTTCATTATAGAAACTAGTTTAGTAGATATATACCACCAGTGTATGTGGTGTGTTGTAAAACGTCTTGATGTAGGACAAAGATTAAACAACACCAAAAAAAAATCTAAATGATTCCTGTGCAAAATGTAAATATTTCAACAAACCTTGAAACAAGAACTCCAAGAAAGCACCTGGCCACAGTAAATTATATATGCCCTTCATACAACACTCATATATCCTCCCTGCCACCTACCATTGTCTACTTGACCCTGGTATGGTAGTATCCTAGAATTTAGAGAATATGTGTGTACCATGACCCCCAACAGATAACAACTACCTCTCTGAACATTGTGGTCACTTTTTATAGACCCCTGTGCCATCGTGTGCAGCTGTACTCCAAATGGTGTTGCTTCTTCAAACCGCTCTGTATAGTATTAAGAACATAGTGGACAAACATAATAGACAAAATGCAGATCAGAATGGAAATTAATTTAATGTATGATCTTTTCATTGTTATTATCTCTTAGTTTAATTAATCAAAGTGGGATTCAATAGAGGCACAGGTCGAGTGGGCAGTTAAGGGATGATGTGTCATCATTAGCACCCCCTATAGGTATTTTCAAAAATCCTGCGATGAAAACCTGCTTTTAGAAATGACTGTAAGACCAGACACAGCTTTACAAAATGTGTTTGTGAATCTAACCATCATGAATCCATTTAATCTAGGTACACAACAATGTACATATTTTAGACACAATTTCAAACCATGTCAATAATAAACCATATGTCCAAAGTTATTATTTAGCATTTTCAGCTGCATAGGCTTGAAACACATCCAAAGACAAGTTCCTATTTTGACAAGAACCCCATTTCCCTTTTTGGAGGATGAGTAAGATTGATGTGCTGTCAGTCAAATCCAGCGCATGATGGCATACTGTCGTGTTGAGGCACTGACATGCTACAAGAATAAATGAGAGAAAATTTTAAGCGTAATATATGTATATTTTTTCTTGAAAGGCAATTATATAGGCACTGTAGGATGGGTGGTTCACTGCTTACAATATATACTTGAATGTTGAATTTAATAAAGTTAGTGTTGTTTTTACATCAAATGTAATCTGCTCAAGCTTCGGTCTTCACATGGAAAGAAGAAAACATATATTCTGTCTTTAAGTTACACACAACTTTTCCAAGTTTTCATTTTCGGAGTTGTTTCTCAAATAACGGCATGGCCCAGCATGACAAACCCCTTCTGCAGTAAAAGCCATCATCCAGAAGCACTTTAAAGAAGATCACTCATAATTAGTCTTGACGAATTGCTTGTTTCATTACTGTACAATCCAGCCTGCCTCTGGCATGCTATGCTCTTAATGTAGTTTGTTTGCCGTGTATACATTTTTCATTAAATATATGTGATGAATGAGACATTCACTGTAATTTGCTACATACCACTAAATAATTTACTAGCATGTGTGTTTTCAGTACCCAAAAATGTTTTCTCTTGAGTGTGCTGTATGTTAAAATGTCCTGCAGGCGAGGCCAGGGTGAGGAGGTGGACTTCGGCGGTGATTAATAATCGACTTCATAAACACGCCATACGTGAGGCTTTAACCACAAACCTGCCTTCAAAGAACCAAAGCAAGTTACGTCCGTTAGATATGTCTGATGTAACATGCTCACACACACACACACACACACACACACACACACACACACACACACACACACACACACACACACACAAACACACACACATGTTTGTATTACTATCCTTATGAGGAACTTCCATTGACATAATTATTAATGCAGCTAATTATTAATCCAGCTATGCATACACTAAAATCTAACTGTATCCTTTATCTTTGCAACTAAAAGGAAACATTTTGGCTCTGTTAGTTTTGCTGTCCCCATTTGTCAGATGTTCCTACATTTGTGGGTAAATTTTGGTCCGCACCAACTTATAAACACACACACACACACATACACACACGATTTAATATTTGATGCATGATTTACCTTCGGTGTTCATAGGGGAGCAGTATGATAAAATATGAATAGATCTGTTTGCTGTGAATGTTTGTTTTTGTCAGTCTAAATGCCAGTTCAAAGAAAAATAGGGTCACTCCGCTGTTGGAGTCCACTCTTTTGTTAGCACACACAGCGGTTTTATATTATTCATTACCAGGTAATTTATACTCCATTTTATGGACAGCGCCAATCAAAAGCCATTGTTGTATTGTGCCATATATTCAGGGCTAATATTTAACCTCTCTGGCAGGGATATGAAGAATGGCTTGCAGTAACAGGTGAAGTGAATCACCAGGTGATCATGAACACATTAGTCAACCAAAAACACACACCTGCCGGCTTGCTCTTTAGAAAAGCTTTCATGTTTCTTCTCACCATGATTTTATATACAGCATACTTTCCTTATTGCTAGGTTTATGGGAGCTGTGTATGTGTTTTATTATGTGATTTATCACTGGCAGAACAGGATGAGTTTTTATACAGTCCCCTCTGAAAGTATTGGAACGACAAGGCTAATTCTTTTGTTTTTGCTATACACAAAAGACATTTGTGTTTGAGACCAAAAGATAAATTTGTACCATAGATCAGAATTTCAGCTTTCATTTTTTGATATTCATCTGATATCAAGATATGTTAAACAAGTGATCAAAAATATCGGGACATGTGACTTCAGGTTTCTTGTTGCCCAGATGTGCCCTGTTAGATTAACCATTTAAACAATAACAATAGCTCTTAATGTCTACTCTTAGTTTGAGACCTTGGTTTCACCTGTGAATTTGCATTTGTTGTTAAAATAGAGAAACCAACATGAAGACCAGAGTACTGTCTGTATGAGAAATGCAAACCATTTAGAAGCTAAGAAAAGAGGGAAATTGCCCAAGCATTAGACATAGCCTATACAAGAATATGGAATGTCCTGAAAAAAAAGGAAAGAAACCACTGGTGTACTAGCAACCAGACATCAAACAGGTCGCCAAGACAAAAAGCAGCACTTGATTGCAGAAACATTGGGAAATCTGTGAATAAAAACGCAAAACAAAATGGTCAATGACATCTCCAACAACCTCCACAGGGCAGGGGTGAAGGTACCAAAACCCTCCATTTGAAGAAAATTTCCAGTGCAGAAATATAGAGGCTATACTACAAGATACAAACCACTCATCAGCAGTAAGAATCAGAAGGCCTGATTGGATTTTACAAAATACAGAGATGAGTAACAAAAGTTCTGGGACCAAGATTAACCAAGATTTGGAAAGGTCAAATTGTGGAGAAAGAAAGGATCTGCTCATGATCTGAAACATACAAGCTCATTGGTCAATTAAGGAGGTAGCGTCATGGCTTGGATTTGCGTGGCTGCTTCAGGAACAGGCTCATTAATCTTTATTGATGATGTAACTCAAGATGGTAGCAGCAGAATGACTTCAGAAGTCTACAGAAACATTCTGTCTGCCAATTTACAAAGAAATGCAGCCAATATAATTGAGAGGAACTTCAACATGCAGTAAGACAATGACCCAAAACACACTGCCAATCAGGGGGAAAAGTGGAAGGTTTTAGACTGGCCAAGTCAATGACCAGACCTTAACCCAACTGAGCATGCATTTCACCTCCTGGAGAGAAGACTGCAGGGTGAAACCCCTCAAAACAAACAAAAACTGAAAGCTGTGGCACAAGCCATGAATAGCATCACAAAAGAAGAATGCAACAGTTGGTGATATCAGTGGGTCACTGATTTGATGCAGTTATTGGTGGTGTTCCAGTTATTTGGTGGTCTGCCACCAAAAGTGCCATGTTCTTTGTTTAACACATTTTAAGATCATGACCTATCATCTCATATTCATTTTTTATCTCAAACACAAATGTATTCTGTGTATAGCAAAAACAATAGAATTAGCCATGCTGTTCCAATACTTTTGGAGGGGATTGTGTGTATAACCTCTGGTCTATTTATACAAGTACTGATGATGCCTAAATGTGTCCCACGTTGATCTGGAGTGTTTGTGGAGGCTTGGAGATGCTGCTGAGCTCCAAAATCAAACTAATGGAGCTGACCAAGAGACAAATGGGTCTAGGCAATGCAGCCTCAGGAAATATGTGCCTCACATTATTTTTTATTGCCTTAATGTATTTTAGTGTTAACTGCAAAACAGGAGATTAAAATCACCTTCAATCCTGCTTCTCTTTTGCCCTACAGACAAAAAAGCAGTAGTAATAATAACAGATCCACCACGTGGGTGATTTGCATAGAAATAAAAGAATGACCTGAATTTCCTGAGACTGCACAGAACATTGAAAAAAGCCAAACTGTCAGTGATGTACCAGTATGAAGCAGATGCTTAATGTGCATTGATGTAGTTGCCAGATAGTCTGTAAATGTATGCTTACAAAACTGCACAGTTCAGGATTGGAGATAATCATTATTATTAAGGTTAGTGATATTGGATATTAAATGCATGTAACATAACAATTAGGCAAGTCTGAATAAACCTATGTTGTAGCATGTCGTTTTATGTCAAGCTACTTGCTGCCGTATTTAGATACTCAGATACTCGGACTATGCTGTACTGACATGGTGGGACCACACATGAACCATCATCACAACACTCCATTCTTTTAACATCCCAACAGCCCCGGCTGGTAACGACAGCTGTATGACTTTGTCACTGTTAACAACAGTTGTTCTACACAAAACCTAATGATAAAAAGTGTACATGAATGCATATCTAATGTGACCATGATTTAATTTGTGTTCTGCCTCAAAGCCTGGATTTCACTCACGATGACTCAGTTCATCCTGGTGTGTGTTTGCTTTGTTATTAATGGTGCATGCTGGGCCTGCTCACACAGACTACCCACTCTTTCTGTCATTAAATATCATCAGCCTTCTGACACTAATATACTCCAACACTAAACACGTTCCGGTTCAACTTGCAACAAAGTGCTTCATAATAACAGCATTATCAAGTCACACTTGTAAATATATTGCCCATATACAAAAAGTCTATTGGGCTAGAGATCACTAAACAGAGGTTACACACATCACATGGTTTCTGGTGCCTCTTGAGTCTAAATTTAAGTTCTCTAACCATGTGCTCTTTCATAGGCAATTGAGCCAATAAGAGGATCTTTTACTATAAAAGAGCACCATTTACAAGCAGTCGTGCTGAGAAAAGGCCACAAACAGTGAGCTTGTTAATAGCTTTCATCCACAGGGCTCCAGATGCTCCTCTCTGAATACAACCAAGGCACACTTCGGAAAGAGATGTCACCTAATATAAAGCTATAACTGTTAAGTCCAGCTCAAGCTGTCCATCTATATTTAAACACTTGTGACATCATTTTTTTTCAAGATCACACCTCAGGTCAAAGGATAGTTAATACTAATTAAAAGATATAAATACTCTGGTGATGAGGCACTCTTTGTTATTCATTAAAGATCATTAAAGATCTGAGCATGTTTGTATATACCAACTACAATCAGTGTCAATCATGCTCCAATCCTCAGTTTAACCAAATTTTAACCTACAGTGCTAATCAAATGGTATGGATTAATTTTCTGTAACAGTTCTGTCAGTAGTTCCATGATATAAATGATATAGGTATGTATACCTAGGTTTATATACAATAGGTATGTCACTCGTTCTAATGTTATCAATTCTGTAGTAAAAGCTCAGACATATGGACGTGTATGGGAAATGCACCACAAAAGCCTAAAGCCATAAGCCTAATAAACAGATTTCAAAAACCTGTTGTTGTTTAACAAAGAAAACATACAGTATATACCATTGAAACGGTGTTTTCTGTTAGGAAACGTTTATGTAACATAAAGGAGTGTTAGGTATCAGTTTTCTACCATGGGAGCATCTTCAGTATATTGGACATTGCGCTTTCCGGTTTCTCAACCTGGTTTTTTTTTTTGTTTCTTTCTTTCTTTCTTTCTTTTTGTCTAATTAACTTCAAGAGTGAGAATAACAGAGAGACTGCTGAGGCAATGACTGTCTATAGCTGCTATAATGTAAGTGATAACAAGAACCAGTTTCATGGATGTTCCATAACATTAAATGTTATCATGGTTAAATTGTGAGATGAATCGTTAATTGATATAATTGATAAAATTTTAGTTGTTGGCAAATCACAGTGGTATGAGAGGATGTGTTATGTGCTATTCTTCATGTATCATATTAACATTACTTTAAGAGAAAAAAAGGTCAGGCATACAGCAGTGATATTCTAGCACTTTCACTGAAATGTCTCAGGCCTGAGGTTCATTCTACAGTATATTCTATTGCATGCGTGATGTATAATGCTGTCACTGCAAACCAGAATTCTTTACAGCTGTTAAATTATGAATTATAGCTGCAGAGAGTGCCACTAATATAACAAGCAACAACTATGTTCTTATGCAAAATATTTAGTCTGATTTAACGATCTGACTATTCCTGACAAGGTTATCAAAAAGCAATCTATTTACTCATTTGTCACCAGGTCAACGAACACACGTGAAAGACACACACTTACATCACATTTAGTCATTATAAGACTGTAGCCAAAGGGTGTAATACATATTTAATGATATGCAAACCATGGCAATGATACATGTCTTTCATGCATGCAGCTAAACGCTTTGCACTGAGAACCACCTTCATCAGTAAAGCAGTGTACATAGTAGTGTGATTATTATCATAACCTACATTATTCTGCATTAGGTGCAGCGTTAGTTCCGCAATAACTTTCAATGTTATCAACAGACAATTATATCACAATATTTTAAATACAGATCATTGTCTTTTGATTAATCAAATCACTACAAAGGTGGATGTCAAGGAGCTGACTGCTTTTAGTCATGCCTTTTTTGCCCAGTGAAAACGACAGCCCACCTTTAGTCTACAGATCAATACATCTTTGTTGATGTCAAGATAACTAAGATCAAGACTACTTGATAATTGAAATGGTTCACTTGTGTACTATAAATCCATGTAGTTGCCCAGTTGCCCTCAACCCATGTTCTGACATTTGCTCTATATCCATACTCCAAATCCATTTCACTCATAAGCTGTGGCCCAGAGGCGAAACTGTTGTTCACCAAATGGATCAGTTTTGGAAAGTTGCACTCATGATGTAATTGCTTTCTGTTTAATAAAGAGGATTTATTGAAAATCAGACCCCAGGTTATGGGCTGTCAATGACAGCAGGAGAAAAATCCAAAATTTACTGTATGCTTTTACAGCCAGATTTCTGAAATAATTGTTGCAAGACAAGACGGTAAGTTAGTGGTTATAAACCTGTCCTCCATATAAATTACCTAATCAAGAGATCTTGGCGGTAATATAAATTGGGGCAGTCATTCGTCTTCACTGGCCTGTATGTGCATATAAACCCACAACGACAGTCATATACTTCAGTGGAAAAGAGACCTGCATCACTGTTTACAGAGTTCAGAGGGAAAATGGATGACTTCTTGCATGCTCAATCAACTGTGAAATGTACATTTAATCATCCTGAGAAAGCCCCTTGGTTTATTTGTGTTGCAGCAGGGATTTACATTTCCAAACATCCCCCATATTAATCATTACTTCATCACTTCCCCTGTGTGACAAGGCGAATAAACTCCTCAGTGTGTGAGGCCTGAATGTGTGCTTAATCACACCCAGGAAAAAAACACGCTGAACTTTTATTCACTTCACCCTTCACTCAGACCGGCAGAAATGCAGCATTATGCAGACAGAACTCACCAGTTCTGCATTCATTCATGATTTTTCTTAAAGCAGCACTTTTTGAAATATCTCTCTTTAAGAGATGCCAAACAGCAATCGTTTCTCTCAGATGGAAATGTTTTCATGTGGGGAGGTCTGTTCTCTCACTGGGACTGGTGTCACCTGGATGTTTCTCCCAGAAGGTGAGTGATGGACGACTTCTGAAACACATGAAACAGGAAGTGAAAAAAGCACTGCTTTCACCTGAGGTGTGTACGAACCATATATCTACCCAAGAACTCCACACCGTGTTTTAAAAATAAGTCAGAAGCTCATATAAGAAAGACAAGGTGAAATTGAGCAATCTGTTCTGCAATGACACCCGTCCCAAACTGCCGTTGACACGTACCGTTCACACCACAATGAGATCATGAGTGATTTCTCCAAGGCAGGCCTATTTTACATATTCCACTTTGCTCATTATAATGATTTGCAGAACATCGTGCCATCAACAATGAATTCTTCATAAGAGTATGAAGTGTAACTTTGTCACCCCGGATGAAGAACATGCTACACTTGCCAGTTTAAACAAGATTAATGGGTCACTCCGACATTTACATCCTCATACATTTTTATGAATGCACTATGAAGTGAATTTGATGTATCAGTAACAAGATAAATGATGGGTAAAAAAGCTTTGGCAGTTCCAACTTTAAATAATCTTTCATTTGATGCCACATTTTTTTTTTTACCTCTAAGAGAGTTTCAGGAACTCTTTGACATGCCAGAGCTATTTGCCAGGAAGGCCTGTCAGGCTAAGAGCTATTTGGTGTGTGCGTGTGTTGTGTCAATGCTTGAGACACACCTTAACCTCAGAGTGACATTTCATGTGTATTTTAGCACTGATTGGCAATCACAATCTCAGCATAACCACATGAACATTTTTCTCTCCTCAGTCACTCATTAAATTGCCAAAATCTACATTATGCATAAGCATGAAAAGCAGCTGAAAGCTTCTCTTTGCAGTTGCCAGGCCTGCTCATGAATTTCTGGAGAATGAAACATGTGTTTTGGCCAGGCATCTCCGCTGAGAAGGGATTGGGAAACAAAGTCAGTCGCAGGAAATACTCCCTGTCATAGAATGATCAGGAATGGTAAATTGATCTGTCAGAGCCCTCGGAGTGATTGGGGCTGGGAAGACTTTGCCTCTCTGCCGTAATAGATTTACAACTTGCACTAGAGGTAAGTTCAGAAAAATTCCAGGCGATGGATTTATCTGCAGCAGACAGGTAGACGGACACTTTTCCTCATCTCGAGTCCGGATTAAAAATGTGCAGGTCGGGACTTCAGGAGACAGATTTCTTTGGAAGCTTTCATCTTAATGTCGTCATCAGCTCAGACAGCTTTGTGCCTTGCGGGTCACACACAAGGAGCCACTCCAACACCGCTCACTGATGTCCGCGTTGAGGTGAATTAATCCAACTATCCCAAACTTACTATACTTCCAAAACATAGAGAACAAGGGCACTCCTGCTGAGGAATGTCCCCAGATCTGGCTGGGTCACTGTGCAGTATCACAGAATCCTAGCTGTCTGTATGACGTGACATTTTGAATTGAGTGCCATGCAGACAAATGCACCCAAATGCATGCTTGTGTGTAAGCTTTGTTTAAGGGGTGAAGTCATCTTTTGTGGAGCAGGGTTTAGGGAAAGACCAACAGGGAGCTGAACAGTGGGCCCTTGTCTGTCAACCCCATGACAAGGCCTTTCATTTCCAGCCTAATGGCCAAGAAAGGCAACGCCAGGCCACGCTCGAACCCTTCACGGAAAACAAAACTTTTGTTTCCAAATGTCTTGGATGGAGCTAACCGCTCCAGACTCCTATGATTAATGACTCATGGCCACATTGTGTGGAAGCTGCTAATTAACTGCAGACTGATTAAAGACATGTAAACTTTGCTGATAACCTGCATTTTCTCTCCCCCTCTTGATCCCGCTCCCTCTCTTTCCCACTCATTTTCTCTCTCACACAAACTTGGCATGTGGAAGCTCTTACTGCCAAAGTGGTTAGAAGCAGACCAAAGCTGAGTATGATGAATGTACTCTCCAACAGGCATATACAGGCTCTAATTTAGAACTATTTAGTGTGTGACATATGGACATGGTCTTCTCCTTTTCACTTTACTCATATTTCTGGTTTACAATCCATATTTTTGCCATTGTTGTTTAGTAGGTGTTTTTTTTTTTTGGTTTTTTAGAGGTAAGCTATGACACAAGCTATGACTGTGTCAAAACAGTACATCGCTCAATGTACCTGAACTCATGCACCATTTATCGTAAGTGTCAAACTGTACCCATACCTCAGTCATCAGGTACAAAGTTACAAATTGTCCAGAGATTTGTCACCAGGTGTCACTCAGATAACTGATGGGAATGACACATTTGTTTGGCAGCACTACAAAGAAACATTCCAGAAACTGATTAACAGCATGACAATTAATTAAATCAACATGTTTGTAATTTGTTAATTATTAGTTCCCTTTTCAAACACACGGCATGTCACAACACAATGTTTTTGCGATAAACATAAAACCTAAACATACAGCTGGAATTCAACAACAAATCAAGCATATTCTTGATTTGCAATTCTAAAAGCAAGATGGCTGCTGATACTCTTCTATTTAAGTGGGCATGATGTAAAGGAAACATCAAACTATTGGTACAAATGTAACACTAATCTTCCTGCTAAGAAAGATCTTCACCGTTATACAATCTGCATGGGTGCGGTAAGTCTGCCTTAGGAACTTAATCAAATAACCAAATCTGGGCCAAGTGAAGAATGGGCTGAGAAATTCATGTATTCGTGAGGTGAAAACAGAGGTAGAGAGAGTGCGAGAGAGACCGATTGAGAGAGAGAGAGAGGTGTAGGGTGACGAGAGTTCTTCCCACTCCAGTCGGGTCAGCCAGTGTAGAGGGTCTTGTGATCAGCCTGAGGCGCCTCCTCCTCTGCTCTCCTATAATTAGGTTGGTTAACATACTGCCATGTATGCAGACATGTTGACTGGGAACTTAATCAAGTTACTATTGAGTTCTTGACGCCTCTTGCCCTGGGTGACGGTTTTAGTTGCAGAGTTATAGCTGTGACCTATAAGAGGAAATTAGCCATGGACACAAGTTTGTTCTTTTCCTCCATTCATGTATAAAAATATTTAGCAAATTGGTGACACGGATGAAAAATAGAAGGAAACAAAATTGTTCTACATTAGTATAAAACATGAAAAATGTAGCAAGGGCACATAGTGGTAGGGCATGTTTTCTGTGGGCTGGCAGTCCATTAGGTGTGAGAGACATTTCACTTACCTAAGTCAAATATAAGAGTCTAGTATTCATTAATATAAGGAGGGGGCTGCTGAATCAAACCTACCATCTGGTTAAAAGGACAGAATAATCTACAACTCATGATTAGGTCTAAGGAGTGGAATTTCACTTTAATCTTTTTCAGGGTTTGAAATTTCCATCTGCACAGTACGGCACATCATTTTTCTTCAAGACAAATGCGCTGTTTTTCATGTTCCAAAATTAGATCAGAAGAGAACGATTAATCATGTCATGGCCTGGGAAAGGAAACAAAGATCTGATTTTCCTCCGCTCTCTCCTCCCTCTCTGTTTCTTGTTCCCTCTCCAGCTTCAGCCTGTGGTGTATGCTCCTTCCATTTTTTGCCCCTCTGTGTTGTCATGGCTTTCCTTTTTCGTTCGAGCTGACTTCAAAGATAAGATACGTGGGTCAAGGTGATTAATATGAAATGACAATGTGTCTTCAATTAGCCCGGTCACTTCTTCCATCTCTCTGCGCCCCTAGCATCCAGCAGCAGATGGTGACCTGTTTGTATGTGACACCATAACCAAATCTAAACTCAGGGAAAGCAAGTCACCGGGGCTGCAAATTAGTGTGACCACACAACTGTCAGGTGCTGGCCTCCTCTGACAGTTGTAGCCCATTACAGGGACATTGATGTTTTCGCAGTGTGACAAAAAGGAATCCTTTTTTTCTGTACCAGAAGAACTGTCTGTCAGCTGGCTCTCAAGTCATAACAAATCACTGGCACTCAGCTGAGGCAGAACACTCTGCGCGTCAGGGGGAAGATAAATGACCTGCAGGCCTTTGAAGTGCTTTGGCAGTTCAGATGGGTCCGCGGCGCTGACAGAGAAATATACACAACAGCGCAACCAATAATGAGAACATTAAACATTCCTGCCTCCTGACAGGCTGACAGGATTGCCTGGCCTGACATCAATCATCTTCTGAGGCTTAACCTTGACAATTAGTCTCCTCATTGATATTGGGCCTAACTCCACCCAGTACTTCTCCCACACCTAACCCAATCTCGCTCACATGTGCTCCAAACAATCCAGTGGATACAATGATCTATTCTGATTTCATGCAGACTCTTTACTGTACAAAAGTTTGACATGTGGATAAGGCTTGTGTGTAATTAAAAATCTGATCTCCATAAGTTTTACATTTATCATTATTTTCCCTCCTTATTTAGCCAGCCAGTTTCCTTTTCTCAGCAGGAGAAAAAGCGGTGTCTCCGAGCAATAAGCAGCAAGGCAAATATAAAGTCATTAGCCTGAGAAAATATGTAGATGCCTAAGCACTGAAATCAGAAGTGCGCCCTGCATATATTTTAGATCTCTGAATATGGGCATTAATGATGCCCTTCAGGCATTTTGGAACCATATAAATATTTCCATTTGAGACACCCTTCACATTTCAGTGCTAGTGATTCAAAAGAGGGGGGCGCCGGCAGGCAAAGCTGCAAAACATAATGTGTCACGGGTCCTAATAACTCTGCTTAACAAGACTTCATGCATTACAGACTCAACTAAATGGTTCCTCTTAATTTGACATTAAATCACATGGTTTCAATCTGAATGGATACGCAGGGGAAAACACAATCATTTTTTATTGAGATGATGCTAGTAAAACAAGTCACAACTTATAACAAGCACATTCATCCCTTAAATTTATAATCACAACCATGAGCCACTGCAAAAGGGAAAAGAGAAAGAATAAGAGAGCAAGAGAGGGGGGAAGAAAAGAGAAAATGAAAGCTTGAATATTAAGTTTAAGGAAGTTTTACTCCGTAGACTGTGTTTGTAGACCATGTTTGTGAATTCTGCAAGTTCATGTCATGAATCATGCAAGAAGACGACCTCCGAATCACCATTTGATGCAGTACAGAAATGATGAATTTGTATACTAATGCAACTGAGTAATATGCATAACAACATCTGATAATTAATAACAATTACACAACAAGCTATCAGGAAGAGCTGACAGCAGTGTGTGTCTTTTTTCCTCACTGTGTTCACTCCTCCTCATTCTGTTTTGTCCTGGCATTAACTAAGCCACAGTAAATCAATGGAGACAAGCTGACCTCTGCTATGTGTCTCCTCTCAGGTTTCCAGCACTTGTGCAGAGGCTTTTGCTGAATGCTTCGTTACAGCATGAAAAATGAGTTATGTGGAATGAAGACATTTCCCCTTTGACTAGCACATTTGCAAAAAGGTATGTCAGGGATGCGAGGAGAGGGCTGTGGGCAACCTTTCAAGAGAGTATTTTTTACTTGCTTATTGGAGGAGCAATAAATATCAGGCCGACAGGCCCTTCTCACTGTTACAAAGCCCTACCTGCAACTGAGCTGGATAATTAGCAGCCTTGAAGATGATATATGACTTTCATTACCCTTTGGGACTGGAGAGACTAAATGAGGACAGAGCTAATTGCCATGCAAAGCAGTTTGGCATGAATGAAAAAAAATGCAGGGCCTGAGCTCCAGCCAAAAAAGGACCCTGTTGCCGCGCTGGTCTCCAACTTGCTTTTTCGCCTGCAGGAGTTCACTTGGTGTCCATAAATCATGGGCTGCTTACAGCCGAAACTGCCCTGAGTCATCAACATGCAATAAGCTGAGTGACAGATTCCATCCCCACTACATTAGGGCCCCACTTCAAGCATAGCTCTTTTTCTCTCTACCTTTTCCACTCTTTATCTCTCTGCTGAGCTCACTCAACTCTTCCTATTCCACTTTCTAAATATATCGCTTTCTGTCTCTCTCTCTCTCTCTCTCTCTCTCTCTCTCTCTCTCTCTCTCTCTCTCTCTCTCCCTCTCACTGGTATAAGCGAACTCTGTGTATATCTTGCAGTTAACTGTAAATGAAACCCAGATGGTCCAGGCTGGATTACAATGTAAAACAAAAGCTGCTGATCACGTGACCATCATAACTGCCAACTGAGCAAGAGAGATGGAGGGCCAATAAAGAACGAGGAAAAAAGGGGGAAAATGTACCAGGGGCAACAGGTGGGGGTGGAGAGGTGCTTCCAGGGCTAGTTTTCTCATGAGTGCCAATGCTAGTAGCTAAGGCTTTAAATGGTAAGGTTAAGTATGCCGGCATCCAGAACAGGGACAAAGCGTTGCTCCCCTGCTGACATGTCAATTCAATTTAAGCAGCGCTCTGCTTGTCAGGGTGAAATGAGGGGAGGGCTGGAGGCTCACTGCTTCACAAGGCTTTTCGACAGAGCCTGGATCCTAGGAAAAAAATTCCTGCTAGGATTTTCGACAAAACCACTTGACATTGGACTTCCTTCCCTAGGCAAAAGGTGTCTTTTGATGTTTGGTCCACTTAAATAAAAGTAGAGACTTATCCACGAGTGCAACGAGACAACTGTGGTTGTGCTTTTGTGGCAGGAAACAAAAAAAAAGGAGCAGCAACTTGTTGCTGCCATGTTTTGGTGTGCAGCCCTGTATTATCATTCCACTGCTGGAGTGCAACCAAAACAAATTCAGTTTCCCTGGACTTGCTTACACATCAAGGTCCTCGTCAGCGCCAAATTATTCACCTTCGTGACAATGATAAAACTGCTGCCTTTCTGCTGGCTGCTCTCTCCAGCCTCACTCTGCTCTCTCATCTCTCCTCAGTTTGGAGTGGCCTGTCTCTCTGGCGTGTGACAGCATTAACGAGCATTGGCTGAAAAGCCTTCGTTCCCAGCAGAGGCTGCAGCTAGAGGAAATGCAGGTGTTTTTGGACAGGTACACAGCATCCACAGAGGCCGATGTGGGTAACAGGGACCTGAGGGAGGCATGGGGAAGAGCTCATTCACTTGCACGCATGAATATGGTGCAAAGATTGCAAGACCCACTGCTGGAGATCTGCTAAAGGGATTGAAGAGAGACACATTTGGGACTGACGAGTTCTTATTATAGATTTCAGTTATAGGTTTAAATATACAACTAGATTTAGAAACTTCAATATCAGAATAAAACAATGAAGTAAAATGTTTAAAATAATTAATAGTCCTGCCAAAAATTTTTGGTATGCAGATTTTTTTTGTCACATAAGTAGCATATCTATTCACTTTAACCTGAAAAGAACAAATTTCCATCATTCCAAACATATAGTATGCCAGGAAAGGGATTAAGCTCTTTTCAATAGTTCTTCCTATCTCTGAGCCATTCTGTCAGCCATGAACTTAATTTAGTTCCATCCAAAGGCTTAAAACACCAGCTCAGCATGGGAGCAAGCGCCTTTTAAAAGATCTCACCTACTACTAATGAAGCAATTGTTTCTTATTGTGCTGTACAGGCTTCGAAAATACACAAACATATTTTGTAGTGTCAGGGGACTTTTTTGTTTTCTTCTTTCCTTTTTGCATTAAGCATCCAGCACAGCACAGCACAAGGACTGAGACATTGACAAACATGAGGAATGTGTGTCAGGAAGAAAACAGCATCCAAAATTGTTCCAATAAACAAAAATTATGACACTGACATTCCAGAAACATGCAATTATGAAATAACAAATGTGCATACAACTATACTCAATCATATAAGGTGATTTCAGAGCACATCCATCGTTTATTCATTTAGGCACCACTTAAGGGATCTATGTAGGATTAAACAAGTAATGAAATGAACTACCAAGGGTTCTTATTATTCATAATACATATAACAATATACCAAACAGTGTAATATTTGTGATTATTTTTATTAATATAAATGACTAAGTAAAGACAATTCAACACAACAGTTTTTTCAAGATTTATAATATTTGATAGACATTCTAAACGTTTTACCATTAATATTAATAATAATAGATCCTTGGAAATAACTGTAAAATTGCTTGCGAGAGAGAAAGAGAGAGAGAGATATGCCTTAGGGTGGAGCCCAGCGGTACAGACCCCAATACTGCTACATTTCCTTCAAGGTGAGAATTGTTTTTGTTCTCACAATTCACACTGCATCTTTTCTCTCCCAGCTTTGAGGCCAAACATTAGCTGAGGTGTGCCTCACAGTGCCGAATAAGTGTGTGGTACATGTGTGAGTGAGTAAGTTTCTGCATAGGGAAGCTCTCTCCAAGGCTGCAAAGGTGTTTAAAATCCCATTTGGCTCACTAAATAGACAAAACCTGGAGAATGAGTTCTGTTGCATTCCCTCTTCTCTTTACTGCTTCCTGCCATTGATCAGAGGAAACAGGAAGTGCAATGGCTATGCACTCAGGCAGCTCCCTCTGGAATAATAACCAGACTCCATTTTCTGTGCTTGTTCCCTATACCATAGATAACTAGAGTATGTACTAACACTATGACTTGCCGTGGTCAGCATTGTTGCACAATGGAAGCCACTAGAGCTCCTGCACAGGGTTAAAAGCAGTCATAGTCATACTTAATGGAAATTTATGGGAAAAAATGGAATATATGGAAATATATGGTGTGTTAGGTTGAATGCTCACCTTGTTGTTTTTCTTGTCACATTATTTATATGTTATAAGGACATACAGTTTTTCCCTATTAAAAATGCATAGCAGACAAAAAAAAAAGAAAACACTCCCATACTCATATCCAGTTTTGTCCTTTCAGTGTTCTCTTTGCTTTTGTTAATTGAAGGTTATTGGAAAAACTTAAAAATTCTTAATCTGGCATGATACTGAAAATATGTCAGAATTACTGACAAAGAGTCCCCTTGATTTTTTCTACATTTTCCAGGAGACCAGGGGTATTGCTCAACATGATGCTTCCACCACCATGCTTCACTGTGGAGTTGATGCCCTCAGGGCAAAGCAGTATTGGGTTTCTACAAAAAGTTCAAAATTCTCTCTAGCTCCTTCAGTGTTACCCTTTGTTGGTTGTCCCATATTCATTCCTTTAAAAAAAAAAAAAAAAATATATATATATATATATATATATATATATATATATATATATATATTTTCCCCATGATTTCCTGATTGATACTTTCTCTTTAACTTTGTCCCAGACATGTTTTGTGCTCCGTGGTGTTCATATACCTATATTTGTTTAGGTATACTCTCTAACAAACTGTGGGGCTTTCCATGAACAGGTGTGTTTATATTGAGATCATGTGATACTTTATGTATACACAGGTGGATTTCTTTTGCAAACTATCGGCTATTTTATGTAGATTGATGACCAAAAAATGGAAGCGAAAACATATATAGATAAAGTAGTTTCAAGCTGAGCAGTTTCTAAACAGTCTGGATGCTAAATAACATCCTAATTGGGGGCCCATTTCAACTAGTTAACTACCTAACTTGCTAACTATTTAATATAAAAATAGAGAATTTAGTTTTCTGTTGACAATGCTAATAACAGCACTGAATATAAAATGAAATACAATACAAAATGTCTAATGTGCACTTTTAAAAGTTCAAAAACATTTTCATTGTTTAATCAAAGAAGTATTTTGTGTGGTCTATGACACAACTCACACAACTGACCATTAGGCTACTATTACCCAGGTAGCTCACATCTTAATATGAGTTAACCACACATCTCTTCTGTCTTCTTCATTGTTCATTTTTCAGCCTCAAATGGATGTGAGTATACTTAAATGGGTTGGTGTCATTTTTATCTCCCTGTAATACATTTCTAACATGAATACCTTTAAAGTTGCATTATATGTACTTTTCAGACCACAAGGGGGCCAACTGCATGGCTGTCAGGCTCAGTGGGTCACATTGTGATTTTTCAGGAAGCATAAAAATAAATAAATAAAATAAAATGCCTACATAATTTGAGGGGCCCCTTGGTGGTTTGGGAACCCTAAGTGACTGCTTACACCTTTTATAACAAGAAACAGCCCTGAATACAAATATACAAAAGAGAACTAAGTGCTGAAACACCTCACATATTCAAACTGTGTTGTGCATATTATTCTTTTTTTTTTTTGCCAGAATTTTGGGCCTGGTGTTGAAATAAAAGTGGTGGACTTTAAAATTGAAGCTGACAAGCACCAATAAATCAAGCTAAATTACAAATCAATAACAAATACCTGCTAAATTATGACTAATGGCATAGCAGTCATAAACTAACACCAACACAACTCAGCACGCCATTAATTTCGTGGCAATGCAAAATAAACAGACACATTTCTTTCACAGCCCTAATAAATTTCCCCCAAAAACTCAAAGAACCATCCATCTGCTTCCAATAATTTTTAATTTCCCTTTCTGTCCCATTCCCATTAGGTATTCCACTGAGATATTTGTGAAATTCTTTCATTTACCTCCTCCCATCTGCATTCAATTACCATATTCCCAAACAGGGTACAGATTTGCACTGCACACTCCTCCACCAACCAACCCCCCACCCCCCACCTGTACCTTAAGCAAACTTTATGCATGTTTTATTATCTGTGAGAGGCCATGAGTCATTCCTGCTCAATTGCATGCTGGTGCTGGAGCTGGACAGGAATCTGGTTTTGATGTTTTTTGGCTTGGGCAGAAAACACCTGCACCTATTCTCTGAGCTGATCTATTAGCCTGGTAAATGGTGGAGCAGATGTTCTCAGATCAGCAGGGACTCCAGGCATGTCTTTATGACTGCTTTCCCTGTTAACCCACAGCCGCTGAACCCAGAACAGAGAATAATTATAGCCATGCTGAATTTTGCCTGTAAATCATATTTTCATAAAGAGAGTCCCAAGGGGGTAATCAATAACCTTTAAAACCATGAGTTTGTTCGCTGAATGGTACTGGCTGCCCCTGGCTGCTGGGTATCTGCATTCCAAAAGCAACTCAGACTCGCTGCAATTCTCTTGATTTTTCAGTATCTGCCTGCCTCAGTATAAACTTTCAAAATCTGGCCATGCATGGGAGGCTCTATTACATAAAGAGTGAATCTGCAATTAAAGTCCAATGATTAGACAGAAATAGAAGTTTCCTGATAGCCATGCTTTGCTCAGTAGGCTTAATAGCATGGGCTGAAATCTAAATGCAAATACTTAAGTGAACGCAAGCACACTGGTCTCGGATTAACCCTGGCCATGTCCTGCACACCTCTACCAGCTCTCCACCAGGCTCCCAAGTCATCCCCCAGTAAAATGGTTGCATTGTATCTCATGACAAATGCACTGGCAGGCTTAACAACGTGATCTGACAACTAGCGCTCCCCAGACATTTTCAGCCAAACACATACAAAAGATCTTTTCTTAAAGTATACAGACTCTTTGCTTGAGTACCCTGCAATAACAAAGTTAAGATCACACACTTCTTCACAGTGCGGGTCTTTCCTGAGAGTCAGAAGTTTGACAAACAAGGGGATGGTAATTTATTCTCGTTCTCATGTACGCTATTAATAACTGACTGTTTTACTGCGCAGTAAGTCATGCAGTTCTTACAGACTGACATAAGATGTTGTCATTGGTGTTTTCAAGAAAAACAACACTAAACAGTGAGGAAAACAGAGCTCTGAGAGCTATCAATAGCAGCAGCATATGACTGTGATTTCCAATAACCCTGCTTTCCTCTTCTGGCCTTAAAAAATAGCACCCCCACAGGTTCACTTGTGCATTATCACAGCCAAACAGCATGCAGCAATATTGACTTGAGTAAAGAAACTCACAAGTGAAGGTAGTTGTTTTGTACTTCTTTAAATAGAACAATGTATGTAAAAAAACACACACACACACATTTCAGTGAGGCCTTACTATGATATCAGTGCCATGAAAGATGTTTCTATTAATGTCACTTTAGGTATTTTAAAAGAAAACTAAGCTAGCACAGTGGTGTAGTGGGTAGCTTTGCTGCCTCACAACTCCAGGATCCCCAGTTTTGATCCTGACCTCTGACCTGACCAATTCTAGTCTGTTTGTTTTGCACACCCTCCCACATTCCTCCATGTTCTCTGGCTTCCCCCCCAAAACAAGCATGCTAGGTGGATTGGCTACACTCTACTGCTTTTAGGTGTGTACATTTACATTTACATTTACAGCATTTGGCAGGTGTGTACGTGTGTGCATGGTGCCTACGATGGACTGAGTTCCCATCCAGGGTGTATTATTGCCTCACACCTCAGTGTGCCTGGCATAGGCTCCAGATCCACCAGAATAAAGCGGTTACTGAATGATAATGAGAACTATTATTGTATATGCTGAACTTAATTAAGGAGGAGGTGTCTGTCAAGTGATATAATGTATGCAGCATAATTAAGACAAAAAGCACTGGGCCTCAGAACAATGTATTTTACATCTGTATAGACAAATTCTTTAGATGCTATAGAACCATCTTCACTTGGTAGTTTGTCTGACCTCTCAAATCCAGGCAAGATTTTTCTGGTTTCTTTTCTGGTGTTTAATAAGCTACTTAAAACTGCTCCAACCCAAATGCATTTAATCATGAAAATAATCTGCTTATTGATTTGCTAAAGGTTTATGGCTGGATTTCTGTTTCATTACATTGCTCTGCCTTGTGCTGGACAATGTTTGCAAAATCACCCCTTATCACAAATTACAAGACATTACAATAAAATGACACACTGTTTTGCCTGGTGTGAAAATGCAAAGTTTCAACTTCCATATCGTATTTCTTTCTGTGCCCAAACATTCATAATGACCACAGCAGCTGGAGTAACTAATACTGTCTACAGCTATACAAAATATAGTATATGTCATTAGTTATACAGCATACAATGAAATATCTGAATACATGGTGCAATGATCATGATGCAATGATATACAGTGACTGGGGTCTTCCTTTTCTCTCACTGATGGGGAAAGCTAGCAGATCATCTGGGGGAAAAATAAGATTCTTTTAAGGGTTTTCTAGCTGGATGCAATTTAGCTATAACTGACAGTCACCCTTTTCAAAGCACATTAGTCAATGAACTCAGTGAGGAGGCCTGCCATAGGCACAACTCCTCAACATCAGCGGTTCTTAAATATTATGATAAATATTGACTATTGAGTGTTAGCTTCATCTCCAGCATCAAAGTTGAGAAAAGACTCATTTCTATCCCTTCTCTTTTCTCTCTCTGCTGAACAGATTAAGATATTTGGAGAGTATCCCCAGCAGTGCCTTCAGCCCCATCAGGGGCACAAATCCAAAGCCCTGGCATTCCTCTCTGCTTTGTAGGACACTTAGTTCCCAGAGGTGTGGAAACCTAGCTGTCAGAGCCACTACAAAATGAATGAGTGGAAAGTCCAGCAGGCTTACGTGTGATCAGTTCGTGCAGTGCAGTGGAAACACACAACCATATTCATACTTCTTTATGTTCCCCTAAGAGTGTCCACATTCTGCTGCTAAGTGTTGCTCTACGTGAGGCCAAGTACTGTATGTGTGAAAGGCTAATAGGTTTTTGGTCCTGATATGAGAGGCTGAACCTCTTTGAAGGTCTTCCATGGCAGTCATCAGAATAGCTCATTTGAGAAATGACATTCTCCAAAGACAGTTACTGCTATCCCAGTGTAATTGCGTGAGTATTATATTCATATGAGAAATCAACGTTACAGTGGCTTTACGCCCAGTTCGTCCACTTATTGAAGAAAAGGTCAGACTGGATGTAGAAATAGGGGATTTTAGTCTCCTAAACACAGGGCTAATCAAAATGATTCATATTTACCACTGTGTGCCATTAATATTCTATAAAGTTTGATTGTTTGTGAATTTGCTGATGTCACATGTTGCTTTTCCTATTTATTACTTCTACTTGGAAAAGGCAGGCAGCAGCTGAATGTTAATGCAGTCCAGAGCTGATGAAGATATACGAGCTCTCAGATTTGTTTTTCCTATTGGCCAAGCATCTGGAAGGAATGGATAGCCCAGAGTTCCTTGAGTGAAACATAACCTCTTCATCACAGGTGAATTAAGCCTGACCAAAGACAGCGCACTCTGCCATGACGAAGAAAATAACAAAACACTATCCTCTTCTTTGATATTTAAAGCCTAGTCGGGTTTATTTACCACCCCATGCCCCAAAGGTTAAACACACTTATCTCTTATCTAAAGTATCAGTTAAAATAGTACTTAGTAAAGAGCAGGTGACGTGAGTCTAGAAAGACACTTGTGCATGCCTCGCACTAGATCCTGTTGCCCCTCTGCATGACTCAAGCTGCCAACATGACAGCTCCACCTGGCCACAGCAGACAGCCAGCTGGCCTGGCCAATGATTTACGGCCTGCGTAAACTTACTCAGCGGGACCTCCGACACATTTGTGCATTCACTCACACATCGAAGTGTTACATGATGCTAAGAGGCATTAATACCAAGGGTCCACTGAGACTGAGTGACAGCAGTAAATGTTTAGAGCCATGCTTATCACTTTTCAAAAGTGAGCTCCTTGTCCATCTGGATGACTTTGGAAATCAATGAAGCAGATTTATGAAGTATGCAGGAAATTACACCAACCTGGCTCTCAGATCTGCATTGCATTCTCAGTGCTATCAGCCCATAAAATGCATAATCCTCTGGAGTATTTTGATTCCTCGTGCAATTTTCTTTTTTTCAAGGCTAGTGTATTCATCTTTTGACATGATGCAAAATTCTGTTCAAGGAAACTCTTTTTTTAAAGGCTGCATGCTCTCTACCTTTTACAGTTACAAGGTCTTCCACTTAAATATTAATAATGCTACAAACCACATATTACTCTGAGGTCTACAGTCAGGTATAAGACCTAGTTTGTTGGAAGATTGTATGTCCATAGTAATGGTGCTATCTCTCTTATGCACAGTGGTGTTATACATGCAAACTCTGAAATGACAAAATAAACCTGTCTGCTTGAAATATGATACCAATAAAGAGAATGAATGAATTTCTGCAAAGGGCAGTGTTGAGGGGTTAGCTGCAACTAATACTATGACTTTTGATATTGAGGTTAATTTCTAGCACATCCATTTCTGAACACATACTTTTGCTGAATACACCATATTTATGAATTATAAATTGATATTTTTGAAGCATGGAGATTTTACATCTGTGAAGGGTTACAAGATGAGCAATGTAGCCACATTTTCTCAGGCAATTTCTTTCCTGAAGGCTTTGGGGCTAGAATCGAGTAAATAAAACCACCAGACCACTGAACTGCTTCAGAGGCACTCATACATCAGAGATCCTCCATCTTCCCCAGCACTTTTATTTTCCCCATTATATCCGTGTTAATGAATCGTTCTTACCAGCAGAGCTAATATATAGGGGCTGTGCATCCCAATAACCGATAAAAAGAGACGGGCATTATCACTTTGGACGCCTGTTAATTTGAGTGTGCTGGATGGTCTGTGAAGTAGGAGATAAATAGGAGTCAGTTCTCAACAATGTCATTTATTTAGTGTGGTAAAATGGAGTCTGGGGAAACTTCACAGGGTTGTTAGTATTCAGCTTAGAGCTCCTAGGTAAGTTTTTTGTGCTGCAGGGTATACTATATGCCCAGATCTAATTAATTTCCATACCCATTCATATTACTCTTTTATGTAAGTGCCAAGTTTTCTAATTGCATTCATCACCAAGCCCGACTTAAGTTCTTGTAGTATATTTATTACCATGCTAACTGCTACTAAATTATTAAACCTAATGATGTGAGCACCAAAAATATGTTGTCCTTTATTTTCTCTACAGAGAATCAATGTTATGCATTAGCAGTATAAATTAAGTAATACTTTACCTAGGCATGTTGCTGCTTTCAAAGCATTAGCTTAGGAAGATGTATTCTCGCAGCTGAGCACCCCCAAGGCTACTTGGAGAAAGGATGATATAGTTGATTCTAATGAAAGAGCTTGCAACTAGTAATGGCTTAAATGAAGCATTTGCGCTAAAGGAAATCTGTCGTGGAGATCTGGGCAAAGTGGGATTATTCAGTGGCTAACAGAAATATGATTTCACCAGTATTATATTAGCCAGACACTCATTATTATTATTATTATTATTATTATTATTATTATTATTATTATTATTATTATTATAGTTTGAGATGCCTGTTAATGTAAAGTAAATTTATTGTTCATTATACATTGCATTTGATAAAATACTGAATTGAAACTGAATGGTTTCAAATAGCTCAGTGTTTTAAGACTTTCTATATCACAAACCCATAAGTAATTTTAGGACAAATATATAGAGCCTTTTCATGAGGTTGCAAATACTTCAAGCTAAAATACTTGTAGTATCTAATACCATAAAATCTGCTTTCATTTCATCTACTGTTTTTCTCTGGGTGAAGAATATATCTCTCTGTATCATTTTGATTTAAATTTTGTGAACATCTTCCTAAGAACAGATAGGGAGAAGAAAATGGCTCCTCTGAGTGGCTGCATGCTTATAGTGATTGGTAGTCTCATCTGCTGAATCCATTGCATTAGTATCTGCTCTGGCAATCTCAAAATGGCCTCCGCTACACTCTCAGGCCAAAGAGCACTCACTCGAAGGGAAGATAAACTAAGATTACTCCTCTATCCCATTCCAAAAGTGCCATCCATCACTGGGCCCTCCATGTGACTTCAATTACATTAACGAGCTTAATGTTGGTGTTAAAACACAGTTAAGGACAGACCAGGGGCCATGGCTGAGAAAGGTACCTATGACTAATGACTAGCCTGTCTTAAAGACACAAAAGAAAATTCCTTTTGGTAAGGTAGATATTTGGGAAGAGTTAAGATAATGCCTTTTTTTAAATTCTCATCTCATGATCTCTGTTCCGCAATCACTAATTGTGTGATTCTTCTTGTCCACTTCAACTTATTCCAGACAGGTTATTTCAGCTTGTTATAGGGAAAGCATTTATCCACTTGGAATTATTACTTTGCAAGGCCCTCCCACAGGAAAATAAACAGTAATGAATCTTTTAGAGTTATGGTAAAGCCTTTCCTCATTAGATGGCCAATCGACTGAGGGAGAGAAAGCCCCAATTCCAGCTTTTATTGAGTGTAAAGGAGAACCAGACTGACATTTACATCTCCTGGTTCTTCATGACTGGCTGGCTGGGAAATCGCCCCATAGATCTCTCTTTTGAGGACAGGACGCTAAAGCAAAATTCTAGGCCATGACGTTTGATTCCAGAAGGGGGTTTACATCTCTGATAAGAGATTTTCCTATAATAGTGTAATAATTATAATGAAGTATTATAATGTAATTAAATATATTCTAATGAAAATAATGATCTCATTGCCACATTTTAATATAAAGGTGTTAATAAATGGTATAGTCATACAACATTAAAATATATAACATAGCTTGCTTATGAGGATAAGCTACACATATAATGATAAGAACTACTACAGCAGTAAGCTTTCTGGTTGCAGATCTATCAGTAAGTGAAATATCTGGAATAACACAGCAGGCTAGCCAAATATTACCACCAAGTAATTTATGAAAATTACTTATTTACTTATTAGTCTGCTTTCTTCTAGGAATACAGTTGCTCTTAAGTTCTACTTGAGTACAGTTATTTCATATTCTTTCCCTCAGAAGACTTATTTACCAGTACAACAATATGTGGTTCATTGTACATGCAGCAATAGAGCACTCCTGTGATCTTTGCTGACAGTGCAAGTGTAGTACCTGCAACATTCATAACCTAGCAGTGTCCCTTCACTACTGTGGTGCATGGTCCAACAAAGTGCTTTGCATACATCTGTAGGGTTGCTCTTTTCATTTTCTACAGCAATTACACTTTCATGCTCATAGACAGAGGCGGCATCCCGAAGCCTTAACAATGTCACAGAGGATCTCTTGCCTCCAAACCATGGTTCCAATTAGGTCTGAAATATGATAACTGCTGCACTCATTATAGTGTGATCCAAAAGAGAGAGCAGACAGAGAAGCTGAAGGTTAGACTTGGCTTTCAGGAGTGATGGCTGGTGTGTGAGGACTTGTGCTTACGCAGCAGAAAAACAGTCCAATGACGAGGGACAGAGAGGCATGGTCACAAGATAATAAATAAGTCCTCTAAGATGGATCTCTCTCTTGGGGCTATATATTAAACTACACACAAATACTACAGAAACCATCAGTGTCTTTCAGAATGAGTGGGCACTCAAAAATCATTGCATGTCGCAACAAAACCTATTCCTTGCTGTCTACCAATAAACTATATTTTTATATATATTATATATTTAGGTGGATTTGCTGTAATTTTTTTAAAGTAACACACAAGGTTTCCCTGGTTTAACCAAAAATGGCTTGAGAATAAAGCTATGCCAGCATAGTGATCTGCATGGGAAGAAGTCATGAAGTGAAGGTTAAGTGCACTAGTGGAACATCCGGAGCAGTCAATAGGTATTGGCAAAGTAATGCACTTTTCTTCTGTTTCTAAAAAAGAGATATTAATTCCTTCTCTGAAGCAACCAATTGAGTTGCACAGCAAGTACCCACGGAAATTGACAGAATCATGGGTATCTGGTGACAGTTCTGGAATTCATATCTGTCCTCTCAAGCATAGTGCACGGTGCCCTTCCTGCCTCATAAATGCAACATACAACACCAACGATGGCTCACTGGACAGGTAATGACAATCATATTTAAGAAATAACGGCCTCCATGCAGCTTTTTTTAAATTTATACAGTGTCCTCCAACAATGAATTCCTGGTCAATGATATTGATATGCATCCATTTATCTGCCAGGGATACTAGCCACAGTGTAACTGACAGGATATGAATTCAGGAAGACAGGAAGAAGCAGGACAAATTTCATCTGATCAGCAAGGTTTTAAACAATCACTGGTGAAGTGAAGTCTGTGCCATATTTATAAGTCATTGTGTTTTATAGGCCATTAGGATCTCCAGAGAAAGGCAGCATGGAGAGTGTGGCTTTCTGTCGAAATTAAAATGTCAGGGAGAAAGAAGTAGAACAAAACAGGGAATCTGCAATTAATTACATGACCATAAAAATTCAATAATCAAGAAGCAATGCTCCTCTCTGGCACAGCAGCCTCTGATTGCAGCAAAGTGAAATAGCATGCATTCATCTCTGCAAATTAGATTTGTAATCTGAAAAGAGATTCAGAGGAATACAGTATCCTACATGTCCCCTTCCCTCAAAGGGAGCTTGCTGACAAATGAAGTGGACTGGCCACTTTTAATACAGCAATTACTAGTGGCTGAGATTAATGAGACCTGAAAAGTGAGATGGTTCTGAATATTAAGGATCGATACTTTTTGTAATTTTTCAAACATGTCAACATTGTTTATTATAAATCAGGTACTTGTTACTGTATACTTTATAGATTTAGGGTGGACCATCACCGAATGTTATTAAGAGATTAAAGATTGGTGCACCCTTCTTTTGTTTATAAAACTTACAGTGTGTTAGTGTTCTACATACATATGTAGTGCTTAGAAAACACATAGCCACAATGCTGGCATATTATCTCCCAAACCTACTATATAACTAACTAACCAACACCAGTATTAACCAATCTGACTTACTGGTGTGGAGTTTTGATCCACTGATACACCCATCTATCTATCCATTTTCAATGCCGTTTATCCATTGCGAGTTGCAGTGGAAGCTGAATCCAATCCCAACTGATTATGGACAAGAGGTGGGGTAAACCCTGGACTGGTTGCCAATTTATTGCAGGGCTAACACAGAGACAGACATCCAGCCAAATTCACATTTACACATATGGACACATTTAGAGTAGCCAGTTCTTTAGTCTTAAGTCAGTTAGGTCAGTAGACCTATTCTCCATGTCATTGGACTGTGTGAGGAAACCAGAGCATCCAGAGGGAACCCTCACAGGCAGCCTCCCCTTGTGGGGAGAACATGCAAACTCTGCACAAAGAGGCCCCCGGTCTACCCAGGGATCGAGCCTTCTTGCTGTGAGGATAGACTACCGTTCTAATTAACACTTAGATAACAAATGTTTAAATGAATGCTATGAATACTATTCACTCAGAATGCTACATTATTTCCCAGTGCATGGTCTTTAATGTGTGCAGACTGTGAGGAGAAAGCTAAGCTAATTGCTTCTAATGATTTGCCAAATAATATGAGGCCTGAGGACATCAACAGAAATCCAATAGTGTAAGTGTCGTTAATGTAAAAGAAGATGCAGTGTTATGTGGCCTTCATTGACTTCTACATCAGTTGGTGTAGACAGAAACCTACTTGCTATGTATCTGTCAGTGCAGTAGTTAAAGGAGTGAAAGTCCATCAGACTGATATCAGACAGAGAGAATGGTATTGACTAAAGGATATTTCTTACTCATGGAGACCATTTAACAAACATGGTTGCTTCACTGCATGTAGTCATCCTGTTCAACGCAAGAGGTTACACAGAATTTGAATTTATGCTTAAAATAAAAAAAGGCACCAAGTTAGTGGGACCATTTTGCAACTCTACATTAACTGTATTACAGTACTATTTACTTTTGGCATGTGCCTTACTTTTGTGCTGAACCACAGCATTTCTGTGTGGGAAGGCTGTGAAGGACACAAGTGTGTACTCAAAGTGTATTTATTAAAGGAAATCCAATAAGCACAGTCAAAGTCCATAGTCAGAACACATGCAGAAGTAAATAAAACAGGTTAATCCATACTCATAATCCAAACTGACAGTGGTAATGAATCGTCTGCAAATGAGTCACAAACTCTTTGAGCCAGTTCTTTTGGGTTTAAAAAAACACATAACTAAGGAACAGTAATATATCCTCTTGCTGAAGATTCATCATTATTCTGTATTCATTGTTCCCCAATGCCATTAATCTCATAGTAGGCAGCCATGAACAAAATGCATCAAGTAATATAAACAATGCAATAATTTGGCACTACGCACCAATTTAAAGCCAGTTCTAGTGAGAATGTCAAGTCATGTATTCGTATGAGAGAGTAGTATGAGAGAGTCTGACTGCAATGCTTGTTATAAAGATTTATATAGTGTAGTGCATTGGGGAGGTGAACAATTATCAGGATAAATGGACAGGAATTTTTTAATTCTACTTTAATAAAAGACACAGCAGCAGGCACAATAATATTAATGCAGGAATGGCTATTGCATTTGAGGACTCGATACCTTTTAAGACATTCAAAAGCACAATGCAGTGTATAACGCTGTTATGTCCATCAGAAGGAAGAATAATAAAAACAACACTTTTGGCTGTTTCAGACAAAACCATCAAGGAGCTGAAAGAGCCAGCACCTTTTGTTAACCCCAGCCTACTGGTCAAAGAGTTACCAATCCAGAACTAGACACTACACCGAGGCCTTGTTCCGCTTATGGCACACTCATGCATGCAAACAATACATCACAACCAAACAAGCGACCACAGAGGTTATAAATAGACAGACTAATTACAGGGAGACATGGGACAGGTGTGACTAATTAACTACCTAGACAACAAATAACAAGCACAGGAAGCACTGACCATATAAGGAAAGTGGAAAGTAAAAAGAAACAAATGGGAAAGGAAAAGTACAGAGAGAGGAACATGACAGGGACAAGATATTTACACTGATTAAACAATATTGTAACCAGGTCTTTTTTATGTAGAGTCCAACATTTCAGTAGGCCAAATACAACTGGACAAATTTACATCTTAAATAAAGTTGTCCTGGTTAGTAATTGGTTTCAGCTTCTTTGTGGTCAGGGACTGCCTGATGTTTGCAAATCATAGAATGCTGATCATCTGCCAGGCCTCATAATGCAGCCAGTTTTATCTCTGGATTTTTTTTTTTTGTGTGCAAAGGGTATTCAGTCTTCTATAGGGTTCAGATCAGGTGAATGACTAGGCCAGTCAAGAGCTTTGTCACCCTGAAAACTATAGTTGGTTGAATGTTTTTACATCATCATCCTGCTGCAAGATGAAGTCATTTAGTTGGGTCAGACAAGATATTACTGTGCATTTCACAATTCATTCCACTGCTGTAATTGCCAGTAATATAATCAATAAAGACATGATGCCCTGTAATGCCCTGGCATCCCATCCAGGGTGAATTCTCCTGTCCTGCACCTAGTGCTCCCAATACAGTCTCTGGCTCCATCACAACCCTGACCAGGAAAAAATGCTTGTGGAACATAACCATGAATAAATACCAAGATATGTGAGCTATACAGTACATGCCAATACCTTAAATTTATCCCATTAGATATTGGAATCTGTTTTACCTGCAATGATATCTTTTCGTCAAATATTAACGAAAACTGTATAACTGACCATGTACACTATGTACTGTATATCTGATCCAGGCCATCAGCAGTCTGTCTCTGAACTTTTGAACATATAGATATAATCAGTAGTAATTGATGGTAATCTTTATGTGTTTGCTCCTTAGATTGCAAGTGTGTTTTGTTCACTCCACATGGGATTTCTATGAACTGTACGGTTATAATTTCTCCCCTTTTCAGCTCACAATCTGAATGGGGCTGACACTGAAAAAGAGTCAACACACTCTCCTGAGACAGTCCAATACACACTGTATACAGGGCAGAAGATTCAATTCAACGCAAACCCTTCCTCATACAGTCGCCATAAATATCCCACATGTAATAGATCAAAAGCTCTTTCAGTGTCGAGTGTGCATGTGTGTGCGTACAGAGGAAAGGGAGTGGATAAAAAATGGGTGCCGGCATCAAGAAGACTGTCTGCAGTGTGAATTATATACCGTAATATGCACAAATTATTACTAGCTAACTGCCCCTAATGAATCCAGCCAGATCAAAATGGATTACACTCCCTGTGAAAGCATCCATTTCACCCAGTAGCAGTGTGATCTGGTTCTACATAAGGAAATGGGACCAGGAGAAAATTTAAGACTACATCTATTCCCAGTAAATACATTTTGGACAGTATTTCCCAGTCTTATCTGAGGATGGATGCATGGAACCAAATCCCTACATAGAAATGACAACTCTGTCCACATGACATTAGCACTGATGTTCTTTATAGTGGCATTCAAATCATATAACAATTATTCAGTTAACCACCAAATGCCACCTACCTTGATTATCCCTCTTCTTTAATTAGTAGGCAAAGAATTAGATCTTCCTACTGCTGTCATTTCTGACTATGCTGACATGAAGTATAACCAGACAGCTACCTCTCTCCATTTGTTATAGTACATAACATGAGAGGGTGGTTTGCCTTTTAATTATTGAACACAGTCTGACACACTAATAAGCAGAGTCTACACTTCTTGTCTCATAGTGGGAGAGAAATTGGGCTGCACATGAAGTGGTGAATGTATTCCTTCATATTTCCTATAAAGGTGCAGGCACAGCTAAATCAAATTTAATATTTCATTTCATTTATTGCCCAAGAAAAGCAAAATGAGATATTGGACTATTTCTATTGATTTTTAGTTCCATTCAAGAGAAACAGCAGTTCCTTAGCTTTTCCAGTATCATTCTGGATCTAATTATAGGATATATATATACACAGAAATCATGCTGCATTTGCCTTATTGCCTTCCTGAAATATTGCATCGTCAATATATTATTAAAGGCTGATTTTTGCCCAACTGCGGTTCAAAATATACATAAAGTATTCGACTGTAGTCCATAATTTTGATCAATCTCTGAGCTTGCAGAATCTGTGAGAGCAGATCGTGTCCAGACACATGCAGACTGAAAACGCTGCACTTTCCTCCTGAGTGTGCGACTGTGAGGACTTTTAATTTGGGGAATGCTGCAGAGCCATATTTTCACCTCATCCTGTTGTCATGCATTATTTTGGTAAACATCCCAGGTACTAATTTAATATATTGTAAAGCAGGCTGTTCGCCATCCGACTCGCCGTGTGATTGATGAATGACTGGAAGATAAAGCAGTGACTGAGATTTATGGGCTGCCGGCACATAGAATATGTATGATTATCAGCGGCATGCTGAAAGCTCCTGCTTTTGAGTGATAGCCAGAGGGAGAGTGATCAAGCAAATGAGTGCATCTGTGTGGTGAGAGGGAGGGGCCGAGGCAACATACCGTGCTCGTTTGTATCTCTGCTGTAGTCCTAAGCTTCTCATGGCAAGCAGAGTTGTCCTGCAGATGGTGTGCATAGTTATAGAGCTCATCTCCTTCAGCCACACATAGCTGTCCTTCCTTTCCTGCTTGCTTTCTGGTACCCTATGTTTGCTTGCTCTATAACACTTCCTCTTCAAGACCTTAGTGTTGTGGTGTACCAAAGTGCCATAAATTTGATGTACTGAGTCATGCTGAAAGTTTCGCCCCTTCCGCTGTATTTGTCTCACCTCTTATTTGGGTATAATGCCCATTGGCATTTCTGAGCGCCTAAAATGAGTTCATTCCTAATTGACGGATAGCACATCATCATAAATCCCAAAACCTGGTGGAGTTTATTGATCCTGCAGGAGCGCTTGTGCCTCTCAGCATATGTCACTGCACTCTCTCATAGGCAGCTAAGCAGGAGCGATATTTTACAGTCAGGGCATTATCATATGCACACTATGCCCATTGTTATCTGCATCAGTGATTTAATGTGAGGCAGCATGACTAGCATGGTACCCTAGAGAGGACTTGATTTGGTATGTGGCCCAATTTATATATTTACATGTCACCATAAATAACATTAATGCACCTCGGAGGATTGCTGAAAGTAATTGTTTATCCACGTCCTAGCAAATGTGCTTGACAATATTCTTGATGAACGGCACCTAGCTGTCTTTTAAAGAGCTGCACTTTGGCTGTGGCATTAGAGACAACTGTTTAAAGGTGGTTTCAGGTTCTGCTGATTACGCTGCCCTGTGTTCCCAAACCACATTCTCTGGCTCTAACAGCAAGCTGGTCAACACAAATATATAGCCAGAGAGCTATCCTTCAGTTCCAGATGAGCCTCTTGTCTATCCTTGTAAAAACTGTAAGCGGTTTTGTAGCAACCTTTGCCTATTTTCTGGGACACTTAAATAAATGGCACATTAATGTGATCCTGGTACATTCTCAAGTGTGTGTGTAATTCAGTCAAGTTCTCACATGGTTTATAGACCTGCAATTTGGTCTTTCGGTGCTCTGGTAATAGAAGTAAGTGGGAATAGTTAGAGTAGACAGGCGTTGGTATAAATAGCAGTTGTTCTATAGGTAGCAAGTAGTAGACACCGACATTTCCTGTGCACACAGGGTGATCGGTTGCAGCGAACTGATTCTGTGCTGTTCAGTGAAAAAAGAGATGATGGTAGGAACTGCATTACAGAGTAAAACAGGAGAAACAGGCCTCATTAACCCCCAGAGGCAGAGACCTGTAAGGAGCCATAAATCCTCAGCATGTGTACAGCAATGGGAGAATCGTTCCTTTTTATGTGAGTGTATGGGTAACATAGAGTTTTCCCAGCTGTGATGCATAACCTGATGGCAACAGAACACTCAAAACATGTGAGCGTATACTTCAAGTGTCCAGTACAATGATTAACACCAGGATTAAATGGTGTAGATGTGTTAATAGTCAATCAGGTTTAACTAGGCCCAATGCAGCAGGATATGACTATCACAAGGCACCCATGAGGCTCAGACATTGCAAGTGGGATTAAACATAGTAGGGGGCTAGAACTGTCACTGTGCCCCTCTCTCACTCTCTTCACTCCTGCTGTTGATGTATTGCAGTGTCCTGGCAGGAGGAGCTCCACTAAAACCTCTGTACATGCCAAAATACGTTTTACAAGCTGTGCCCTAATCAGCTAGCAGCCAGTGGTCCATAAATCCAGGCATGTCTGTCGAGCATGGTCACGGCCAGGGGAGTAAGCCCTGGATATACAGCAGATCATGCAACCGGACCAGGCCAGAGACAAGCAACAGCGCCAGGGATATTTGTAAGGCAAAGGGAGGGACCAAAATCTTCAACTCATAAGGTCAATATTGCGGTGCTATAATTTATCCCAAGGTTTTAATCCAGCAAAGTGCACGCACAAATAAGGTTGCATATAGATCAGTGTGCATGTTTTATGTCATACTGTATGTGTGAGTCCTTCTTGAATGGTAATACAGATATTGCAGACAGTGTCATGTCTCATGGAAGTGCCATTACATCAGTGCACACAATCAGCTGGGAACATGTGTTTACAGTCCGCAACAAGTCATTCAATCTTTTGTCTTCATTAATGGCTTTCTCCTGGTCAGGGTCACAGTGGATCTGGAGCCTGTCCCTGGAATAGGTGCAAATACACCTTGATGGAATGCCAGTTAATTCCACTATGCACATAAGGGCAATTTAGAGTCACCCATTCAGGTTCCAGGATGTTTTTTGGGAATGGGAGGAAACCAGAGAACACAGAGGAAACCGAGTAAGCACAAGGAGAACATGCAAAATCCACATAGACAGTAACCTTAGCTCATAATCAAACCAGAAACCCTGGATCTGTGAAGCGTCAGTTCTAACTGCTGCACCACCACAATGACACCCATCCATAACAATGCAAATTTAAAAATGCGGTGTTTTGAAACATTTTTTAAAAAGCAAGAGCATGTCACAATTTTCCCCCAGGAAGAAATTCAGAGCTTGTTTTTTTTTCTATCCTCATTTTTTAACCTTCAGACTCCCATGGTGAGAGCAAAGGTTGCTAATCAAGTGAGGATGACATCATTTGCTATGAAATACACTGTTCCGCCTCAGATAAGAGGACTAATGGGACAGAGGCCTGTGCAGCACTTGTACAGTCCCTGAGAGAAACAAATCAATAAATGTAACAATACTTTGAAGTGATCAGGTTGAACTTAATGGCTAAAGTGTATGCGCACACAATATGCACCCATCTTTTCATTCTATCAGTAAAAAAATGTTTGTTACATTCAAATATCTTTCATTAGTTTCTCATGTAACACACCTTGTCTAGGCTTGTGTCATGTCGCTTACAGAATGTGGTTCTGCTGGTGTATATGCTGTCCATTAGATGGCAGCACTGAGGTTTGTGTATGATGTGGAAAATTTGAACCAGCCAGTAGTTTGCTACTTATATTTACATTTATATTTCTTATATTTACTTTATATTCAGTTCAAACATGCATTAAGATGACAGTACAAGAAGCTGATCATATGAAAGTGGGCATAAATAATTATCAGCTATGATCATCATAAGGCCTGCTTCATATTTACAAAAAGCTTCTTAGGTCAAAGAGCTCCTTAATTTCACACACACACACACACACACACACACACACACACGCACACACTCGGGATCACAGTGACGAGTGAGTGTGAAGAAGA
>JAQQZR010000038.1:15862479-15881208 GCA_030068235.1 Notoglanidium macrostoma
AATTAAGGAGCTCTTTGACCTTGTTTTTTTGTCAGGAAACTGAATTCAGGCTTTGACCAGTGCTGTGTCTTACTGTTAGACGCTCTTATTTACAGGACATTTGTTGCCATTGACATTTATCATTGCTCCAGGGCCATGAACTTCATGCAAACGGAATTGAAGCATTCAATAGGCAAGGCTTTAGGCCTCATCCTGTTGGGGTATTATCACAAGTCTTTTCATGCTGAGATAAATCACTTCCACTGCGTCCAGCAGTGAAGAACTGAAGAGAGGGAACGGGGAGGAGGGAAAGAGGGTAGGAGGAGTATCTTCAAGATTAGGTCAGGCAGTCAAGGACAAGGCCTTGGTTTTTCTCTCCTTGACTAATTGTTTAGGGGGTTTCATACAAACTTCACTCACTGTTAAAAAAAAGCATTTATTTTTCAGTGAATGCCAGAGGTAAACTGATATAATGACTTGTTTCTTATAGCTCATGGGCCAAAATTATCTGGAATCTCATTATTCTAACAAATGGCAACAGGTAAAGCAAGCTTTGGCAGCCTTACACACATGCATAGGCATGCCAGAAAAAAATTACCTTAATATTACCTTAACCTTCTGCATGTTTAGGTAAAAAATTACCTTAACATTGGGCATGTTTAGAATTTATATTTAAAATGTTATAATAATCACAATCCTAAAACTATGCTTTCTGCTAGTATCTGTTTTCCACAGATACTAGCATAAGTACAAAGGTATTACTTATAAGATCCTGCCAAAAATCCATATACTTATCTAAAAGACTGCTTTATTCTAACTGTTATGCAAAAAGAATTCTCATATGTATTAAAAACATTATACATGTTATATTTTTTAAATTTATATTTTACATTTAAAACAATTCCCTTGCACTCATGCAGGCATACTAACATGTTTAAGCAGTGCTCTATAAACAAACGGAGTGGGGCACTTCTCACTACAGGAACAGTGGCAGGCCTTGAGATCATGCTTTGAGGGCAGAATGATGTACGAGCTCACAGACCCACCAAATCCTCCTGGCTCGATTGCCCATATTTCCTGCTGAAGTCAGCCTCCAATTATAAATCAACTGTCTCTCAATTCTGTAAGTGATTCATTATTATTTGTCGACGATAATTTACAGAAGTGGTTTCCGATGCTTTTTATTTCATGGCAGTAATTTATGAGTGAAGAAAAAAAACAATATAACTGTATTTTCTCTCAGTGGCAAAGCCGTCTGCAATCTAAAGGATAAATTGAATAGGTAGTGAAGCACCATTGATTAAAATGGTTGATGCTTTCAAGAGCAGGCAAACACACACACACACACACACACACACACACACACACACGGCCATGAGTAAAGTCAGAAACAACCACTGTCTCTCATGTAGCCAAAAAGACAAAATGATTTCATATTTAGAAGAGGTCTAAAAATAAATGCTCCTCATATAAGTATTATGGAGCAGCTATGTAAGAACATAATGTAACATTCACCTTGAGAGATTTCAGGCTAACAGTGGCAATTGCACTTCATGTACTGTACTTGCCTCCGTGTTATTAAATGTGTGTGCATGTGTATCCAAGGCCTTGAAGCAGATGGTCTATGTGGATTCGTGGCCTATGTTCCCATTCATCATGCAGTTGCTGTGGATCTCCACAGCTATTTTCGGCGTGCCGTGATGACAACGTCAACTGGAATTTTCTTCATGGTGAAAGGTCAAGGGAAATTAAAGTCTGCATGATTGTGTAGAAAAGCCCCATGTCCTCAGACATTAGCCTAAACGCCAATGCTGATTTGCCTGACAACTACTGTAGCTCAACCACTTAACTACTTAAGCCTTCTGTTCTGTCTTTTCTCCCTAAAGTGTATGCGGTCAGTTCTTTCATTGTTTTCTTTCAGTATGTCATTCAAGTGAACTGTGGGAGAGTTAATTAATTACAGAGCTGAATGGATATCAGACGTAAATATGATTTAATCATATCCCCAGTATTTTTGTGTCAAGCCACAGTACATTGGGTCTGTGTATATCAAGCCTGGGGGTTTGGCTCAGTCAAGCAGCAGAAACAGGAATTAGCAGGTACATGAAGCCGTTCAGATCGCACATACTCTCTGCTGAACGCAGCACCGTGATTGGCAAGTCTCTGACCGTTCCAAACACAACACGACAAGGCTCTGTTTCACACTTTCATTCTCTCACTCAAGAGAGAAGCACACAGCCATTCTACAGCCTGATGAAAATGAGCTCAACAAACAAGCACTAAGACATTTCCTATATCAGACTGATTTGTGCTTTATGAGCACACAAGTTTATGACAGTTCCTGATCACTTCAGGTGACACTGCATTAATTCAGGTGGAGGTGTGCATTATGACTGCCACACTTGGCCGTTAACAAGTGCCTGGGTTGCATTTAATGGCATCACTCCTTCGCATCTGTTTTTTCTCTATGTGACACATATTGATAAGACATCACATATAATGGCGTTGTTTATGGAGATTGAAGGCATATCTGCGGCCAAGTAGTGTTACACTAACTCACTGCAATGTGCTCAGTGTGACACCTGAGCTATATTGCAGCTTTTTAGAGCCTAGCTTGAATGTCAGCGTGTTAAACGGCTTTAAACTTGCAACACATCGCCCTTATGTACTACAGATCAGTAACCCAAGTAAACCAAATAATCTAACTGCAATAAGCAAATAGCAATAGATATTATAGTGATGCAAATCCAAGGCTAAAAACTGTCAAAATAGCCTTAAATTAAATGAAAATGGGAGTTTTATTACACAAGAGCCTAGAACAGCCGTTATGGAAAAAGGTGTTGAGAGTACACGTGCAAATTGAAGAGTATTGTCTGTCTTTTTTTAATCTATGTTGAAATGAGAGAAGCAGGCACCCTTTCCCCTCTGTAAACCTGAATCAAATCCAGAGCTCAATAATTATAACATAGCAGAACCTTCTGGGGGCGAAAAAATCAATAGCCTAAGGACAAAGAACCTATAGCCATCACTTAATTCTCTTATCACACTGATTTAGTGCAGGAGGAGGATGTTAAATAACTGTAAATCTTTATCTATGACTTTGAGGGTGCTTTATGGCAGTTCTAACAGCAGTTCTGAGACAGAATGTCTATACGTTCTGCAAGACACACAATTTATAGCTTTATTACCCTTTGTCTTAAAGAGCAGAGAGACATAGCGGGAGGAAGAAGATAGCGGCCGCTGAAGTGGGAAGGGGGAAGGGGGGGATGGGGCTTGAGAGAATCGGATGCCATCATAGCAAGAGACATATCTCTGTGACAGGTTTATAGGCAACTAGCCCGCTTCTATTTTAGACCCCCCCCCCCTACCCCCATCCTCCCCCGCTTCACCCTACATCACATGAAATGAATGAGATTCAATTTTCTGATTTATCTGCAGAGCGATCAGATTTACCTTAGCAGTCCCAAACCCCCTACTCTTCCACATGTAGAGCGTGAGGTCACAGAGAGGACTTTGACAGAAGATTCTGGGTTTCTGTTGTTTTGTTTTGTTATGCTTTTTTTTCCTTTTCACACTGGACAGTCATGAGTTCCTATGGCCTGGAGATGCTTCCTCATATTTTGTAACCCTGCTGACAACTGGATTATTGTTTAGCTTGAAAAGGACACAGTGTTCCCAGTAATAGGAATTAGCGAGATGCTGTGAGACTGAATCAGTAGATAGTAGTAGATTCTCATGAATGCTAAGAAGACCATAACAATATGAGCCATTAAAGGAATAAGCCTTGTTTGTCTTCAAGAAAACCAATATGGATTTCATTATGATTATTATTATTTTATTTTTTTTAAAACATGGCCACTTCGCAAATATCTTTTCTGTGAGTAGTTAATTATTGGTAGTAGATAATAACATAAAAATATGATAAGTGTAAAATATTTATGTTAACAGTGTATAGTGATGCACTGTACCTACATACTGTAGGTAGATCATTTAAGACAGCAATAAATGCTGCTAAACAGATATTTCTGCCATGGTCGTGAATTCCATTGTTCCCATATTTAGTTGACCAGTAGACCAGAGGTTTTCAGAGTTTATCAGATCAAGGACCACTTGGTTAATAGAGACATGGCAAAGTGACCCCCTATTTATAATATTTACCAATTTGGCTAAAATGGCATGCAATTATTTCCAGTATTTTATTGATGCTGCACATAAAGTGGTTTAGTGTAGACTAGCTAGCTGGAGCTTAGCTCTCAGAGTGATCACGTTATTGCACGAGGATTCGCGGGTATCTTCAACGTTGTAATTTTTCTAAAAGAATAAAAAAGGGGGGGCCTTAAGAGTCACGGGCCCCCTGTTGAAGATCTTTGACCCAAATATGAAAAATGTAACCGGAGTCAGAGAGAACATATGAAATCCAGAAGCAAAACTCCAACTGGTAAAGTGAGATAGACAACAGTAAAGAGAATGACTATATTTCTTACAGATCTCTTTGTTTAATACTTTTGGCACAAATTTAACTCCATTGCCCAACTACAGATGCAGAGATGAGCACAAATTTGAGCCTGTGAGATTAAACTGACAACTGATGAGGATAACATGCTGTTCACAAGGCAAAAAAGGCTTGACTGATTCATACCATTCAGTTAAACATAAACATAAACACTCATACAGTCCACCGACAGCGGTTTTAATTAGAGGAGCTAACAGAGTAAGACAAATGCATTTCTCCCAGGCAGTTTGAGTTATGGTTCCCAGCTGTCCAGATAAAGTTAGGCTTATGGGCAGAATGTTCCACAGAGAGGAGAACACAGGAAGTGCAGGAGATTACTGTGTCATAATACCAAACTCCTCCCAAATGAAGATGACAGTGTGACGGGTGGAGGAGCAGACCACAGACTGAGGCCATGCTCGGGGTACAGCCAGTACACACACTTGCTCCAACACAGTTTGATCACAACTTTTCACTGTCAGTGAAGGAACACAGAGGAGGTTTGCTGGAAGTGTGCACAATGTTTGTTTGGGCAATATGCCTGGTAGTCTAATCATTTTATTTTTCTCTAAGACTAAGAGTAAAGAGAGTAAGATGTTGCTCTTTCAATTTCTTATGAAGAACAATAACTATTAATATGAATAATGAAATGTATATTGTGGTTTTTGTACAATGGCACGATTTAGAATTCTTGTTAGATGGGACATTTCTTTCAAATCTCAAAGCATCTCATGGATTTTTTTTCTTCGATGAAACTACTTGGGCACAAGAAGCAGGGTGTAAACAAAAGTTTCACAGAATGTAACTTGAACCTTCTGTACTACTTTTCAGCTTAGGGCCCTGTGCATAAGGACTGTCAGGCTTGTTATTTTGAGAACATTTTCATGTGTAACCTTTGGCGACTCTTAGTGCTTCAGCAAACCTTTGCACTATAATGCTTATTAAATAATAACAGCCTTTCCAGAACACTAAAATGATCTTTACAATAGGGCAAGCCGACAGCAGTCCTGAGAGCAAAAAAAGCTCTGATAGGCCAGTCATATGCTAATGCCCATGTTGCATTAGTGGTTTGTTTGAATGGATGTAAAGGAAAGGACAACTTAGTCACACTTCCCTCCCTATGGCGCTGGAATATATTAGCCGCCATTTTAAGGGCGTTTGAAATAATTACTTACTGGGGCCATGTGACACTTTCAATAAATTAACCGCCCTCCTTAATTTTTAAAGGCAAATGCATATTGTAGCCATCACTACATGTCTGCTCTCCCCTGGAGAAGAGATAATTTGCTGTAAGAAAGTGTTAGTGCAGTTCAGTAACTAGACCCAACAGCCCCGTACAACTCAGCAAGCAAGGTGCCAGTGAAGGAAACTACAGAAATAAATTAGTTTATTAACAGCAGCACACATACCTTCACAATTAATAAATTCCACCTCACCAAGCAGTAATCTAATTATGAATAATGAATATGTCTGCCATGAATCATTTATGCACATTATTAGCTAAATCAGAAAATAGGATTTGGGTATATATAACAATGACGCTTAAATGAACGTTTTCTAAATTCTGCAGTCCCATTTAAAAAAAAAAAACGGATTGTGAGCCAAGCAATTTTAATAATGATCTGATAACTGACAAAATAAGTAATGAGAGTGAATGTTTTTGAGGCACACTGATGGCCAATAATTCATCTTAATTAATCAAATTCATTGCCTAAGCAGCTGTGAGTACAGAAGAGATAATGGCATTGTTCAATAAAACATGTATTAAATTTATCTGTTCAGCATGCGGCAAGTTATACATTACACGAGTGCACTGAAACTGATAATTACTGAGTTACAGAATTAAGTACAGTATACATTAACGTAAAGAATGAAGTTATAAAGTTATTATATAAAGATAGAATCCAGTAAATCCATGACATTCCTTTATTAACTTGTTTAAGTCAAATATAAAGCTGTTAATATATAAAGGTGAAAGCTCTGTGCAATTTAGATTGGACTCTCAAATGCAAAAGCCCACATCTCATTCATCATATTAATTTCAATGTAACATCCACAAATACTTCATACAGAAAGTCTGTAATAATTTAACACTAAATTACTCTGACTCAACTGATTTGGCTTAACATGATCGACTATTCTGAGGGACTTCTGTGGTCCTCTTAATATTGCATTAAATTACCTGCACTTAAACTGAGCACCATTTGTCATTGACACACCTCTTATGGCAAAAATAGTTGCTACATTCAAACATCCATTGAGTTTCCATGGAATAATTTTGTCTTATTAATGCTTCAGTTTTCCTCTTCCACACAACAGTCCCATTTAAACTACAGCCAACATTATGCGCAGCAGCAAAACTGCCTCATGCTCCAACTCCAGCTCCTGTTTACATGGCTCCCAAATAGGCCCTGCGCTAAACTAGGCCATCCATCTTCTCGGTGTAAATGCCAATCCACACTTTTGAGTACAGTATATATGCTGCACTGTGTTTTGATTGGCCACTCTATACCCTGGGGCACTTTTAATTGCACAGTATTTTCTGTAGGTGGGAGGTGAGCTGATAACTCCTCAATAATCAAGTAAAAGTGTCGACCCAAAGGGCTATGAGAGAGAGAGAGAGAGAGAGAGAGAGAGAGAGAGAGAGAGAGAGAGAGGTGTCATGGTGGTGGGAGGCTAGGAGAATTGGTTCAATATACACACATGTATACACACACACACACATGCACTGCTCATCTTCCTCGGGGAGGCCTGACAATTACTCCCTCATGAGGATTCATGGAGCCACCCTTTTTCTCATTAACTATATTAAGAGGCCATTGCTCTGGCTGCTAAAGAGAGAAATGGGATATTTCCCCAGTGCCCCCTGTCCCCCCCTCTCTGCAGCACACCGTTGCCAGCCGAGTCGGCCTCAGTGCTGCGAGATATGGCAGGCAGGGGGAAATGTAAAGCACTCAGATGAGTTACAGCGGCGATCCTAACTTCAAAGGCCAGCACGCACTGAGACTGGGAGAGCCGAAAGAGCTGGACAGCGAGGTGCTATATCTGAAGCCCCAGCTGCTGGCAATAAGTCTTACATGAGAAGTGCAAGTGAGCAGAAGGTGACTGACATCCTGAATGCAAATAGACCCACAGCTTCGGTTATGTGGTCTGAAAAATGTACCCCTAATTGTTTTGTGGTATAAATCCAACTGCTGGCAGCTTGTTGAAATATACAGTACTGTAGACATCTTTGTTAAAGATGTTGATTATATGACCCGAGCATTATTGCCACAGTACAAAAACAAGATTTCCAAGCATTACTTTTTCCATCAAAAAATTTTATGTTTGTATGTCAGTAAAGAAAGTAATTTTACACAAGAGACCACTTTTCAGACAAAAAAACCATAATGAAGGCTGTAAGTTTTACCTGAAAAAACACAAGCGACTGTGAAAGTCAAAGTCTCCGGAAGAACCAAGGCAGATTCTCCAAGATGCCCAGTAAATCATACCAGCTCATTTCCTTATAAAACTGTACAAAATTTTCCTGAGACTACTGATGAATTTTTAAAACCAAATGGTTGTCACACCAAATATTGACTGTATTTTAATATTGATATTGATATTATTACTGTTTGTTTATTACTGTTTACAGTAGATTTTTTTATGTAGAAATTGAGACAAAGGTATCTTTGCTTTAAATTTTTAAATTTTCCTATACCTAAGCCTTTTGCACAGTACTGTATATCCATAAATTTAGTATCTCTTTGTAAAAGGATGTATTACAATGCTGCTATCTGTACCTAGTTAGTGCTCCAGATATATGTATCTGTATTCAGATTTAAACCCACTGCATGCTTTTTTTTATTTTTTTATTTGATGTTCTTTTGCAGGTGTTTCCAATAGTTCCTCAACCTCAACTACATCACTGAAGTTCATAAGTGGTCTCAACTAGAGATGTGCATGGGACTGCTTTTTTTTAGTTCTGCAGTTATTATTGTTGTGTTTGTACCTGCCTGCAATATTTTCAGAAAAATTTATTTGGTTCTTTTTGTTGCATCCAATGGGATCCCAGTCCTGATGCACACATCTAGTTCTAGCCAAATCCCCATGTGAACCTTTCTGGCAAAAATTCTTTAAAAAATGAATAGTGTGCCTCCTATTTATATTTGAATGAATAATGAGAATGAATTCCTATTTGGTTACATCCCTACTTTCTTACCTTTTATTCATAATAGCTTTGATTTACATGGTGTAAATTGAGGTTTTGCCCTTGTAAATGAACAAAACAACACATTTCACAAGTCTGGGTTTCCTATTAAATGTTGTATATATATATATATATATATATACAAATACTGTGAAATATGTGAATATATAAAATATAAATGTAAATATATAGGTGCAAATACTGTGAAAAGGAGCAAACAGAAGGCATTTTGGGATACAGACTCAGACTTTGGCTGATGAAACATCATAATTAACTGAGCAATTCGTAGAGTTGCATTAAGATATCAAGGATCAGGGTATTAATGAGTAATGAGTAAACCACTTTTGCATGTCTGTGTGTGTGCTTGTGCTAGAGGTCCCTGTCATGTGGCAAAAATTTCCAGCATGATCTTTCAGAAACTAGATCTCTTTAAAGACATTAAACATGAACATAACCACGAAAATTATACAACAGTTAGTTCTGGTCCACTAATTTGATTGGGCGAGCGGCGTTCCAAGAGTGTTTATATTTAATATAACCTCACTTGGGACATTTCTCTATTTGTATCACTTTGCTTGTCTGCGTTTGCCATTAATTACACAGAAAACGGCAGACATGGCCCACTATCACAGCGACACTAGCCAATCATGGGCTTCTGTGAGCACATGCATGCAGAAGTGGACGGATAGCGCTTTCCTCTGAGTGTGTTTCACCGTCCCAGTTTGAAACGATGCAGTTGACTATATTCACATGTTTCCTCTGAGGTCCTCTCTCTCTGATTGTTTGCTGTTGTATGATAGGGGAGAGCTGCCTGATGGGTGGGAAAGAAATATGAAAGCTCATCTGAAAAGAAGCCAATTTCACTAGAAGCACCTTTAACAGGAATGTACAAATCAATACGACAGGCTATAAAGTGAATGTAGCTTCTTTGAGCTCTATCTCCTCTTGCGGAGCAAAAATAAACAAAACATTTGTCCGTATTGTGTCTGAAATGTTACTTGGAATTAATTTCTTGCTTATAGAACTCATGTATAAAAGCAATATTGCACATATTCTGTTATACTGAAAATCGGCTCAGAATTGCATCCTAGTGTGCCGATATTCAATATATAACCACTCTTGGGATATTGTTTAAATATAATCTACTGTAAGCCATCTTGAGGGCAGTAAGGAAATTTGGAACTAAACCAAACTATCTGGGTCTTACAAAATGATAACAAGGTGGTTCTTTGTGATGAGTTAATACTTTAAAATACTTGGCAATTATTGGATTTTAAAATGAAGGAGACACAGAGAAATTAATTGGGTCATTATGGCCACACAAGCTTAAGCATGGAGACGACTGACAGTTAAACAATCTTGAAATGATCTGGTACTGTGATATTGACGTACCTTTTGCCTGCATCAGCCTAAACAATTATTTTCAAAGCAAATGGACTTAAATAACTGAAGTTTGGCATTCTCACAGCATATTAAGTCATGGGCACAAGTTACACACTTAAGGACCATGATACAGTTACAATATCAACTCTTAGCCTCCATGTACTCATTTGTGGCCAGGCCCTATTAAAAAAATAACCATCATATCACCTCACTGGCTGTGAAGCACAAACACACCGTACATTAGATGCAATTTTAGATGCACAATGAAAAAAGACTAGCTCTGTGCTGTACAAGCAGGTGCATTTTGAATAGAAAGTATTTGTTTTTGGAGTATCAGTTAGCACTGGCAGCTTCATGATTGACATATTTGTTCTCACTCTGGGCCTGTCACTTTTAAGCATCGCAGTGAGACGCCAATAGACAGTGCTCAATCATAGAGTTGTTCAAAAGGAGAGACTCATTGCATTATAGTTCACATGAACATTCGAATGAATATGTAAACCTGAATTATTAATAATGAGCAAAAAACGAGTTCCCCAATATGTTTAAAGACAACTTCAACAAAGAAAAACAAAGAAAAAAAGGCGAGGCAAGAAAATCTCAGCTAGATGTATTCACATTTCAGGCTATAATTTGACAAACTTTACATCTTCCTTTAATGCACACACACAAGCACTTGTCTACATCTCTGAGTCTGCCATGATTACCGTTCTAGTTCCATCATAACCAAAAAAAAACCCAGATCTGCTGATGACAGCCTCACTCCACCCCTCGACCAGGGACACGCGTGTGTGTGTGTGTGTGTGTGTGTGTGTGTGTGTGTGTGTCTGTGCTCTCAACAGCACGGAGGAGAGCAGAGTAGAGCAGGGAGCTGCTGTGGAGGCAGACATGAAGCCTGTCAAGCAGCAGCTGTCAGCCGGTTCTTTCTGATGCCATCATCTCATCAGCAGGCCTGTCAGTCTCACAGACAGACAGCTATCTAAGGTTCCGCTGACAACGGCTAACATGGGGATGGGAGCAGATCCACACATCCCCCATTTACACCAACACACAACCTTACTTCTCTACAAAAGCCCTAAAGCTGATAAACTTTTGGAAAGATGATATTGATCCAGCTGCCTCCATCTTCACTCCAGTACCCTGTGGTTTAGTTTTGCTAGGCATGAGCAGACGTCAAAAGGAGAACGCTGAGTATCATAATGAAAACGAGTCATTTCGAAAGGTGTAATATAGTCTTTGTTGTCATAATATCAATCAGGATGAGTTGCCGATTAGAATACAGCCTTTAGCAATACATTTGTTTGCTCTATCAGCAGACACGAGAGACATGAGAAACTGATGCTCTTTTATTTCCTTTCGAGCAGGAGGTTGAGTGTTCTGACTGCCAAGAACTTGTTTCTGTTTTTCTTGCCCCGTCTATCAAGCAAACATATGGTTCTCCATATGCAAGGGTGTCAGGGGTGCCTCGTTCAGTGCTCCTCCTGACAGGTTTCTCTCTGTAGCTGACTTTATGAACTACAGTCAATAATGAGCCACATACCTGCCTCCCCCCAATACCTCCCCTGCATTATCTGATTTGTTATATCTAAACATTGATGACGTTTGCTTTCTGCCTGCATAAGTATATTTGTAATTTTCTTTTCCGAACATCTCTTTCAGCAATATAACTAATCCGGGGAGCACGTCTGAGATGGTTTTACTGAGTGTGCATCATAAAACACATTGAATACTAAATTAAGTTAAACAAATCTGTGTTATAATAACCTGAAGGTAAAACAACACAGATAAAGATGCAGTATTTGCCATAATAGATGGCCTAAAGCCCAGAGGGACTCTCCGCTAGTAATATAGCCTTATAAACAGACTACAAGTGTGGCTAGCTTCATTCCTCCTCTCTGGGATGCTAAGTGCTTAAGTAATATATTGCTTTCATAAGAGCAGCGAGATGTATTTGCTTTTTTGGAAATATGCCTCAATCCTTTGGGCAGTGTGATTAGGAATAAAATACTGAGCGCATTACTTCTGAATAAATTCCAGTAGTGACATAGCAAAAAAAAAAAAAAAGAATAAAATTAAATAAATAAATAAAAGGTTAGTGGTGGAGCACGGACTTTTCTCTGGGAGATGTAGACTCGGGCCTGACAAAAAGGGGTGAGTAGTTGAGGCATCTATTCCTAGCACAGTGTCCCCATGGCACACTAGCTAATGTATTAGCTTTGGATTACTGTAATATCTATCTGATGTATGTGTGCTGAGCAAAGCGCTGGGAATGAAGGCCTGAGCAGATGCAGGAAGTCTGGTCCCCAGAGCCACATAAGTCCACTTGCTGGAGCCATGCAGCATTCTCCACCTCCCCTTAGTGCTGGAGCCAGGCAAAGTTAATACAGCGCAAGTGTGCTGGGCCAGCAGCAGCTCCGCAGAGCTCCTGAGACCCACTACAGCCTGCAGGAGCTGATAAGTCAGGCAGCCATTCGTGAGCCCAAATAAAGGCAGTAAAGTTGACTGGTGAGAATGCCGCACAGCCTGGGGTTGGCAGACTGCTCCTCTGAGGAGAAGCGCTGCGACACTCCCTGCAAACACACTCTCTCACACACACATATGACCCAGAGGATGCATCAACTTTATTCTCTCCCCCGTTTCACGTGCTCATACAAATATTTATTTTTTTCTTGATTTTTTTCCCTATTTCTTTCAACTGAAAAGTACAAAAAAAATCACACCTCTCCCCTCTCCCCATCTCATGCCAAAATAATCAATGGCTTCCCGAGCGGCCCGGCGGAGCTGACGAGCAAGTGAGGATACAGACATGGCTCCAGGGCACGGCTACAGATAATAAGTGAGGAACAGTCCTTGGGTATGTTTTACAGCTATCAAGACTCATCATATCTGACATGCATTGTGGTGTTTACAGAGTCCCAGTAAAACCTCCAGCTATACACTTAACAGGGTGAGGCGCACAAGTTCTGAAAACGTTCTGCAAGAGAAAATCCAACCACGCTCTTATGCGTGTCCCTTTTCTTATTCACGGAGCTATTCTCAGTGTTAACACCTGTCAGCTGACTGACTTCTTGTTCCCGGTGGCTTATGAAAAAATCATGGCTATGTGGTTCAGAGTCAACACTCCCATCAATATAAATTCACCATGGTCTTCATGGAACATTAGGCGGATTTCTGTTTTCCCTACAAAGTCCTGCGCCTCAACCGCTGATACGCACTGCAAAAAAAAGGAGGGGGCGAAGAAAAACACCAAAATGGTTCCTTTAAAGATTTCTTTTTCACTCATGTGAATAACACAGCTGTAAATAGGGCATGAAACATTTATTTTGGAGCGTAGCTTTTGAAATACAGTGTTGTGTAACAAAATAGACGTGTTATTCCATTCATAAATCATGCCACATCACAATTCACTGAGGCCATTTTCAATAGTTTGAACTTGTGCTTTCATTAAAATTTCAGTCCAAAAATGGAAGATGAAATTTTTTACAACATACATTTTAGTGCTTAAAGCAGCTGCACTGTGCCTTCTCCACCTTTCATAGAAATCATGGCCATCACATAAGTGGCTGCATTAAAGTGGGAATCTTTTCATAGAAGCCCAAATGTATCATGTCAAAGACCTGCAGTCAGGATCAGCACTTGGCAGCACCTCAGCTGAGAGATGACGACATTCCTGCTCTTTGAGATAACTTCCTAAAGATAGGAAAGAATGAAAGAGAAGGTATGTTGCTTTACTGATGGTTTGTGCTACATATTGCCTACTGGCTATTAGAGCTCAAAAACACTGAAAGTTAATTATCTACACCACTCTGAGTTCATTCTGCTAATACAAGCTGCTCTTGACCTTATGCTTGTGCGTCTGGAGCATATGAAAATAAGGCTTTTCTTTATTATTGGATTAACTTCAGATCTGACAAAGTGTCTGAGAGTATAAAACTCCTCTTCTATATATTCTGGCCCTCACCCTCAAATGTGAACACTTCAGACTCAGTCTATACAAACACAAAAAGAGTCTGAGGAGCGCTCTTTCTCTCTGTCCCGCCCTCTCGCTCTGCCTCTGTAAGCTTCAGGACACACTGGCTTGATAATCGACTCAATTAAGTAGGTCCAATTGCCATAGCAAATTGATCCAAGTTATAACATTATCATTAGCACTTCAAGTATGGCAATTATAGGACATTCACAAGCAGAGGGAAAAAAGAATAGGGAAGGAAAATGAAGTGACTTTGCACAAAAGGACATCCATTTCAGACGCACTGGGTGGTGTAAATAGCCCTGGTGTCAGCAGTATGGAGATAAAAGAACTGAAACATCCCATCACGTGTGTCAGCTTCGCTCTGCCTGTGGCTATGCTGCACAATCCATCAGTAGACAAATGAGTGCAGGAGATTTTTTTTTCCTTTTTTTTATTTTCAACCAGTCACCTTAGGTGGATATCTGTGCACGGAAACTCTGACTGTCAAATTGACACTAAATCACTTAAGGTACTGAAAACTAGTGACAATTATTTAATGCTGACTATGTAGGTGGACGTGTTGGCATGTTAAAGTCAAAAAATGTGCAACAAAATCACATTGTTTGTTCAGTGGAGAGAAGGAATATATATATTGTGTGTGTGTGTGTGTGTGTGTGTGTGTGTGTGTGTGTGTGTGTGTGTGTGTACTGCAGAGCTGTGACTGACAGGAACAGGCAGCCGTCAGTAGTGAGTGATACACACGCACTGCCACAGCACTGCCAAGCAGACAGCCTGAGACAGACACGACATAGCAGTGGAAAGCCTTTCCTTTCCTCCCTAATTGTTTCTGAAAAAATGACATTTGTCTTTTTTGCACCTCGCTTCAGGTGTCAGAGCCTCTCAGATTAGAGGGCTTGCAATGGCATGATTGCCCCCAAGCACCTTATTTGATATTTTGAGGAGTGTCATTTCTTCGTGTGACTCCATAGAAATTGAAATCTGTGTTTATTTTCACACAAGGTTAATAGAAAAAGATGCCTAAGTGCACCTGCCACTCTCATGTAAATTTATGCAGACAAGTGCTGTGCAGCTGTACAATAGAGAAGAGATATAAAGGCAGGATAATAAAGTGTATCATAAAACAGACTATCAAACTATTAAAAAGCCAGCATTCCATCCTATTTCCAAAACAAATGTACAATAATAAGCGTTTACTAATACATTTTCATTTTCAGTGCTGGATAATAATAAGGTTTTTTAGATTGTACCTGACACGGTACTTTTGTGATCTTTTAAAATGTCTAACACACCACATACAATGGTTCTTAATTATTTATACTAACAGCATTATATTATATATATATATATATATATATATATATATATATATATACACACACACACATTATGTATTTGCATTTTATTTAAACATGAAGCACAACAAAAACAGATCTCCAAGAGTAATGGTGTTGTGGAACAGCAGACCAGCTGTACTCTAAACTGAGATATTATGTAGACAACACTGCCACTTGGTGCAAAACGACAAGAAAAGCATTTTCTCCTTTCTTAAAGGGAACATTCTCCATTGCCTCATCCATCATATGAATGCACATATATTGTGCATTTTGCTTATCAATCTGCTTTTCTGGACTTTTTATACTTCTGGATATCTGGCAATAGCTGACTTTTAATAACGGATCTCTGTAATAGAAATATATAAAAATTAAAACTTAAAATTAATTTTAAGCTTTAAGTAAATAAAATGTAAACATAATATCAGAAAGAAATCCTTAAGATATGAATCAAGAAAAAACAAGAACAGAGCATGACTAATAAACAAAAACAATATATGGTGTGACGACCCTTTGCTTTTTTTCTTAAATATTAGTCTCAGGTACATTTTGTGCAGTTTTATAAGGGAATGAGATGTAAATATTATTGAGCATCATGGAGAATCTGCCACAGTTTTTCTGGAGACTTTGACTGTCGCACTTGCTTCTTTTTTTCCAAAAACATAATGAAGGCTCCTGGAATGAAAGAAGCAAGTGCGACAGTCAGAGCCTTCATTATGTTTTTTTCTCTTACATAATGTGTTGCTTTCTTTACTGACATGCAAACATACTACTAAATACTAATTATTTTTTGGAAAAGGAATGTTTGGAAATCAAAATGTTTTTGTACTACCTCAATAATGCAAAATTCATAATATAAATATCTGTAACTATATATATATATATATATATATATTATCTCTATATATATATTATAGAGATATTATAGTAATATAATTTAGCTGCATTCTATCATTTGTTACTGTCAGAAAGAAAAGAAAGAAAAGAAAAAAAGAAACAAAACATTTTTTCTCAGTGCTACAAAACTAAATCAGCATAAAGAATATATGCAATGTGTTTATTCATCTCTTAGGTATATGATTGAACAATTTGTTTATGTTACTCTGCAAGCTGCTGAGGAGAAAAAAACAGTATCCGATTTTCAAACCATGTGAGAGAAACCAAATCGCAGAAAACTTTTATAAAACATTTATGTACTGTAAACATGAAATCAGTTTAATATACACAACAGAATCCACAGAGCTTTTACACAGAAAAGCACTTTTTCTTGTGACAGTTTTAGTAGGGTTAATGCTTTTTTTGGTTATCTTTATTTACTTTATAATCATATCTACTACTAACATCTTTCTACTTAGCAAGCATACACACCATACTACATTGCACATTCTCTAAAGCCAAACCACAGACTTAATCATACTCAAACTATTTAAGGACTCTAAAAATGTAAAGTTGTCTGAAAGACATGAGTAAGTCTACACAAAAATAGTAACCATTGTTTCCAGACACATATGAAGATTAATTAAAAAAATCAAAATCAATCATTTATATGCACATAATAAAAAGAAGTCATTATTTCCTTTACAGCCTGCTTATCTGGGTTTGTTTTATATGAACGTGGCACATTGACAGACAACAGTTAATGCCAAACCAAGCAGGGTTAGGTATGAGAATGGAAGATACGCTCCACAGATGGCAAAATCATGTCTTCGGGCCTGAAAGAGGTCTGTAAAGGAGCACATGGACCAGGCCATAGCTATACAATGTGCCACTGAAGACTAGCTACTTGGAACAAGTAGCAGAAACAATTAGCGTCACATAAGCAGCCCGGAGCAGCGAGGAAGGAAAGGGAGAGAGGATGTGAAAACACAGCATCTTCTTTTCACCCAGCGGACGTGAGCGACACACACACACATACAGTGGCAGCTCCATCCCCCCGTCATCATAGGAGGCACGGGCAAGTTTTAGAGACAGCAGCAGTCACGGCTCATTTCACTGATACCTACGTGTGGGCAGGGGGATTTGTTTGCATCCGCGCATACCTAATTAGAGAAGCAGTGAAGGAAGTGTGCCGCTCCTCCGAGAGTGCCCCACCATCCCACCTCCAACACTGGGAATATTTTTCTGACATCCCGCTCCTGCTTTCGCACGCAGACTCACACTCAGACGAACTCTGAGTCGCGCACACACAGTCTTAGCTTGTTTTGGACTGCAAGTAATGAGACGGAGTAAACAACTTTTCATGGAGGTGCACACACTTTGGAGACTGACAGCAAGAACTTCCCTGCTATATGTGGGAGGCTGATCCACAGGCAGGATTATACCTTGGGCAATATTACATTGTGCTAATAAATTAAAGGCACTTTAGGAAGAGACTTCGGTTTAGCAAAGGCAGTAAAACTGTGATCACATCTGTAAACAGATTAATTATTTAGAGACAGTGATTGTGTGGTACTGGAAGTGAATAACAGACTGAGGAATCATCATTATTTACTTCACATGCAACAGATAGGTTTTGTCCATTAGGGGGCAGTAGAATGCAATACAGCTCACGACTTATAAGTATTCCAAGCACACTTCAATAGTCTGAGCTCCAAACTCAGGTCTGCAGACTACATTTGTCCTGCCAGAAGAAATCTACTCTGACAGCGATGCCTTTTCTCTGACACAGAACAACCACAAATTACACAGTGTGTAGTTTATTTTTTGGTAGTTTCATGGCATTGGATCCTGAGCACAGATAATGATCGATATAGATCTGTTCTACAACAGAAAATCAGTACAGAGTGTTTGTAATTATTCTGCTAATGCTTTCTAATTATTATTTATTCTGCACACTGATTTAAAAAAAAAGAATCCCAAAAGAATTTGACTGATTTCTTAGCTCTAGTGGGAAACAACAAAGCATTCCATTCAACATTCAGACTTTGATTAAATTTCCTGTGTAAATGATTGGACTCAATGGAACTGGATGAAATGTAATAAGGATTCTTTTCGTAGGCTATAACAGCATGTCCTGAAGTGTTTTATTCCTCTCATACCATAGCCATTACAATGCCAAAAATGTATTCATTTATCAATAAATTATATGTCATACCTTTTAGTTATTTTTATTTATTATTTTTTTTTATTATTTATTTAGTTAGTTATATTTACATTTAACACTATGGAACCATTCAATCCTGATATTTTAGTAGAACACAGGGATGTATCACTGTTTGCATCACTGCAATGATCTGTGTTTGCCACGTAGTATTAGTCACATAATCAGTGGGCATGTCAAATCATAAATTTGTCATGAATATAACTTCATCCATCCATCCATTATCTATACCGCTTTATCCGTCTGGGTCGCGGGGAAGCTGGAGCCAATCCCAGCATCTTC
>JAQQZR010000038.1:15888493-15909879 GCA_030068235.1 Notoglanidium macrostoma
CCACAATATCATCAAGCTAAATGGGGGCCACTTTGAAGAATCTAAAATATGAAACATATTTTGTTTGGGTTTATTTTCCTGTGACGTTCTGTGGTGCATCTCGGTGAAATGAGTCTTGCTCTGAATGTACTCGTGCTGGACCAACACATTGTGGAGTGGGTGTCTATAAATGTCGGATATTTAGTCCTCCTAACACTTTTAACACGTTGCTGAAATAATGTTGTAAAATAAGTCACTGCAGCATTCTCTCTTATTCACTTTACAGGAAGATGCTCGAGGAGGAACTTAAGAAACTAGAGTGTCACTTCACTTGGGACTTACAGAAGGAGGATGCTGACCTTAACTACCTGGAGGTCAAATTCACTGAGAGTCTGTTAGTCCAAACTGATCATGGAGGGAATTTCAAACAGAGAGAGTTAAATTTTTGTGCTTACATTTATCACTTGCAGGGCTTAAGCGACAAGGCACGCGAGTGTTTGGAAAAAGCAAAGGAAGCACAAAATGATCATTCCTACAATGTAATCACATACAGAAATTTAGCCTGGTTGCACCATCACATGGCTGATGATACCGTGACCAAAGAGTATTTGGAGAAATTGGCACAAATCTCTGGAGCATTCCCTACTCCAGCAGAAGGATTGCTCCGTGAGGTTCTAAGTGAAAAGGGGTGGTCTTTTCTACGTTTTTCCAAAAAACACTATATCAGGGCAAAAGAGATATTTTATGAAGCTCTACAGAAAGAACCAGAAGACAAGGAGTGGAACACTGGCTATGCCTTTGCTCTGTTTCACCTGGAGGGCTTGGAGATCAGGGAGGACAAGCGCATACCTTTTGAAGAGTCACCTGCAGTGAGCCAGCTAAAGAGAGCCCTAAAACTGGATTCAGACAATGCCATGATCCTCGTATTCCTGGGTCTCAAATGCTACAAGAACAAGAGAAATGCAGAGGCATGGGGGCACATGAAGCAAGCACTGGACATGGCTCCATATGACCTAAATGTTGTCCTGAGTGTTGCTAAATTCATGAAGAAGGAGCAGTGCTATGACATGGCACTGGGGGTGCTGAAGAAAATGTTGGAGAAAGCACCAGACTCCTCACGTTTGCATCATGAAATCGCCATAAATTACCGCTGGAAAGCCATGCAGTTGAAAGACACACACAACCCAAAGCTCTTAAGCTTTTGCATACACCATTCAGAAGAGGGAGCGCGCCTAAATCCAGATTTCATCTACCCACAGATTGAGTTAGCACTCAGGTATGCTGAAGTTGGGAGCTATGCTAAAGCAAAGCAGAAGTTCCAAGAGTTGTTTGCACGCCCGAACCTGCAGCCGGCAGATCTCCAGGCTTGGCATCGCATCTATGGAGACTTCAATATGTATCGTCTGGGCTCAGAAGCAACAGCAGTTAAGCATTACAAAGAGGGCATGGCACTGCAAAAAGTATCCACTGAATGGAGGGTCTGCAAAAACAGACTCCACAAAGTCCTTCACAATAGCAGAAATGATGTGTACCAGATTCGGGAGTTCATGAACTCTTTAAGGCAAAATTCTGAGCGTACTGAGAATTAAATTAGTATTCTGTAATTAGATTAGTATTTTGTCCAAAAGACAACTTGTAACATCAGATCACGTGGTATTTTCTATAATCATGATTAATTTCAAGTATATTTCTACTAGAGCACTGCTTAACATATGATCATAACAAGATTTTCTTATTATCTGTTGCATGATTTCAAGAGATGGATAACAAACTAAAAGCCAGGGCTCTGTTATGCTTTAGAGGAATTTTGCTGTCATGGTTTGTCCCTTTAAAGAAGTGGCATTGAAAATTAGTACAAAGTTATCCTGACTGATTGCCTTTAACCCTATGATGAAGTGTTTCTGTCCTGATTGGAGAACAAGTAACCTTTGGCATGTACAGTTTCAAGAGCTGCTCCAAGTGGTGGCCATTAGCTTTCTGACATATATGTGTAGAAGTGTTCCTGAAGTGTGTATACATTTTTTTGTCTGACTGTATGTACGTATATCGGTCTTCTGTTTTCTCTTACATGTTGCACAAACGCATTAGCATAGATTTAAAGATCTTTCTCATAGAGTTAAATGTCACTGTTCCTAAACAATGATCCAGCAGAACTCTCTAATTAAATTCTCTAATTAAAGCTCATGACATCCACGCCTCAATAATCCTTATTTTACAGCTACTTATTCTTGCCATCATGACTCAAAATTGAGGTCACCTGGGCTTATGCCATAGATCATAGGTGGTTGTTAATTGCACTACATGGTATCAGGAAATACATTTATTTAGTTCTTTGATTTAATTATATGTATATGTACTAACAGTATTAGGCTTGGGTTTTAGTTTAATATTCAACTGTCTAAACCTTTTTAATCATTGTTGCATCATTGTTAAAAGGAAGACTATTTGACCACACACACCACATAACAGCAAGTTAACAGTTTTGGTCAATTAAAAAAATAATAATATATTACGCTTAATATAACTGGCCAGCCCATTATTAGGTCCTTCATGAGCATGATCAAAAAGTGCTGAGTGCTCTAGGGCTAAGGGGTTGAAGCTCTTGTTCTACAGGGACATGTACACAGCAGAAAAATGTCTAATTTAGTTTAGAAATATGGTTTCCCTCCCAAAACTTGTCTACACAAGCTTAATTTGTCATAGTTTAAGCTCTTTAAGGCATCATTAAAACCTAGCTGTTTTATATCAAAATTTGCCTGATATTGGAGCCAAGTTAAAGCTATACATTGATACAAAAGGCAAACAGCACTAATGCTCTCAGTAAGTAAATAGCAGCACATTTCAGTCTCTTTAGTCCAATCTTCACTACTAAGCCAGCCAAAGAACTTACATGAACTACAGTGAGATGATTTCTTAGATGATTTTAAATCAAGCAAGTGAATGTAAATACAAAGGGGAGTTTATTAACAAAATCAGGTAGAGCAAAAACCAAGGGATACGTCCACAAACAGGCAGGGTTCCAAAAACCAGGCAAAACAGGATAAACAGAGGCTATATAAGAAACGTGGTCAGAGATACAAAACAAAGCATAAAACCTGAATATCAAGAGCTTGGACACAAGCTCAGCATGAACTATGAAATAACCATGAACACAATACTTTGCATGAAACAAAGGAACAGGGAGTGCTTAAATACTGTGGTTTTGATTACAAAAAAACCCAGAACAGGTGTAACAAATCAAACTGTGACTGAGGAAGTACAGGAGGGTGCTGGGAAGTGCAGTCCTCAACGGCCATGTTTGTAGACAGCTGAGACTGCTGGGACATGGAGTACGTGACGAGGTGACCGCGTAGCTAAGGTTCACATGATGTATTATAGCTTTGTAATTAATTTTAAACCAACAGCTAAGGATGCATTCAGTATAATGTAAAATGTCAATTACAGAGTAATTCCAAGGCAGGCTGCAGTTACTATAGCCAGAGCTATGGGAAAACTAATATAGAGTGCCATTGCTACAGTGACTACAGCATGCCTTAGTTTTTAAATAAGATTTTCTCTCTTTATTATTTGATTGCCTTTAACACAGTTGCTGACTGTAGCCAGTCATGTAATGCTAAACATACTAAACATATTAAAACGTTAAACTTAGTCAAATAATTACAGAAGGAACATTGATGTTCATGAAAGGAACCCAAGACGAATCTTATCACATGGTGTGTGTGTGTGTATAGTTAGAAAACATATAGTACATGATTAATGCTGACACTGAAGCATACAGACTCTTCTTTCTGTGGTCTCTTGAAAGCCACACCCCAAAACACAATAAACACATGTTGCCTAGGCTAGAGCAGCTGAATTCTTGGGGCGAGATCAGAGCCTTTCTGAATAGACAAGAAATGTAACTGACAGGCAAGTGGAAACGTGTCCTGTCCTGATTTAATGAACACTGGTGCACACATCATCTGTTTTTTCACACAATCTGGAGTGCCACTGAAAATGTCTCCTCTAAGCAGATATTTATTGACAGCTGCCAGAATGTCAGTGCGGACTTCATGTGTCATATGAATCATGGATCTACCTTAGTCCAAAGATGGCCAGGAGGGTACATCTGAGTTAAGGCTGAGGATAAGGCTGAAAATATTCCCAACAAATACAAAGCTACTATCCCACTATCTCCAGCTAGCTAAAGTACAGAATACAAAACAATAATATCATATCTGGCCATCAAAAGACACAGATGAAATACACATTCCAGCTGAGATATAACTACGTTTGAAGACAAAAAATACAAACACACCAATCTCAACTTATTCACCATCTGGCTGTTGAATTCTCTTTAGCTAAAACAAGTTCACAGCTGGGTAACAACAGAACCTCCACAACAAGGATAACTAAATGACTGTCATCCATTAGATCCCTGCCTAATTAGAGAACAATTTAAATGTATTACCTGTTCAGCAAGAAAAGAAAACACTCCATAAATCCTGAATCCATTTTGCTCTTCCTGATTACATTGGACTCTCTCATTTCCTCTCTCCTCATTGGATGCCGGCTTTGGGGTGAGCTGCATGGTGTATGATGTATGCATGCAATTTTCCCACCAATTCCAACTAACACACCTGAGACAGCATTGACTGTGATTTACTATTACAGGATTGTCAGGGTGACATACTGCAGTTTCTACAGTTTATTTTACATGCTGTAGCGTCAAAGCATCCCTATTATTAGCATACCTGACCAAATGGGGAAAAGTTGATTTGTTGATTGAAGTTGAAGGAAGCGTCAACAGCAGAAAATATTAAATGCTTCAATGTCTCCAGAACATGAAATACGCGTTGAAATACCTGCTTTAAGGTCAAACGCTAATCCTTTGGGCATATACACATTATTACTTTTTCAGGTATAACTGATAAATTTCGACTAGTTATGTCTTTGGCCATTTATAATTAAGGTGCGTGTGGGGGGTTTGATGACGTCAGACTGAATGCGCGTGCCCGGCGCTGCTGCTGCTGGTGCTGAGCAGCTCGTTCTGTGCGTTACTGACACCTCAAATTCTGCAAGCTTAACACATCTCACAGTATATAAAACCCTGACGACTGTGCAAAGCGAAAATACCTAGGACTCTCAGCATGGAGCGTCTGCTACATGAACCAGGCTGGAGACGGGAAGAGCAGCGCTATCAGCCACCTCCATCATCACAGCGCATCGCAAGGACACCTGCGCTCAGCAGAGCCGGCGGAAGCGGGGGATCAGCTCCGACACCAGGCCACAGCTCGCGCCACTTTTCACATGAAATGCCTCTAAGGGTGACGAACGAGAAAGAATTACTGCACGGCCTGAACGACCGATTCGCGGGCTTTATCGAGAAGGTGCATCGTCTGGAGAGCCAAAACAGAGCGCTGGAAAGAGAAATAGAGGGCATTCGACTCAAAGCAAAGTCGTCCACGTCTCTGGCCACGCAGTACGAGCCGGAGCTGCAGGACATGAGGAGGCAGATAAGTGAAATGGCAATGCAGAAGCATCAGATGGAGCTGGAGCAGAAGCGCGTGGAGGTTGAGTTTAACGCACTGAGGGAGAAATGCGAAGAGGAGGTGCGCAGCAGAGCTGAAGCAGAGGAGAGCATCTCCGTGCTAAAGAAATACATCGACAGTGCGTACTTAGCCAAACAAGAGATGGACAGAAAGGCGAAAGCGCTTTCAGACGAGATCGACTTTCTGAAGAGAAACCACGAGGCTGAAGTGGCCGATATTTTAACGCAAATGAAGGAGACGCGGGTTTCTTCAGAAGAGAGCGGCTTTGGGAAAGGCGAGCTGACCGCAGCGCTCAGGGCCATCAGGACACAGCTGGAACAAGGTCGCGCGCTCTGTCCAGACACCCACTCAGAACAGCGTTTCAGCAAACAGCTGGCCAAGCTCACCAAAGCTGCTGAGACCGACAGAGAGGCTCTGATGGCCACCAAAGCTGAAATCAGCCAGTACAGAAGGCAGCTGCAGACCAAGAACGTCGAGCTGGATTCAGTCAGAGGGATGAGAGAAGCTCTGGACAAGCAGCTGTATGACCTCCAGCAACGACACGCTGCCGAAATCCATCACTACCAGGTCAGTCTTCTGTCACACCTGAAAAGTCACTGTAAACTACAAAAGTCATACTGCAGAAACTGTATCATTTAGTTTAGGTCCAGTCTTAATCCTGACATGTTACATTGTAGCCTATGTATTAAATAGCCATGTGTTAGTTAAACACTGCAGAATGGTTGCGCTTCAGAAGCAGTTTATTCTTTTGATGTCTGTTTGCAGGACACCATTAGGGAGTTCGAACAGGAGCTGAAAAACACCAAATATGACATGAGTAGCCATGTGCAAGAGTATCATGATTTGCTAAATGTGAAAATGGCCTTGGATGCTGAAATCTACTCATACAGGTGAAGGTCACAATATCATCAGGGTTTTAGTTGACATAAATCTCAAATTGTCAATTCTTGAACACCTGCATAAAACCGTGTCGTACTTCTGTCCCCCTACAGAAAACTGCTGGAGGGTGAGGAGTCAAGATACTCCACTCTTTCTGATGCACAAATATCAGTGCCTTATGTTTACAGGCAGTCACCCATCTATACTCTGCCCAGTGTCCCAAGGGTGGGGGGAGTGACTCGGAAAGCAGAGCCGCAATACAAGTTTGTCGAGGAGATTATTACAGAGACAACCAGGGAAGACATAGAGATATCAGACACGGGGTCCGATGATGCTGAAGAACAAAGCGAGGGTGTTAAAGTGTGTAGCGAAAAAGAGAATGTAGGTGTAGCTGCAGGAAGTGAAGCTCACTTAGAGGAAAAAAAGATGCAAGAATCAGATGCAGAGGATAACACAGGCAGCCCAAATGCAGAACAACTGGGCAATAAAGAAAAACCAGCAGAAAATGAAGAGCAATCACTGAAAGAGTCTACAGATGTTTCTGTGGATCTCAAGGAAGGCGACATGATTGCTGAACAAGCGCAAAATAATTTAACTGCGTCAGAACAAACTGGAAAGGAAGAAACGGATAACAATTACGACAAAGTTGATGACACAGGCTCCAAAACCCAGGACCCAGATTTAGACACAAAAGCAGAAAAACCACAAGCAGATATAAGTGGTGATGAGAATGTAGAAAAGGTAGCTCTTGAGACCGAAAAGGGGAAACAGGACATAGCAAAAGAACAATCAAATCCAACAGAGCAAACAGCTGCACAGGAGGCTATTACAGAGAAAGGAAGAAGTGCCGTGGAAGAGATTTCTCCAAAATCTGAGGCAAAAAAAGAGACACAGCATGTCGCTGAGCTTGAAGATTCCTCTACTGGAAAAACAATGGAGAAAGACAGAGAAACTAGTGAGGTGAAATCTGTGGAGGTGGACACATCCACTGCTGACCAACCGCCAGTATCTCAAAAAGCTGAGGCAGGACAAGAGACACGTCCTAACAGCAAAGCAGATTCAAAGCTAAATGTAGAAACATCACAAGCCGATGTATTCGATACTACAAAAGCAGCCAGTGCACAGGATAATGCAGCAGAGGTGCAAAAAGAGCTGGCAGAGAAAGTAAAGACAGAGGTACCACTAAAAAATGAAGGAAAAGAAATTAAATCTGAGGAGGAGAAAAAAGTGGACAGCAAACCAGAGGCTGAGAGAGAAACCGTGAAACCAGAAAAGGGAAACAGTGTCGAGGCTACAGAGGCACAAAAAACACAGGGGGATATCTCCAAAACTGCTGCCATGGAAATAGAAACATCTGAAAGGAAGGAGATTCAAACCAAGGATATGATGGACAGTGCAAAAAAGGAGGAAAGTACTGAATTAAAGAAAACAGAGAAAGAGAATGATCTAATGCAAATCAAAGAACAGCCAAAAGTTGCAGAGATGGAGACAAAATCAGAGGAGCAGTCTCAGAAAACTGCAAATGGCGCTAAAGAGGACATGGTAGACAGTCTTAAAACAGAGGAAGAAGTAACAAAATCTTCTGAAATACAGAAAGAGGACACTCAGAAGGTGCCAAAATCTACTGAAAAGGAAATAAAACATGAGCCAAAATCAGAGAAACAAGGTTCCAAGGAGGATATCAAAGATATGGATATAAACAAGCCTAAAGAACAAGAGATAGACAGTAAAACCTCTATAGATGTACAGCCTGAACAAGGTGTTCAGAAGGCCTCACATGAAAAAGAGCAAACTGAAGACCAGACAAACACTGACAAAGACTCACATGAAATAAAGGAAACCAAAACTGAGAAAACAGACAAGATTGATTTCAGTGAGGCAAAGCAGGACAGTACCAAGATAGATGCGACAAAAAGTAAAGATCTTGAGAAGGATCCTACACCCCTGAAAGATTCCACGAAACCTGATCCTACAGAGAAAGGACAAGGTTCATCTGAGAAAGCGCAGGACAACAACATGAAAGCAGATCTGAAAAAAGAGAAAGACGTGCCAGTGGTAACTGAGAATGGAGTAAATATATGAATTAATGTTTGAGACCCCTTCACAGGTAGTATTAGTAATGCAGAGTATAAAAGTAACTAGCAGTTTAGGTTCACTATGTACATGTTGCATAAATGCTTTAAAAACTGCATGAACAGCTATATAACTGCATGAAACAAATAACTGCAGTGTTAACCTACATGCAACTTAAGAGCTGACGTATGCATGTGTGCTGATTTCTAGGTTAAATCTAGGCTGATGAGTAAAAAATATGGAAGAAAATAGAATGTATATGTTTAAATGAAAAATATTTTGCTATACCGCAACTGCTTGTTAGATGAACGTGTATATTTAACGCTGTGCTATATATTGACAGAATAAATATTATTTCAGCATATTGATTTGTGTTTGATGTGCCATTACTTTTCTCTCCCACCTATGTATCAGAACTCCACAATGAACTTAGGTTGCAGCTCATATAAAAAGTGAAACTATGACTCTATGGATGCATAGCGTGAGTGTAGCACTGCTGATGATTTGCCTATAATCAGTCCTAAAAAAAACCCACAAGTAAACACAACTATTACTGTCACTGTCAAACAGTATTTACCTCCCCAGCCTCTCTTTTTTTTCCAATTGAGAAGTATACAAAATAAGACAAAAAAAAAAAAAAGCAGTTTTCCATGTTAACAAGATCCTCTATTCTGAAGATATTTCCCATGTGACTGAATGATAAGTTACTAAGTGCTGACACTGGAGACGTTCAAGCCTCCTTACGTTATTCACCACATAATTGAGCAGAAGATTGTCTCCTTTGTGACTCTTGCCGATAAGAATTCTTGTTCCAGCTCCTTAAGGCCCAATAAAGTTAAAAGAACAGCTGGAGAAATGAATGTTTGCAAGCACTTAATTTCACCAAATCAAGAATGAAAAAAAAAAATCCATTCGTATGGAGCATCTGTCATACAAGTCTCTGCAAATTACTTGGTTTTTATAGAAATGTATCAATGTCATAAATGTATTCTTACAAATCAGAACAAAGACTGTACAGGATTAAATAAAGTATTTAGGACGCTCTTCATAAGTACCTTGTTTCACGTTAAGCATCGATTTCATAAGCTTAGAAGCCCTTTATATCTACATAGGATGTGGGCTCTCTTCCACCGAGTGGCCATGCTGAGCAGTAGCCCAGCACAAACAAACCTCTAGAGAACATTTTCCATGTTTTGCACTTTTACAAGTGGCAGCATGAATCCTGAAGAAAGCACCAGAAGGACGAAAGAATGGAAGGCAACGAATAAGAAAGAACAGGAATCGGTGTTTGCTGGTGCTGGCTAACAAGTTTGAGAACCCAAATATTGAAAAAGAGAAGATCATATTTATTTAGCACAGAAAAATCAAGAGTGGTTAAATGTAAGTACACTATGGATACCTAACAGTCACCCTATGCTCGGACACGCTTGGAAAGGGAGTTGTAAGGACGCGGTAAATTAAGGTGGTCGAATCCTACATAATGAACTCTTAACGGCACTGGTAGAACACACTTTAGAAATTCCAGAGAACTAATTGAGATACATGACTAGGTCCAATTATCAAACACCTGCAGAATCACACACACTACATAAAACATACGCTGGCCCATAAGCAACAATGAAAAATTCAATATTGACTGAAGCAATGGTTTACACAAAAGTTTGAATCAAGTATCAGAAGGCCATGTTCTTCAAGGGTTGTTTAGATGGTCGATGGTGCCAGCTTCTTGAAACCTTTTCTCCAGGGAAAGTCATCTCTAATAAGGTTATGCAGTGTACCTATTAAGGCTCAACAACTCAAAGAACGCTTTTAGCTTTCCATACTAAACTTTTGTGTGTGTGTGTGTGTGTGTAGATTGTGGTAATAGCGATGCTTAGTAAACATCTACACCACTAACTCAAAAACAGTACTTCAAATGTTTTAAAAAAAAAAAAAAAAAAAAAAAAAAAAAACATCCACAATCAAATGGGGTTCAAAGACTTTATTGAAAAGTTTACACATACTCATGAGGACCTCTAAGGTTTTGTGAAAGCATGACCTCAGGTTCATAATGGCGACACTGAAAGCTTTAGGTACTGAAATCATAACACATCCATTTTGGCATTACCGTAAGCTTCACCTAGTCATCTCTGCAGAAAAGAAAAAACAAAATGCCAGCCATGCTTTCCCAAACAGATTCAATCACTTTCGTTCATCCATTTAGGCCACCCAAAAACTGCTTAGTTTAAGGGCAGGTTTCAAGTACAACTGTGTTTCAAATCATGATCGCTGACAGACAGAAATGGTGTTATGGAGCAAATTTTTCCTTGTGTGTATGGAAAGTAAAAGAACATTATTTAAATATATATGCAGATATGAGTTTTAAAATGTAGTTAATGGTTGCACACTAAGTTCAGATGACTAAGGAATATCAGGTGATGGAAACGGGTGGAAAAAAAATAAATCACATTCTCCCAAATACCACCAATGCCTACTGAAGAGGAAATGCAAGCTTAGACACCCACTGCTGCAAGTGGAGAGCATTAACCTGCCAAAGGAGTGTGAGACTCTGATAAGAAATCAAATTTGCAGCAGAACCAAAAGTGACTGTGTTTAAGAGTACTACTAACCAAAAACAGACACCACGGGGGAAAAAGTGAACACCACCGCAATGGTTACTAAAAATGGTCGTATTTGTTGGAGTCTTTGAACACATCCCTTCCCATCCACAATTCCCCTGCTGGTTAAGATTTAAGGCCAGATTCCTCCGATATTCCCTTGTCCCTGATGCGAGCGAGTGCAGGACTTTAGGCCTCCAGCTCCAGCCCCAAACCCAGCTTATGGCCACCTGCATTGACGTTCTTTCCATCAACCAGGGCAGACAGGGTGAGCTTCACACCTGCACAAAAACATTACAGCGCGGTTACAAGGCGGTTTGCTTTAACCAAAATACGTTAATTATCTTACACAGAATGTGAACGTGAATTTGCTTTCTGTATGAACATCAACGTTTAAAGGCTGGGCAGGATATTTCTCTCTCCAAACCGGTCAGTTATAGCCTATATACCTCTGTGTGTGTATATAGACATTTCCATAATAGAATAATGTGTCAATGTGGAGGCTAGTAGAATATGAGCCGCAAGTAATAATTCTTAAGTGGTCAAAAATATTTCGCTGATTGAAAGAATAACACTATACCTGGTCTCAGAGTCTGTGTGTATCCAACACCAACAAGGCTGGTATTGTTCACTTTGGCCTGCAAGGAAGTGATATTTAAACCCAGAAATTTAATACAACTTCATTCATAATGTTCACAGCACTTTCCATTGAAATTACGTAGCTACAGTCAGCACTGTGCAAATCTGTAGCTTTGTATTTATATAGAATAATGAATAAATATGAACAAATGAATAAAACTTAACAAAACTCACACACACATTTATTTATAATTAATTGCCTGGGTTACCTTAGAATATTCACAGAGAAAAGAGATCATGCACTCACACTAATGGAGGCGTCCTTGTCCAGCTGGTATTTGGCAGCGATGCCAAAGCGTGTGCTGTTACTGCCTGCAGTCCAGGCCAGGTTCACCGCTGTCTCCATCTTATCACTCACTTTCTGATAAATGGATCCACCAAACTCTGAGCCATCATTACTAAAGAGAGCAGAACAGTCTTAACATGAAGTATGTGCATACTTTCATATGTACTTGAGTACTCCATTATATACTCACTGAGCACTTTATTAGGAACACCTATTCATTCAATTATCTAATCAGCCAATCACATGGTAGAAGAGCAATGCATAAAATCATGCACATACGGGCCAGTAGATTGGGGTAATGTTTACGTCAGTCATTAGAATGGGGAACAAATGTGATCTCAGGGATTTTGACCATGGAATGATTGATGGGCTGCTTGGTGTATTTCTAGAACTGTTGATCTCCTGGTGCAATAAAGACAAAAGAAAAAAATAAAATAAAATACATACGGTAAGCTGCAGTTCTGATGAGAGAGTTCAATGGAGAATGGCCAGACTGGATCAAGCTGACAAAGGCTTCAGTAACACAATCACTCTGTACCATTGTAGTGAGCAGAAAAGCATCTCAGAACAGCACAACATTACACCCTGAGGCAGTTGGGCTACAACAGCAGAAGACCACTTGTGTCAGTCAAGAACAGAAAGCTGAGGCTGCAACGGGCACAGACTCACCAAAACTGGATAGTGGAAGCCTGGAAAAAAGTAGCCTGGTCAACAGCATGGATCCAACCTGCCTTGTGTCAACAGTTCAGGCTGGTGGAGGTGATGTAATGGTGGGAGGAAAGTTTTCTTGACACACTTTGGGCCCATTAATAATAATCAATCAATCATCGCTTGAATGCCCATATGAGCATTGTCGCTGACCATGTGCTTCCCTTCATGGCCACAATTTACCCATCTTTAATGGTTACATCCAGCATGACAATGCACCATGTCACAAAGCAAAAGTAGTCTCAAACAGGTTTCATGAACATGACGATGAGTTCAGTGTTCTTCAGTGGCCTTCACAGTCACTGGATCTGAATCCAATAGACCAGCTTTGGGATGTGGTACAACAGCAAATTCGCAGCACAAAAGAGTACCTGCAAAATCTGCAGGAATTGCGTGACGTCAACATGGAGCAGAAGCACAAAGGAACATTTCTAACATCTTGTAGAATCCATGCCATAAAGAATTGAGGCTATTTTGAGAGTGACAGGAGGCCCTAACCAGTATTAGTATAGCGCTCCTAATAAAATGCTCGGTAAGTGTACAACGCTACAGATGTAAGGATATCTATTGCTACATTCTGTTTCTACCGATGTTTCCATTTCAGAAGGTCAACTATGATGTTTATTCTCAATTAAACGGTACTAAATGAAATTTGAAAGGAAAATTATACATATCTGCACTTACACATTGGTGTGCAGCTGGAAGTCACCCGTCTTGTAGCCTACAGCAAAGTTGTTTTGGGTCATCTTGGACTTGGCAGTGTCGAAGGACATCTGGTAGCCAGCAAGCCATCCTTCATAACCAACCACAGCAGCAGCATGGATAGTTGGACCAGCAAAGTCGAAGTCAACATCGCAGCCCAAGTTGACATATTCCCGTTTGTAGGCTGTCTTGACTTTTCCACTCTTCTTGCTATTAACAAGGTCAATGGCAGAGGAACATTTTGTTACATGCAAGGAAGAGCTAAACCACACTTATGATCATTACAATGAAGTACTCAACACTAAAATGACTAAAACAAAACAGACAGAATGCAAATAATTTCAATGCCTTAGGAAAAGAGGTATGATCACAGTCATAGATTATCACTCCTGTGTGTGTAGTATCAGAAGAACCACTCCTGTACAAACCACGCAGCTCAAGGAGGGATTAACACCATTACTACCAATTCAGGAGAAGTGGTGTAGTAAACTCACTAAACCCACTGAAGGCATAACTCCATATACATCAGCAAGATCTAAAAATAAGGTTTTAAACACAAATGTTGGATGATGCTGGTGGAGAATAATGGATCTCTCTCAACCTGCACTATAAATCAGACCTTCAGTTTGCTTGTGGTCAGCATAAATACTGCTATTTTAGCAGGCCAATGTTAAAAATAATCAAACCACAGGAAAATGCTGGGTTTGTGTTTCTTATTAAATAATACTTCCGTGTTATTGCACAATGCAAAGTGCCACCATTACGCTTGCAACAACTAATCAACAATAATTACCACGGATGCTCAATAAAGTGCTATAAAAAAACAAGTCTGCAACAAATTTCATCTTCAGTTATGAAGCACATTGGCATGCACTAGGACACTTATCTTTTAAGTACTATTCTTAGAATATCTATATCTATCTATGTGTATGTGTATGTGTGTGTGTAACAGCAGAAAGTGTACCGTTTCCCCTGCTGAAATAATCTAAATAGAAAAAAACAAAAAAAACAAACAAAAACACTTTCACTACAGTGCTGGCCTCTTGACATAACTGATATGTTTTTATGATGGGTTAGATGTGACTGAACATGGTGTCAACTAAATAATTAGTCTTCAAAAAAAAGCATGCTTTCTTACTTCAATCTAAACTCATACCATGAAGCCAAGCTGTGTTTATCCTATTTGGATTTTACATACATTTTATTCATAATCAGTGCCCTGAGTTAACACATTAAGGAATATCAGAACTTGGATTATGGGAAAGGGGGCAGTGCGAGTGACAGGGGTGGTAAATCTGGCAAACGCTAACGTGCTGAACTGCACAACAATCGCACTATGAAGGAGAGATGGCTGAGAAACAGCCGAAGAGGAGAAGGTCAGAACAAAAATTGGAAAAGGTGTTCTATGATCAGGTAACGGTTAACATCTGTGAGGCTTTCCAACAGCGGAGAGACCTCCAAAAGTTGAAACGCATGAATAAACATAACGCAAATATGCAGCAGAGGCCTCCCTGTCTTCGCTTGACAGGCGAGGAACAGTAATTTTGTTATGTATAGGTTCTGTGATGTGTCAGTATAGTTTTGTCCTGTTTGCTAATGTTTGTGATCGTTAATCCCAACTGATTAGGTAGCAAGCAGGTACCCGTGGCAATTTGTATGTCGGGTAACGTTAAATTTCTTGCCCAGAGACATTCAGCTTGCTTTGTGGTTTGCCAAGATACGCTGTTGTGATGTAACATCTTATCACACGTCCTGTCCTCTCTACATGCTAGCTTTGCAACAGCAGCTGTAGCAAACTGTAGGTGGCGTGTATTTGTTTGGCTGTTGAGTTTGAATTTCGACAAGCTTCCTCCAGAAAATCTGACTCCACCTTTAAGGTGTTGACAGCTTGAGGCAGCTCCGTTGATACTGTTAGAGTCAAGTTCTACTTGTTTTAATATATGCTGTGGCTCAAGACGATCACAAAGCGAGTCTACTTTGATGATTCCAGGCAAACTAAGTGAACCACAAAGCCTTCTACTGCACACGCGCGCAAACACGCTCGAATGATTTGCCTAGCACAAGCACAGAAAACAAAATGATAAATTTGCAAATAAAGTGTGCAAAACTAGAAAAAACTCTGAGGGTCTGAGTGGAAACTGCGATAAGCACTTAATATTTTCATGCAATAAGAGCTTATTTACTAAAAAGACACAAATGTTTTACATTTGTATTACAGTTAGAGAGCTGTTATTTAATTATGCCTGGTGCCTAAGCCAGTTCCATAGCAATAATTAGTGGACTGGAAATATATTTCCATACAATAAAATGCAGGAATAATGGTAATAAATTGACAAATTATGAAATTGATTAGAAGCAGCCCTAAAATATAACAGACTGAGAATATGTGGAATATGGAATACATGACAGGTGGGCCAATGTCCAACACGGTGCAATTTTTCCTTTCACCTGATGGAGGCAGCAGAATAGCTAACATGCAAGAGCCTTTTTTTCCTAAGATTACTACTGCAAATTGCTTAATCTGTAGAATGACACAATCATGGCTACAAACAAAAAGCAAAGTTACCAATGAGAAGAGGCAGTTTCAAAAGAGCTAGAACCCAATAAGCTTTGAAAACCTTTGATAGGAGTCCTTAACTAAAGTAGACATGTAAACACACGTACGCGCACATACTATATATCAAACATGTTGGGCCTGGATTGATTTAGTCCCTGTCTGATGTAGGTTTCCACCATGTTCCTACTAAAAGAAGACAACATAGGATGTGCTCAATATGGTATCAGGTTACAACTAACCTTATGCTCTGCAGGGGTCAACCAACGTTTCTATATAAAAACACGCGCGTCTTTAACTGGTCAAGTTGCCAATGAGACATACATGGCGCTCAAACATACTCCTCTTTCAGCAAACTATAACTTCATATTCACCATCAAAGCCTCAGGTTCAGATATTTACCCCGTGTTTGGTGAGAAGGTCGTATCGAAAGTCAGCTTCAGCCCTTTTGCAATCTTTAATAAAAAAAATAAAACAAAGAAAGAAAACAGACAAAAGTGCTATTAAGTGCAAAGATCAACATAAATCCAATCACACAATATTCCTTGATTCTATCTCTGCAGTCAGACCTGGTCTTCAATGGTGATCTCGGTTCCTAGAGTATTGTCAGTGTTCCACTTCTCTGTGAAGGTCAACCCATACTCAGACCTCTTGTATTTAGTTTCCAGACTGCCCACCACTTTGCTGGTGTCAGTGTTGGAGGAACCTGAAGTCTTGAACTCCTGCAGAAGGATGGCAAAGCGCAACAATTTACATCACAGGTTGCACAACTGATGCGAGACCTGCAAAATACTGTCTAAACTCAGACAATCTACATTCATGCAAAAGATAATGGATACAATATAATGCATCCATCATGGGTAATTTAATCGACATATCCAATACATCGTTTCAGGGTAATGAATATAAAAGACAAACAAAAAACTTTTAATACCCTCATTAAAATTAGAAACTGAAGCATCATGCACTTACCACTCCACTGGATGATTTTGTCTTGACATCAAGTTTCACCTGACCAAAGCCTTCAGCAAACGAAGTAATGTACAAATTAGAACAAGGAACCACACACATGAAAATGACTTTTTCTCTTAGTCAGTAACAGTACCATATCCTTTGTTGAAGATGTCCTTGGCAGATTTTCCAAGATCAGCGTATGCCGGGGGGACTGCCATTGTCTGAGAAGTACAAAGAAATAGTGGTCAAGTAAGAAACAAACACTAGTAGTTCAGAGCACATGCCTGTACCAGACACATGACTAAAACATACTAACTGCTAATTGGAACAACTGTAAAACTCTTATGAGAATGGGTGTGAATGAATGACCATGGAGCTTATCTCCAGCTTGCCATATTTCCTCTCAAAGGTACAGGACTATTAGCTTGCTGCACACAGATGGGTGAGCTAATCAGACATGACAGCAGGCCACACCTTCATAAGGAAGTGAGCACAAACAAACATGCTTCTTCACTGTATTCACTGACTGTCTCCATACTGCCTGTACAGGAAGCATGCAGAGGTGACAGACCTCTTATGTGATCAGGTATGTATTTCAGGCTCAAGGCCTGCATGGCCCATCTTGTCCTTGCCCCTCATGGCGACCATGTGAGAAATGTCCAGCCTTTTAAAAGATATCTTTGCAATACCATTTGCTGTAACATTCAACCACAAATAGCCAGCTTTCTGGTCTTGATTGATGTTTGTCAAATCGATTTGGGGAAACGTCTTGGCAAGAACAGGATGTTCCTTAGAGCTCATTGCTCCACTTAGTAAACGTCCCATTGACCAGGAAACTTTGTGTAAATACCTTAAAGATGAAGTTAAGTAACCGTATAAAGCAAGAATAATGAGGAGATACTGACAAGGTTAAAAGTGGAGGCCATCTTGGCCAGGGAATGGCTGCTCCCACTGACATGATGCAGTTGTACACCGGCAGATCCCCAGCCCCTGATCATGCGCCTTCACTAGCTAATCAAAGCGTTCAAATACCGGTCTGATTTGCAACCAAGTGCCCCATCCGGACACATTTATCAGATTATACGAAAATCACGGTTCACGAAAATCAATACAGCTGAGGCGGTTTTCCAAATAGCTTTCGGGAACACCATCCAGTAGCTCTGCTGCTAGCTTTCCTGCTAACAGCTAGTATTAACCAGCTTGTTAGAAAGCCGCATAACCGGATCTCGTGCTCGACGGACTTGTACGTTAGTTTCTCACCAACACTGTTTGCTATATAAGAATTGGCGGATAATCTCCTCCATGCACAAGCTTCCTGTGTATGTGCGTGCTGGGATCCTCGGCACCAATGCTGCTCCACCTTTAACTGGGTGGATTGAGTCATTTATAGTCACGTTAGCAAGCAACACGCCTGTCATTGACCAGGCTACAGCCACGAGCTGCTCTCATCACGCCGATGATGTCCGCACACGAGCCTTAAATCACATCACACACCAACTCTGACACACTAACGCGTGTTAAATTCACTGGAACTTTGGTTCCGTAGCTAAATTTCCGTACAAGCGACAAAGCATAAGCTGTCATTTAGACAGAGCTAGCTAAGCTACCCGGCTAACTAGCACAAGCATGCTAACAGAGTGTAAAACAGGATTATACACGTTCCAAAACCACACATTACATAAATACATGGTATATATGAAATCTTACTTCGCTCATTTAACTTACCTGCTAATTGACGGATCTGGAGATTAACTTAAATAAGTTTAATCAACTCAACCCCAGCGCTAAACAGCCGTGGTGAACCGAAAGGATTGGAGGGCGAACTGAAGGAGACTGTGCACCACAGATATCTGTCGCTACCCGATATGCCTCCCCTGCCCAATTGGAATTGCGCATGCGTACCGTTACCACGCATGCGTAGTACAAACCAGGCAGGGGCGCATGTGGCTGAATTCCAAACGGCTCCCTAAAATAGTGCACTACATAGAGTGAGCAAACCATCTTTATTTCATTGCCTATATAGTGCACTTATAAAGGGAGTAAAGAGCGATTTGAATCTCAAATGAGGTTTCCAAACCTTTCACCCTTCATGGATCTATGATTTTCATCCATCGCGTTTGTGCCTTTTAGCATATAAAATAAAAACAATGAAATCAGATATTAGGTAAAGGTAGTGATATTCATTCTTCAATTTAAGCACGGCAGTTAATTCATGTTATTCGCATTTATTTACAGTGGTTTACGAATTCAAATATAATAAGGTATGCATATCAGCATGCGAACTAATAATATTACATCAGTTATCCTTAGACCTTAGATCAGGTAAACTTAGGTCAGTTCAAAATTTGTAATTATAATGGTAATTATAATAGAAAATTTTAACTCAATTTATAGCTAACAGCTGCAGCAGAGTGCCCTCCAGATATATTGGCACCCTTCATTATCATGAGCAGCAATCTATCTCTCAAAAACAATATTTAATAAGTGATATTTTGAGCTCAAACAAACATTGGATAGTTTGGGTTTTTTTTCACGCACAAAAATATCTACAAAATGCTGGTTCCAAAATTCTTTCACTGAGACTGCCATTGCAAAATATTGGTTTGTGGGTATTTTAATCATTTCTGCTTAGAGCTGGAAGGCTTGCCATCTTGTTGAAAGCTCTATCTATGACCAAGTCTGAAGGTAACCATGTTTTAGGCTGAAATTTCCTTGTACTTTGCAGAATTCATGATGCAATCAGTCTTCTCAAGAGCCCTTGAACCACCAGCCAAACAACCCCCCCAAAGCATCAATGCTCCACTTCCACATGTTATTTACAAATATTTTCTGACTTGGGAAAGAATATTTTTGTATCAGACAGGGCAGGATGTTTGAATTTGATTTCATAGCAACTTTAACAGCTTTAATACGTTTTGTGACTAGGTTATGAGATTTACTAGTGTAAATCTTATTTATGAGTATTTACTTATTTACTAAAATGTATTTATTTGCTACCTGTTGGAGACCCCTGCTCTCTAGATTATACCGTTAAATCAGTAATGTCCTTCATGAAATCTACGTAACTGACTGGAATGCACTCAAAATAAATATAGCATTGAGTATACATTTTAGATTTGTACTTTTAAAGTGACTTGAGCCCAAAATGAAGCTCCATAAAATTTGGAGACGAATTTCTTTCCTAACTTCCCAGCAGCCTTCATCATTCTCCTCAGCAATAGAACTCTCTCCACTGTCCCTACACGCTGACCCTGCCTCTGACTCACTCTCAGTATCAGATTCTCCTATGTCAAGAGAGATCGAGATGGATTAAGCATTGTTTTTTTTCTATCAACAACTGAAATAAGTGAGCTTTAAAAATTCTTGCTGATATAATGAATACCAGCAGGTGGCGCTCTGTGCAATATAATAGGTGTAGCTGATTCTAGTAGCCTAAATTAGGCTACAGAAGTATTCTGCTCACTCACTGTATGCAATTTCAAGTCACAACAGGGAAGCAATAAATATCATCAGAGCGGACTTGGCCTCATTCTTGGCATTACAATATGGTAGGCTACTGCGTTTGGATGTAATGATAGCTAACATTAAGCTAGCTGATACATCTCAACATTGACTGGCCAGCTAACTGCATATTAACATTTCCGTTGGAAAAAAAACCCTGTCCTGTGGAGAAATTGTGACCTACTTTCTGCTTCTTTGTAAAGAATTTCCTCGTGTCCATTGTGTCCTGGGGAGCAAATATTGCAAACAATTGATCATCAACCAAGAATATCCTACTGTTACTTAAAGTAAATGAGGCAAAGCTTGGGCTACTCCTAATATTTCATTGTTTAGTGAACATTAATTTAACGTGGCCTAGGGTTAATTTTGAGGGCATATAACAAAAGAATAAGGTTTTAGCAAAAGTTGGAAATTGTGAGAAGGCAATGGGGCTGACTTTACCTCCTCCTGTACTGAGCAGCTTTACTGTCTATGGAAGTACTGACGAGTCACTTCACCTGCGTCTGGTTTGTTGTTGTAGGTAACCAGAGAAACCCGGAGTGGAATTTCAGTGGCGTGTGTATTCTCATATCCATCAAGTGGAATTCTTTCGCGAAGCAATAGAAACAGCGTTGGGTGAACTAATATTTTCTTTTAAATGTGGGGGGGTCCAAATGAATAATTATGAAATGTGGGAGGGACACGTCCCCCTCAGGTTTAATGGTGGCGACGCCTGTGTATATATATATATATATATAAGCGCGGTGGTGTGGTGGTTAGCACTGTCGCCTCATGGCAAGAAGGTCCTGGGTTCGATCCCCAGATCACCCAGGGTGCCTTTCTGTGTGGAGTTTGCATGTTCTCCCTGTGCATGCTCCGGTTTCCTCCCACAGTCCAAAGACATGCAGATTAGGTCAACTGGCTACACTAAATTTCCCATAGGTGTGAATGCGAGCGTGTGTGGTTGTTTGTCTGTGTTGGCCCTGTGGTGGACTGGCGACCTG
>JAQQZR010000038.1:15909979-15948001 GCA_030068235.1 Notoglanidium macrostoma
TTTGCCACTCACAAATATGTAATATTCGATCATTTTCCTCAATAAATAAATGACCAAGTATAATATTTTCATCTCATCTGTTTGATATTTACTTTTATCACTTGTGTGAAAATCTGATGATGTTTTAGGTATTTATTCAGAAATATAGAAAATTCTAAAGACTTCACAAACTTTCAAGCACAACTGTAGATTAAACTTCTACCTGTATTGTTTTTACTATTACTGTTCCTTTAATTACATTATTCACAAATTACATTGCAATTAATACATTATTCGCAGCATACATAGTATACAATTTGTTGACTACTTTTGAAGTTATATACACTGTATAGCCAAATGGTTTGTGGACACTATGTGCTTATTGAACATCCTATTCCAGATTTAATCCCCCTTTGGTATTATACTACTGTAAGCTCCACTCTTCTGAGAAAGCTTGTCACTAGATGCTGGATCATGGCTTTGGAGATTTGTGCTCATTCAGCCACAAGCGTATCGGTGAGGTCAGGTAGTGATGTTAAGTGAGGAGGCCTGGGGACATTTAGCTTTACAGTTCATTCAAAAGGTGTTCAGTAGGGTTGAGATCAGGGATCTGTGAGGACCACATGAGTTCTTGAACTCCAACTTTGGCAAGCCATGTCTTCATGGAGCTCACTTGCTGGAATACGTTTCTGCTCCTGAGTTGCAAAGGGTGTCCACCTTTGTGGCACCAGTGTGGGAAGAACCACATATGGGTGTGATTGTCAGGTGTCCATACACTTTGGCAATATAGTGTATTTATAAATAATAAAGCATATTGTGGACGTAGGATTCTTTCCGTAGAGGTCCTGCTATGTTTCTATTAAAGTTTTAGAATAATATAACCATTTGGATAAAAAGGTCCTTGCCAAACTTGTCTAACTGTTCATTATGCTCTGTCAGGTCTCTGTAGCCTTTTTGTGCACTGAGGTTAGTTCTACAAACAGCACTGAGGAAAAGCAATTATTAGCTTGTGCCCATTAGGTTTGTTAAAAAAAATGTTTCAGTTGTGTAACTGATGCAGGGTATGCAGAGCACACACTTCAACGCTTTTTTGTTTTGTTTTTGAGCACATGGCTGACAATCAAAAATCTAAACTAAAAACACATCAATAATAAAAAATAATGAATGGAATAACATTTTCAATAAGGTGGTTATTTTGGACTGGAGTTTTGAGGGAGCGAATCAGCTAAATTAGCTTTCAGATTGGAATTGACAAGGTCGTATAAAGATGTTTTTGGAGCCCTGCCTACATACATCGACAATACAGAAGCTCCTTTGTTAGCTAGGGGTTAATGAAGGATAACAAGAAACCTACAAGCGTACTTCAGTATTTTTATCTATTTTCTGTTGGCAGATACCAGCTGTACATCACAGAAACAACAACAAAACAATTATGCCCTTTTCCCAAACAAGCAAGAAAAGTTGGGGGCTATTCATTTAAGGATTTACTTCATTTGCTTAGTCTTAAACTTCCGTTTGGGAGGCTGGTATTCCACACCGGAAATAAAAGTCGTCAGAGGGTTATCTGTCTGCTGCTAAAAATAAAACTACTCCTCAGAAAAGTCGCTTGCCATCTACTGGCCAAAGTGTAAAATTGTAGAAAGGTGAAATATATTCGAGATAAAAAATAAAATAAAATAAATTAAGACTGTATAAATAAGTTTCACTGGATGAGCAGTTAGTGTATTCCTGCTAGTAGATTAGATTTGATTCATCTTTGTTATCGTTGTACAGAGTAGAGATTCAAAACCAATGAAATGCAGTTAGCACCTAACCAGTGCAAAGGAATAGTATTTACAGATGCAATAAAAGTTCTAATGTATAAGTGATGTTATATCTTACAGTGCTTAGTTATAGATCACTAGATAAACGCATGTTCAGGGAACTGCTTTGTAAGTAAATGATTGTCATGTAGCAAATGGTTTACTCAAGAAACTGAAATGACTCAACGGATGAGGATTTTTTTTTGTTGTTGTTGCTGTTACTGTTGCACAGTAAAATCCAACCATTTCGAGTTAAAAGAAGAACTTCAGCAGTGAACAGTCAACAACATCAAGTTGTACAGTAGGTATGTTAGCTAGCAATGTTACATGACTTTGCCTTTGTGTTAGCAACCTTACTAGCCATCTTACTACTTGTTACACGGGTGAAGGCAAAACTAGTTCTTCAGTCACAGTTCAGCGCCTTCTGTTCCAGGCATGGAGCTTGTCTTTTGGAGCTTTTTTTTTTTATTTAATTAAATTTTTTTACTAAATACAGACAGAATAGTCGCCTTCTTTATTATCTTCTTCTGTGGAAGAACCCAACAACCGCACTCAAATCTCTTTTAGAGTCCTCCAGTTTGAAGTGCTGGCTGCACACTCATAAATATATCCATTATTTTTCGGCAGTGCAGAGACCGCTTTAGTGTTTTTAAAATAAGGGGAGTTGGAGGAGAGAAGACTTTAACGTATATCTTAATCCCTTCATCCTTGAAGCTCCAACCGTAACGATTTCCGGTTCGCGTGAAGTTAAATATTTCAAAATAAAAGTTCGGGGAGCGCGCATGATTAGCTAATATCACAAGGCATATAGCGTCTCTCCTGCTGGGTGATCTACATGGCTTGAGTCTCTGTAAATAGCAGACAGTTCCAATGTGAGAGCGAAAAAGCATGACGTCATACCATTAAATCGAATTAAGACGCCTTCTAATATCTATTGTGGCTGAAAAAACTGTACATCTGTGTTTTTAAAACACAATTATAGAGACATGATCAAAAACAAAGCAAATAATTGTAGTATACATGGAAGGCAGGACTAAGCTGCTGACAGATGTACTTTGCGTGGCTAGAAAAACAAAAAATCTGTTTCTACTGCTCTTCCCTTCCCTGTCTCTCATCCTTTTGTGACCTGTTATGAAAATGTGTCTTTTCTTTAATTTTTTTTTAATTTTTTTCTTACAATTTTTGGGGGTTAAAAAGGATAAGAGACAGAGAGGTAAAGAGCAGTAGAAACGAATCAAACTGTCAACTTAAAAGTCCCACAACATCAACCTCCCTTAACTTTCTTCACAATGTAGCATATATGTTATAGGAGGAAACCTACAATACAGACAAATCTGTTTTTTCAACCTTTAGGTCAAACTGGCCATGGTAGCAGGTATGTGGTCTGGTATAACCTAGATTATGACCTGGTGGTCCCAGGAAATCCTCTTTGTTGCAACTTTGAGCTGCTGCTTGTTAGAAGCTTGTTGTATAGTGTCCAAGTGTCTGCCCCAATTTCTTTAGTCACATTAGAAACCTTTCCAACACTGTCAGAAGAAGACATAAATAAACTATATAGATGTAGTTATACACTGCATGCTGCACTGCATTTGGCCTCTCCTTTGGTCTCACATACAAAAGTTGGTGAATGTTTAACACTGAAATACTGTACGCACAAAGCTTGGACTGTGTGTATGCTAGGTCCTACCTGCACCTTTTTTTAAAAGTCAAATCTGAATGAAATTGAGTGCAGATTGTAATGCAGTTATAATTTCCAATTTTCACAGTTTCGAGAGAAACAGGATATTTCAGACATCTGTACAAGCAGTTCTTCTGAGGCTGTAGGACGTGAAACCAGTTGTTTTACAAAGTATATAGTTGCCGATGTCAAGACTTGACCGTCGTTACATGGTGTTACAAAATTATTAGACTTCACCTCCATAACAACAAGCTTTCCCTAATAGAAACCCACAAAATGTCACTCCTGGGCTTCAGCAAGCCTCAGTGGAGCTTCAGTTAAGATTGTGTTCTGGCCTGCTGTGACCAAAATCAATCCATGCACACAAGTGAGAACTGCATAAAAGGAGAAACTCACTGTATATTATAGTTGTGGATCACTGACATATACATTTTTATTTACAGCATTTTGACAGCAATTTCTCCTCATTTTTGAGGATGCTTATTTTTGGACAGTCAGCCTTTCAGGCTCAAGACTTTCAGATGCCTGTTACTTCATCACAGCTCATGTTTGAGGTCTGTGGACACCATGTCTCCATGATCATATCCATCAGATACAGTGAAGTATGTGTGGAAAATGCTTCCGAAGCAGAGGAACCTTCAGACACCGAGTCCAGGGGAGTGAGTGTAGCTTACTACAGGTCAAACACAGGGACTTTATTTTAAGACTGAATCATCTTTTGTATTTTATAATGGTGCCATTTTGTGTTGAAATTCAGGATTGGCCAAAAGAGCCACACTCATATCTATGCATGTCAGGTTTTTTTCTCATCAGAAATCTTTTCCATCTATTTCCGCAGACGTTTACATTGAAAAAGACTTTGAGGTATGATTCGGACTTGAGCGCTGATGACTGGAAAAAGACCAGGCAACTTTTTCCAGTCCCAAATGTCCATTTATGGTGCTCATTGTAGCTTCGGATTCCTTTTCTGGGCTGACGGGGTTGGAACCTGATGTAATTTTCTGCTTTTGTAGGCCATCCACCGCAAAGCTTGATGTGCCGAGCATTCGGAGATGCTTTTCTGTTCAACATAGTCGTAAATAGTAGTTATTTGATTTAACATAGCCTTCCTGTCAGCTTTGGCCATTGTCCTCTGACCTCTTCATCAACACGGCATTAGCACCAACAACCATGCACTTCACAGAATCACCGAGTTCACATCCTGAGACACCTTGCTCATTCATGAAGCTATCATGCATTCTGATATTTGCTGTGAGCATTAACTGAAGCTCTTAACCTGGATCTGCATGATTGTATGCATTGTGCCGCTACCACATGATTGGCGGACTTAAAGTTTTCAGCATCATTGTTTAGGTCAAAATAAAAGCCAAAGGTCCATAAAAGTAAGATCTCATTGAGGGTTTGTGCCCGTTGAAGTCTCATGCAGCTATTAAACAAGCATTAATCTTTCAGAGTTGTCCGTATGACACGTCTCCCAAAAGCTACCGGGAATGCAGCGCTCACTGTGAAGTTCAACAGCTTTAGGAGCAACTTAAGTAGACAACCAGGTGCTGCTTTCATCAAGGTTTTATTTTATTGCTCCATTTAATCTTCCCTTAAAAACACGAAACAACATCACTTACATCTCAATTAAGAAACTTAAAGTCAACCTCTTAAAAGCGTAATAATACTGAGAAAAAAAAAAAAAAGTACAGATACATAAAATACAAAACTATACATGTAAATTACAGTCTTTTCAGTTTCACAAAACTATATTTAGCTACTGAGAAAGCCACGGCGATGTGTTCAATCAGGTCCACTGCTTCTCCATTTTGACACAGTGCTTGTGAAAGGCCTTGGTGACATTAAATAGCCGTGTGGAAACCGAGGAAATGGATATTCCAAGAAACAAGTGACGGTTTCAATTCGTTAGGCAGTGTTGTGTCAAAGCAACCACTGCTTTAGAACAGCAGTACGGAGTGTGGCAAAAACAAAATGTCTCATTTGCAACAATGTATAGGTTTACTTCATTTTATTTGGTTGTTTTACAGTCTATATACTCAAATATGGGAAATCAAACAAAAAAAACACATCGAGATTTCATTAAAAACATTGTGAAAAATTACTTTTACTATTCGAAGAAAAGTCACAGAGAGAAGAATGGAATAAGAGAGGGCTGGGAAACAGTCATGTTGACCACATTCAAGTTGATTCAGTAGTAATAAATTGCAGTTCGCAAGAAACACTTTCTAAGCACGTGTCATCTTCAGGGTGTTAGTAAGCGTGATCGATCACATGATCATCAGAGCTCAACTACTGGCAACCTGCAGCAGTGAAGGATCAAGAGACAAAACACTACAATTTCCGCAACAGATCAAGGCTAAACAAAGCAGACGTAGTGCAGCGAATCAGCCGACACCCGACAAGGCATATGCAGAATTACAATCCAGAAATTTCCCAAATCATACCTTGTCCAAAGATATTACAGTTTGATTGCAACTTGATTCCATAAATTGTCATTGGACCCACACTGCCAGAGACTTGAAGGAGCCAGCTCCTATTTATCTAACTAAAATCCATCTGTACAGATTTCTAAACCACAAAGTGGTCACCAAAGTGGCTACAGTTGTGTAAAACTGCACGCGTTAGGATTTACAAGCTTGTACAGGGCATTCCCGCAGTCATCATGTAGCAAAGCAGTAGATAGCCGAGATCACATCTGCCCTATACAAGAAGAGTTCAAGGATCTAAGAGCAAAATTATATTAGCTGTGCAACATCAAACCTGTAGTGTTATTTGCATAAACTGTGAAATTAAAAACCCTATGTGAAAACTGGAAAAGGACTGCAAGAATGCTTCCGTCAACAAACTGTAATTGCACTTTTCATTTTGCTCAAATTGCACCAAGCATCCGTGGTACATTAAAGTCTGTATAACAAAATGTAAAAGGTGATTTCTGCCACTAGATGGCAAAAGTATGCTCTGATTTCAGGTTCGCCGGACATTCTAACGCGATGAGGGAGATGAATGTGATCGGTCGTATCAAAAACACTCACTGCATTAGGAAATGGTGAACGTCACGGTTAACATGACAATTTTCCAACGTTTATAACTAACACCCTTACAACATTGTGTTTGCTTTAAGAGAAGGACTGAAAGAATCCATTTTTGGGCCACCATGCAACAAAGTCTACAGAATATGCAGATTTGTCCTAGCTTGATTAATTTACTGTCATTTTTAAAATGTCATACGCCTGGTCATGCATGCTGAAATAAAAAATTTAATTATGGATACTGATCTGTGATGAAAAAAAAGAATAAAACAAAGTTTTGAAAGGATACAGTTAAGTTCGTCAAGCCAAGCCGATTATGTCGTGTCGAGTCACGTGTAAAAGTGTGTATATATTGTAGAAACAAAACGAAACGCGATGAAACCATGAATAAAAAAAAAAAAAAAAAACTGTCCTGTTGGGTTAGAAAAATAAGATACTCTTCAACCGAGACCAAAGTGACGGACGTCTTAAGGAAAGTGGTCAAACAGAGACTCGATATAAAGTTTCACTCAAGTATAGAAAAGACGACTCGTCTAGAAACGTGTTGTGATGCTACACGTGATTCGAGCTCTGCAGGAAAATGTCCTCTAACTGGTAATGGATGAAAGTTTAAAGATCATCTACATTTTAGAGCCCTCAGAAGAAAGAAAACTTAAGGGCTGATATCCGAGACAGAAACCATAGCATAGCTAGTGGTCAATGTATTCTTGATGGGCCCGTCACAATTTACAGCACTAGCAAGCATGCTAAAATTGTGCAAGTGGTTTTAGTGGCTCTAGCCCTTGGTAGATAATCATTCACTTAATTTTTTTGAAGAAGTATCACCTATAGAATAAGTTAAATACCAGATACAACATATGAAAAAGACTGATCAACTCAGAAAATATTAATTCTTTTTCTTTGTTTTTTTTTTTATGAAAGATGACATGATCGCGCTAAAAACATGTCCGTTTTCCCTTGTGACTCCTCAGATTTCCAGTTTTTACATCCACCGTTTGTGTGGGAATAAAAAATGTCATACAAAACGAGAGAAAAACTCTCAGAACTTCAAGCTTGTTTTTTCCTCATGTATATATAAATGTATGGGTATTAAAACAGGAGAGCCTTAAAAGAGGGAACTAAAAAGTGCTTGAATGCATTGTTTAGGACTCCATTAGAACCAGCGCAGACACACACACACACACACTCACACACGGTGAGCACAGATGCACACAGCTCGAGTGGTGCTTCACACATCTCGTACAAGAGCAGTACAATGGCAGTAGTTGGACCTGGTTAACACCAACTCATAATGGCTAGCCAACAACTTACAGGAACAGAACAGACAAAACAAAGAAAACACCTAAAAAACAGGAGGAGTCCCGTCTCAGTCACTCTGCCCAGTGCTGTGTGGTGCCGCCTGTACCCTGGCAGGAGGCAAAGCATCATCTGGTCCCGTGGAATTGGGCGGTGGGTGCACTGCTCAGACGTGCAGTATCTCCATGCTGTAGTCCTCAGTCTCTGTGTACTGCGAAGAGTTTGTGTCTGACTGCGCAGGCCCAAAACCCTCCTTATTTTCCAAGTTAGGCTCCATGAGTACAGGTTTATCGAAAATAGCCTTCTTATAGGTCTCTGGCCGATTTTGCACATATATCACTCTGTTGTAAGCCTTAAGTCTCCTCCACAGCTGGATATAGACTTTGCATTGCACGTACATGAAAACCAGTCCGCCGGTGAAGCCGATGGCCACCACCACAAGCTTGGTCCAGAAAGGCCACTCCAGAATCCCTGCAGAAAAGAGGAAAACATCTTTACTGTCAACACCAACTAATAACGCTCACACTTAATGTCAAGCTCAAAGTATTGGAATCATGATAAAAAACTGACCAAACTAATCACATTATACTTGTTATAATCATATCAGGCTTTCAAATCATAGAAAAAAATGATACTGAAAGACTCATCCATTCCAGGCCATGTGCTCTCAAAAACCACAAAATGACAACTGCTAAAAACACCGCATCATTTCTGTGCACAAATACAGCATGATTCTGGAGTGTTCTAGTCTCCAATGTCAAATCAATCACAGTGACCTAACTACAGGGTGGACACAGGAGGAGCTACGATACTGGGATGTTCCAGTAAGGAATCCTGATTTTCCACATATAGCATTTCCTATATCCTAGTTTATTGTGAATTTAAGGGTGTTTTCACGGAGTACTTTTTAAATGAACCAAACTCAGTCCTCTTATAGAGGACCAAAAAAAACGGACCACCGGAAAAAGGACTCGGTTCTTTTTGCGTTCATGTCGTGATTTCATTTGAAAGGGTACTCGCTGCTCCTTCGGGTCCATTTCAGCGCTGATGGGGTCTCAGTCCTCTTTCTGTTCACACTACAGTTCCTCTGAAGCTCTCACACCTTTAATGCTTTGGATTATGGGTAGCTTTCACAGTGCAACAGCACGTGATCCGTCTATGGTAAGCCCAGAGGGCTGAAATATAATGGCAAAAGGTGAAGTGAACCGCTTTGTGTACACAATGCACAGGTTAAGCAAACCGCAATGCAGACTTGAAGCAGTTCGTTTCAGAGGGGTCAGAGTTTGTCTGGAGTGTTCACATATGTGCAAACAAATGCTGACTAATCACTCCGAGTTCGTTTTTGAGGGCTGAAACGGACCAATTGTGAAAACACCATATTAGATGCTTTTTAAATATGTCTGACTTCCAGAAATAGCAAGGAAGGCATACCACTCTCTTTTTTAATTCTAATTTTGTCCTAATGCAATTTTATTATCTTTCCACTGACGGTCAATTTCCTTCAAAGTGACGAATGCGCTATCAGAAGCAGTGGAGGTCGCTCAGAAGTATAAGGTTTATAGCTTCATAGTGCCTTTGACAGGATATTATATTCAAATCAATAATTTTCCCGTTTGAAGTCATCACTAAGCAGACTGGGAAGGGAGTGTAATGTGGTAAATCATTACTGTCTACTTTGAGCTACCACACAAGGTATTCCTGAACATGGAATGTAATACTGTACTGCTTTGGGAGGCTCCGTAAGTTAGACCTGGATGCAGCTTTAGTGTTCCTGACATGGCGAGCAGGAATAGAGCAAAGAGACAGGGGTTAGTCCTGAACATGTACAGATCCCCTGAGAGAGACTGTGCTACAAGCCAAGAAGAACTTACTTCTGGACATTTGTTGCTCCTTGATTGTTGCCTGGCAACCGAAACTTTACATCGTGCCAGTCTTTTATCGTTTCAAAAAGCACCCAGCTGCTATTCCTGGGAACGGTTCGGAATTTAGTAGAACAGGTGTTTGTCTTGGCCCAGTTCGAGTTTTTGTCTTAATCAAGCGCAGCCATTTCTTACGAAGCTTATACTTTTTAAATCGTTATCATTATCCCAGTCACATTATGTCAAAGCTGCATGTTGCTGATTATACAGTGTTCAGATATGAGATAAAATGTGAATCAGTGGCTGCACTGCAATAAAGTGCTATACTCCCACTATGCTTGAAACTCCCTTTTACCATAACAGTCAAAGCATATGGTGCACATAAGGTGAAGATTACTCAGATTCCACCAACCAATTATCATTTAAGGCTCAAAATGATGGGTGAATCTCAAGCAGGCAGAGAGCTGAGGGGAGAGGGGAGAGGCAAGGGGTGAGACAGTCAGACATTTGAGCAGAAATGAGGGTGGGTCAGTTAATCAGGCAGAGAGGAAGAAAGCAAACGTCTGAGCAGAAAACAGGAGGAAGAATAAGAAATGTAGATATGTGGAGTAAGAACCAGAGTCAGAGAAAAGACATCACAGGTTAAAGGAGAAAGCATTTACCTGGTATTCTCCTGGCTGCGTGGTTAAAGAGAGTTTATTACTATTTTACTACAGGAGGAAGCAGGAGGCATGAGAAAGTGGCGAGGGTACGAACGTAGTCTAATGTCAGTTAAATTACACATTTATGTACACCAATCTATAACACACGCTACTGTGCACATGTTCAAGAATGACAATGAATGTTCATTTGAGCATTATTCCTAGGCTAATTTCAGAACAATGACAGCTGTTCACACACTGGTTAGAAGAAGGGTATCATTAACACTGTTCATTTTCCTTTCAGTAACAGGGACACTTCGATGGGAACAAAATGAACGTACAATACAATCTCCAAATAGAGCAGAACAATGGGATGTTGGTGAGGTAGGTTAGGGAGGGGAGAGGGGGCTGGTAGAGGCAGCTGACCTTGTTTGATCTCCTCTGCAGTGCGGTCGATCAGGACGTACAGTGACCAGACCACGCACGTAATGGCAATGACATGGAAAGTGACCGAGCACATGATCTTCCTCCTCTCGCTGGCCGTCATCTGCAGCTTCTCCCACTGCAGAGACAGAGATGAGGGCATGAGCTCAGACTGGGATCTTTAAACACCTGGACTTTTTCTCTAACAAGTGTACAATAACAACAGATGGTATTTACCCCCTTATTGATTGCATAACAAATGGGCTTTGCATCAGAACCCACTCCGTCTGTCTCGCTGGCTGTGCTGTATTGCATTACAGATTACAGACACACACTGCATTCAGCTTACACACCTGGCCTTTCCACTATAACCCAACTATAAATATTTGATGTGGCTTTCTGTATGATCTTACAGCAGCAGCTTCATGGCCCGTGTTTCAAAAAGAAATTAAAACTGAATATTATATTGTATACTTAATTAGCAAACTACTCGCTGAATGCAGTTGTTTAAAACCCCTGACCTCAACATGCAGCATATAATTACTTTCTGTCGAATAGCTAAAGAATTGCTGTACATGTTTATTGCTTTAACAAAACAGAACATTGACTCGCTAATAGACATAAATCATCAAGGACATTGCTGTGATGCTCCTAAAAGCCTCTGCTCGAAGCAGTTAGTGACAGAATGTGTTGAGAATAAAGAGCACTCAGATCTCTAAAGAGATGCTTTCACTGAAATCCAGGAAAGATCAACGCTTCTGTGTCTGATAACAGACCCCTTTGGTATTTGGCAAACAAAAACAGATGAGAGGGAAAAAAACAAAACAAACAAAAAAAAAAAAACAGAAAAGGGGAGTAGCCGCAACCTGACGCTACTCGTCAAAATACGAATGAAGAATCTATGAAGAATTTTATTTAGGAATCAGATTTCAATTAGCTAAAATGTTACCTACTTATCACCACTAAAAGCTGCTATTTAGCCAAACTAACACAACTTGGCATAATAACACTGGCATCTTGTCAGCGACTAAATGATGCTCCAATGGCCAGACATGTAGATGCAGAGCATTTATAGAGAGAAACTGAAGGCATACAGGTCTTTTGATGCTTATAACTATGGCCTATGCGGGGACATTCAAGACAATGTTTTACGATTACACATTTAACTAGCTAAACATGTCCATTACAGGCAACTCTTCAGTAACCTAAATATATATCATTCAATAGCTAGTTTTTTAATGTAGATTTTACGTTTGTTAAAGCAATATAAATTATGCCCGTTATCAAATCAGCGAGCGAAGCTTGTTAAATTCTTAGATTCCACGGCATCTTCACTGATTTGATAGTTAGCTATCTGGCTGAGATGAAATGGGCACTGAAAATACAGAGTTCTCGCAATTAATTATCCATCCTAATTGCCTGTAACAGCAACCACGTTCTGGTGCCTTGGAAAGTTGTCCAAATTGCTAGAATGTTGTTTTACTGTTTGCTAGAATACTTTCCCGATTCTGACACCTAAGCAACACAACACAACATTTTAGAAAAGGAATTCTATTTGCTCTTAAATATCACCCTAGTCTCGCACTCTGTTTTTGCAACCCGGAGGCGTGGCTGACGTCACCGTGACGCGTGTTACTCAGAGGTCTACTCGGGAAGTGTTTGTTTCCCCGAGAACAACTAAATAACTTTTAAATACAAGGAACTTGAGATGCATATAAAGAAACTGGCATGGCTACAAAGAAAATTAATCACCCTTGTAGTTCTCAACACTCATTTATATAAACAGGAAAAAAAGAATTATATACCGTTTGTATATATATATACACACACACACACACACACAGTATTCGCAAGTTGTCTATACACATCACCTAATATCTACTGGGAAATTGTTATTTCATAGTATGTTTTTACATCTGCTAGAACTAAAAGGACTACATTTATTAAGCTCTGAAAATGAGCTACTGATTGCAATCTAGCGCAGCTCTGTGTCAGAAGATGGATTAGAAAGACACATGGAAGAGAGTGCTGTGAATGTGAACAAGGCCAGTGCGGCCAGCTGGTACTGTGGCCATACTGCTATTTTGCATAACTGACAGACACCTGACCTTGACGTCTTTCTAGAGCAGCTTGTTAAAAGCTGAAAGCCCACAGCGATATAAAGGCCACCCCGACTGACTGATGGTCTGGACGAGACACACGACACAGGAAATGTAACTAAACAGGCGAGAGGCAAAAATTGATACTCGAATCCTGCTTGGAATTTCATTAGTTGCTTCTGCTAATAAACAGTGTTAAAAAAGTGTTAAATCATTACAGCCCTTAGAGAATAAACGCAGGCTGTCTGGCAGAATGTAGTAGTGTCACAGTACATCTCAACGGTATATAGGACGAATGAATCCCTAGTTGGTTGGAACAAGTGGTGTGAATGAAAGAGACACCTAAATCTTAATCAGTAATCAATTCGGTTAAAAAAAATAATAAAAAAAAATTCAGACTGTTACAAGGTACTGGTGCATTTCCCATGCTCTTTGAACTGAATATGACCACTTCAGTGTGTGTGTTTGTTTACCTTGCGCAACGGCTTTAGTTTGGTCTCCATTATGAACTCGAACTTGCAGAGCTCACAGCAGCGCGTGTCTGAGCTCTTGATCCACTGCTGCAGACAGGCCTGGTGCACGAAGCGCAGGCTGCCTGTGCAGTGGCATGGCGTGATCAGTGGACTGTCCTCATCGCCCTCGCAGTGGCAGATCCTGCACGCAAACAAAGGAGAGAGTTCACATATGCACAAGAGCCTGAAGAACTTCAAACATACATACATGCAAGGCTTGCACAAAGTTTTGCTCCAAATCCCGTTGCATCAATGCCCTGATCAGGCAAATCACTATGGAAGCTTTCGGTCTCCAACCATATGCAGTGAAGCAATTCTGACATATGATGTGAGACGTCTCTGCCAACGTTGCCTGCTTCAAGTTTCTACATATCTGCTTTCTCTACTCACACTGTAACCTGATCCAAAAAATGACAGCACTGACACGACATCAAAGTTCATATTTTGAAAGGTTTACAAGCATCGTATGCTTTCGGAAAAAACCCCAAAAAAACAAGCTTATCAAGTAGGAAGGCACACACACACACAGACACACACAGACACACACAGACACACACAGACACACACAGACACACACACAGAGGTGCTTGTTTTTAGACTCAAATTCAGCAAATTCCTGCCCTGCATCATCACCTACAATTATGGAGCTGTATCCAGATATTTAAGAAACTGGACCAAGGAAATGGTCATTGTGCATGATAGATAGATAAACATGCAACATAGCTTCCATTTAGGACTTAACACTTCTCTCATGATCTCATGATATATGATCAATACATTAGACACAAGATCCCCAGCAATGCCTGTAATTCAAACCAGAGTGCCATTACAGCAGGAGAGGGAACATTTGGATGGAGCAATTGGATGAGGGAATGGAGATCGGTGTAGGATCTATTTATAATAACAATAAAACAAAACAGAGCACAAGACAGAAAGTTGGAGTCTGACAGAAAGCAAAGAAATGTGAAATCGGTGGGAAAAAGTCAACAGAGAGAATGCACCGTTTCCCAGCTACTACAAGCACAGATGGTCTAAAGCACATAGCCCACCAGCTCAAAAAACAATTGCCCAGATGTAAGCACTGCCGTAACTCATTATGATACAACACTCATCTGGAGAAGCTGGCAACTGTGCCCTTGTGCTATGGAGAAATCTAGCAGTGTGACTCTTGAAGCGGTTCACGTCAAACTGATGCACTTCAAACGTCCCTGAAGCTCTAGGAGGGACATCGCGTGAAAAGGATTTTCCTGTTCTTTTCGATAATACAATAACTGTGGTAGATTTTTTTTTAAATCTCTGCTAGAATACTGAGGGAGTTACAAAGCCTAGTCAACACTTCTGATTCTAGGTTTATTAAAGCAGCCTGCCTGCCTCCCGGATTGGGAAAGAAGGCTTAGGAAGATAAAAACAACCCCACAGCAAACAGCACATGTCTGCACGTATCAGAGAACAGCACAGCTCAGCAGAAGTATCAGATCTGACAACCGTCCCTCGTTTCCCAACTGTGTTTCTGACAGGCAGCTCTTTGGCATTAAAAATGTGACAGAATTAATAAGAAGAATGCATGACACCACCATATGCGTTAAGGTGTGGCTTTCCACAATGAACAAGCAGGATAATGACTATTTCCAGGCTTGTCTTATCCGATCCAGGATAAAGGATTAAGAGACAAAAGAGATCTCCTTCAGTACATAGTCTTCTTTACAGATAGTCCAGCATTTTGTCTAATGGAGAGGAGCAGGCCAGTTTGCAGCTGTCAGCATTCATGCTGTATGTATTTGGTAACAGGAGACATTTCATTTTGCTAGCTAATTCAGGGAGTTGATGAGTGTCCAGATTTCCCCAGACCCCAAGCAGGAAGGGTACTGATGTGCGATAGCTGCTACGCTGAGTATCACACGCATTAGTGTCCAGCCCAGCAGACCATTTGTTTTCATGCATTCACAGTCCTTCGTTTGTGAGGCGATTCTCAAATAATATAAACAAATGTAATATGATGAACAATAAAGCGACAAATGCTTCTTCGCATTTGCTGTGAAGTGAGGCGCATAGGAGTGAATAAAACAAATTTGCATGAACAAACAACAACAACAATAACAACTCCGGCTGAGAGGATGGTAAATGAACAGCAAATAGACTTAATAATAATAATACTAAGCATTTGATGTTTCAAATTAAAAACAAAACAAACTTCAGCAGACTGTATCCATAATTAAAGCACAAATCTGCTTTTAAAAGCATTCAGCTTTTTAATCCTTAGTACAAAGACAGACAACAGGACATCAGAGGCAACATCCCGTCCTTCAGCTTTATTTCAGTCAGAACATCTTAAGCCCATGACACACTCCCAGCTTCCCAGCGATTAGAGCGACTCAATCCAATTAGTGCGTATGACATTCCCTTTTTTACCCTGTCCTTACTAACTCAGGTAACAGCTCCTGGCTTCCAGTGTTGACTGCGCAACCTCAAACGATAGCAGAGTAGTTTCCCTCAACACTTGTTTTATATCCTACAGCTTCAGCCTTGCCTCAAAATCATGCCACCGGCTTCAAGTACAAACCCGTAGATATGATTTCGCTACAGAGGCTTAGGAGGCCCTGTACAGTGGGAAAGATTAATGTCTGTATACTCTGAAAACGTCACTTTAATGTTTCAGAAATAATATTCCGTGAAGTGTCACGTTGACGAATGATTTCACAAATTTAACTGGATTACTCCGCATACTGTAATAACTGTAATAAAAGGTGAATATCTTCTTACAGATACAATCTCACTCACCTTTACACAAGAATCGATTTATCCACAATGGCAACCTATCAATAATATTAATCCAGCATCCATGCAAACATACAGTACTGTGCAGAAAAGTCTTAGACACCCTATTTTTGTTTTTGTTATAGACGGTTAGGTTTACGACTTTGTGCATTACTAAATCAGTACATCACATTTAGATTTCCAAACATTACTTTTCCAGCTAAAACGTCAGTATTATAGAAATTTGCATGCACAAAAAAGAAGCAAAGACTCCAGAGGAACTGTGGCAGATTCTCCAAGACGCTCAGTAAACCTTACCGGCCCATTTCCTTATAAAACTGCACACACTGTACCTGGGGTTATTATTTATGAAAAAAAGCTTTAAAAAAAAAAAGAGTTGTCACACCAAATACTGACTTTGCTTAGTTTGTCACGGTTTACTGAACATTGTAGTATTTTTCTGTTAAATAGAAAAAGATTCATTATTTCTGAAGTCATCTTTACAGCATTTGCGCTGTACTGTGAATATAGTGCAAATGTGTTCTCGAGCTCATGCTGCATATCTCTCACAGCATCACTTAAACCCACACACAACCATGCGCTACCCGTTCGAGGTCACCTTCACTATGAGTCAACTGATTCATATTTTCTGGCTAGTTATTTGCAGATCTTGTGAAATAGACAAGACAGAGAAGGACATTAGCATCTCTGTGTCATTGGAAAGAACTGATGAATATGTGAAATGCTACACTACCAAAGCAGTGACTGAGCGTGCCTCACAAAGCAGTACGTGTATTTCACGTTTTTCAGACTGCATACACATGAAAGATACCATGCTTCAATAGAGAAAGAAGTCATTAAAAACAGCACCAACTGAAAAATACATGGAACGGAATTGATTGAATTGAATTCTCAAAAGAACTGATGGGCAAACTCGGACCTGCATACACAAAAGCAGGTTTTATACTGCTTTAAACGGAATGCAACCGTCAGAACTAAAATGGACAGTTAAGAAAATCGATTCTGTTATCCGATTTCAAGTTTCCTGTTGGAGAATAACGCCTCTAGGTCAATTACATAGCTCAGAAATGGGCTCAAAGATGAGCTGGTGCAATTGCATTAATCTTGCGTTGCTTTTAGCTCTTTGTGTTTTGCAACTTTGACTGGTGCGCTAATCAGATCTTCACATCCATTTTCTCTCATAAAACCTGGCAACATTCCATGAATTGACAAACTGCCATAGGTAGAGTACATGTTTTTCTGGCCTTCCTGGATGTGCTCTCGTTGGAAACCTCCTCAGCAAAAATTGCAGCTTTATGTCAGGAAAATTTAGTTTACATACACGATTAGTATATTTAATATTTCTCTACTACCTACCGAAACTATAATGTTGTAACTAATGCTAATTAGCAGAGGAAAAGGAGGCAGCATTGCAGCAGCGCAGAATATGGGGCTGAAACAGGTGGAACCACAGGGCTTTTGGGGACTTTTGGAAGGTCAGGTGGGATGACGGGATTCTAGAAATGGACAACATTTCTATGAGTCGGAGAGGGAAGCCTCACCAACCTGCAGCAATCCCCAGTCAGAGAGTACGGCGAGCGGGGACCTGTTTTCTCCATCAGTGGTGAGAAGCAGCGTTCCAGATCTCCATCCTCATCCAGCGAGCACAGAGGAGCATGCTGCCCCTTAGCCTTTAGCCTCCAACCAGAGAACTCCTCCTCAAACACATCGTCATCACCCATCTCCTCACTGCATGCCTCATTTACCTCCATCAAGGCACTGGATGGTTTGGCACAGGAGGCCAGTTCACCCAGAGGCAGGCTGCCCGCTGTGGAGGAGCGTGGGAATGGGAAGAAGAAGCGCAGCAGATTGGAGCTCTTCTGCAGGTCAGAAGTGTGAGCACCCGTGTAGCCATAAGTGGTGGAGAAGGAGTGAGTGGGGTAGAGGGGAGGCAGGCGAGTCAGCTTGACCACGAGTGTCTTGGCCTGGTGCCCACATTCTGCATGTCCTTTCATATCGGCGCGCAAGTCACCATCTGAGCATGTACGTTCAGCGAAGTGCAGGCTGCACAGCCTGTCCGTCTTCTGACCCACGTCATTCAGGGACTTGGAGAACTTGAGCATGCTGGCGTGTGGTCTCAGGTTGACCGAGGGCTTTAACAGCGACAGCCACTCAGCTCCAAACACAGATTTATTTTTGGGTTTGATGGGTGAGTCAAGACACAGAGTTGTCATAGTGATGCTCTGCGATGCCCAGTGTTTCTCATTGGAGTTGAGCAAAACCACAGCAGTCTGCGTAGGTTTCTGAGAGACCTGCTCCTGAGCTGGAGCATTAGCATTACAGCTGCACAGCAGGACAAAAACAGACAAAATATATGGAACAGGAGCAGGGGCGAGAGACAAGCAGAAAGAATAATGAAACCGAGACATGCAACATGCAATACACAGCATGAAAACAGTGGGCTGAGAAAAAAATGACACAGACAAACTCACAAAGGCAGTAGAAATGTACGAGTCAAAATACGAGTCCTTAAATGAAAGCTTTAACCTCCACCGGTCGCTAGCATTATAATTTTCACGTCTAATGCCGAGAACTAGCTGCTTTGAGGATAAAGGACACACGGCAGCATAGGAAGGAGCTCTTTTTAAAAACTATGGACAAGCTAGGAGGTACCTGCAGATGTCCTGGTTTGAAGGCGTGACTGAAGTTCGAGAGAAGCTGCAGGGGGCGTTCACAGAAGTCGGGCTCCCTGCCTACGAGAGAAAAAAAATACATTCAGACTTTAAATGAAAGAAGTAGACACACTGTCAGCACTTCAACTCATGTTATGAAAACACATCACCTGAACTGTGTGACCGGTTTAGGAAATGAAAGTTTAGGAATCGCTTGCATCAACTAAATGCTGAGCAGTTTGATTTTAGAAGCATTTTTATACTATTTTTTATTCCAAATGACACCAGAAAATACAGAAATCACATTCTTATCATGGATACAAATGCCGTAGGCCATGCTTAATTTCTCCATGTCCAAGACCAATTAGCTATTGATTCACAATGCAGCACACAGAGGACTTATTTTGCCCAAAGCCTGATAGTAATCAATAGAGTATGAAGTACTGACCTTCATTTGAAAGAAGGTCAGAGCACAGAGCTTTCAATGAATAATATTTATAGATGCAATCATTCAGAGCAGATAATCCAAAGAATCCAAACGAAACACAACAACTGATACTTTTAGTAAGGTGAAGAATCAAATCTTTTATAATCTTTTTTTTTTCTTCTTTTTCAAGTAAAAAAGAAAAAAAGAGGATGAACGTTGCTATTGTATGTCTCAGTAGCTGCAGTCCCTGTACAACTCACTGTATGTGAAAAGGAAGATAGGGTTCATGTGTGTGTGGTGACAAAGTGCAAAATGTACACTGAATTGAATTATTCTGACTTCTTGCAATTCCACTGGTCCTCCAGGAGGTAATCAGCACACACCGTGTGCATTTACACATGATACAGGCTCACATTTAACAGAACCCCACATGCGTGCACCCATACACACATAAGCTAAACGCTCCATAAGACAAATTCTCCTTCCAGGACAGGAATGTTCTGTTGAGTATCACCTGTCTAGCTTACACTTACACACAGTAAAGGTGTCACCCAACTCTCAGACACTGCATGCTGACGATTCTGTGTATCAGTTTCAAATACAGCAAACATGTCCTGGTCCAAAGCCGCATATACCGAACCATCACGGGTCACAGACTGATGCAATTTGTGAAGTTCCAAGCATCACGAGTTTAGTTTATCAGTCAGAGATATTAACACAACGAATAGGCAAGACAGAAACAATACACATTTCAAAGAGAAATGAAAGTTGAAGGAGGAAGAGAAGTGTGTTATTATTCACTATAGTCTTTACTTGCTATTTGGACAAGCTGTATTTATTACACTGGTTGGTTAATGGTTATGGCGGCTGCACTGACAACTGCACATACTTGTCTTACTATCCTTGTGAGGACCTTCCTCTGACAATGATTAGTTTTTGCAAAAACAAGCTGTTTTCTTTGTATGGACCAGCCCCAAGCTCAAAACAGGCAAATATCCCAATCCTTGGTACCCAACAAGACATAAAAACATGGCCCACACCCACACCTAAATGCGCACACATAAAATTATATGCTCTATAAATCCATCCATGTGTATGTGACCGAGCCTGAACCCCGCGGAGGGCACATAATGATAAATCTCATCTCACATCAGAAGTGGGAAGAAGCCTTTAGCACAACACGCTTAACTCTGCATTTATTAATTGCCATCTTTCTGTGTAGTCATTCCCAGTCCCTCCTACTGGGTACTTTATCATTTCACATGGCCTGCAGTCAACCTAAACTGCTCATCTAACCACAATATACCCATTTCAAGCAATCTGCCTCTCAAGATTTTCAGTAAATGACCATCTCTCACTCTTTTGGAAGGTTAATGATTATAAAAAGATAGTTTAAGCTTAAGGGGGCAATAAAATAGCACAGAATCTACTGACCCTAAAATGAGTTCTCCGCTATTTTATAGTATTCTATACAGTGAAATTATATGATGCCTGACTTGTTTCAGATTGATATGCTTGATGTTCTGGTCATAACATGCATGGTGTGTTATATCACACTGCAAAAAAATTTGATTTGAATTTGAATAGATGGAAATAAAAATGAACCATGATTCATCTTAGGTTTCCCTAGATGTGACTGTGCTGTGACAATAATGCAAGTGACGCCATTGTAGGCGTAAGTAACAGCGCTAAATGCTACAAAAACTCATCTAAAATGGGAAAGAGCTTTTGTGCTCATTTACAAACAGATTCAGCAAGGAATCTATCTTTATTTATTTATCTTTTTACAGACTGTTGAACACTAAAGAAAAGAGAAGCAAATTGAGGTAGTTGTTTTATGTACAAGCTTTTTGATAAAAAAAAAAAAAAAAAACGTTTATCAACTTTTCATTTTTAATAAAAGGAATATTTTAGTTAATAGGCTACATTTTACTCCAACCTTTACAAGTGTTTGTAAATAATTATTGTTGTTTATGAAGAAAATGAAACAAAAGCATTATTTTATTTAAGAAAAGAAATACTTCAGTTGAAAAAGAATAGGAAAATAAATGTTGCTTTTTTTTTTTTGACATTAAAATTTTCTTTTAATTTCCTTTTTATCCCCCAAAAATATTGTCGAACTTTGAATGCCTAATGACCGCCTTCAAAATAATAGCCCAATTTCACATATATAAATGTTGGAATGGCACGGCGGGTAGCATTGATACCCAACAGCTCTGGGCTCCCTGGTTGATCCGGAGCTCGGGTTACAGTCCGAGTGGAGTTTCACACGATCTCTCTCTCACGGTTTTCCTGTAGATTTTCTCCAGGATTTCGGGTTTCCTCCCACCTCCCCAAAGCATATAGCTTGGTTGTTTGGCTGTGCAATATTTCTCCTAGGTGTGAATGTGTGCGCATGCTGCCCGGAACTGGATTGGTGTCCATTTGACCAAGACCTTTGATCAGGATAAAGTGATTACTCCAGATGAATGAAGGATGAGATCAAAAATTGTTGGTGCTGTTTATTCTAAGCCACACCAAAGCAGCCTTGAGATCATCAAATCATATTTATATTTAAATATAATTTTTGCTTTTTTATATATTAAAACTTATCCAACTGAAATGCATCAAAGTATGCCCATTACACTTGTGTATTTTCTAGAGGCATCAACCCACAAGTGTTCAAGCATGCTGAGCTGAATGCAAATAATGCTGCCTGTCATGTGCTCAATCTGCTGAGAGGTACATGTTTACAGGAATGTTAAAAATAAGTACACAGATGTAATGAGCAAAATATCGGTCAATCAACAGGGTGTGCCAGTAAAAGTGAGAGAGAGAGAGAAAAAGTGTAAGCATGTAAGCATGAAAGAGATATTCATAAATGGAAAATGATATAACAGGTGTTATGATACAGAGACACTCTTTAGACAGAAAAAGGCTTTTGACGAAGTAGGTGCACTGACAGTAGGATCACACTCTGAATATTTCTAATAGAACTTAACCAGAGATTGAGGGCAACAGCTGGACTGACAATTGTAAACTGGAGGAAGGAGAGAGAGAGAGAGAGAGAGAGAGAGAGCGAGAGAGAGACAGAGAGAGAGAGAGAGAGAGAGAGAGAGAGAGAGACAGAGAGAGAGAGAGAGAGAGACAGAGGGAGAGGAAGAAACATGCCATTCTTGACAGGAATGCTCAATGGAGCTGTTAGCAGTAAACATTCCTTCATGCACTGTGTGTGTGTGTGTGTGCCTGATGGTATGCTTGCGGCAGTTCAAGAGTGAACAGAATACAAATGCATAATGGGACACAATTTCTGTCACTTATGTTCCTGCTGATGAAATAGGATGATAGGGTCCTCCTGCAGAGGTCTAACGCTGGCTGCGTGTAAACCATCAAATAATGATTCACTCAGACGCTAAATGAAGACGTTTAACCCAACTGTGTGAACAGCTGCCGTGTTAAACGATGACAAAATGAGTTGCGGCTTCAGTCCGGCTTGTGTTTCGTCTCTCGTTGAATAGTTCTGAAGGTGCCAGTCAGTGTTAGATGACAACTGTGGGGTTTCAGGAGCCGGACCACGCAGTCCTACAGCCAAACCCCCAATTCACCACACAGATGACATCTATTAGCACACGGAGCCGGTTTATCAGCTAAGAGGCTCATAGTGCAGATTTAGTGCACTTGTGCACAGCTAAGAGGAAGAAATCTGTGCCAAAGTGATAGCAATTGGCAGGCCTGACCCCAGAAAAATACCACTCTACTGAACATGATTCGGCCAAGACATTGGCATGGCTGCCATGCAGCGTGTGTAAACGCTGAACTCAGTGGCCAATTGTCTGTGGCGTTGTTTGAATAAGATGAATAAAAAAAATGTGGCGAGTGTTTCCTAGCTCTTTCCAGTCATTTTTTTTTATTTGTTTGTTTATTTATTATTATTATTATTATTTATTATTTATTTAGGAAGAGAATAATAATTACAGAATCAGCGTTACTGAAACACCGTTTAAATATAGTTTTAGACAGGTTCATGTACATGTAAAATTAAGCCTCAACAATATATACAGCGAGCATGACATTCTGTTATTTTACTCACACTAGCCACAACTTCAGGTCAGTCCGGCTCTATTTCAGCAACATTTCACAGTCTGTGATCGACTTCAGGTGATAAAATACTATGAGGAAAAATCTATTGACAAAGCATGTGTGTATTACAAAAATACATATTTTTAAAAAGGATGCTGTTACAAACAATAACGGGTCTCGCTTATCAATCTTTTAGTAAAATGTTCCGTCAGTTTTGCTAAAGTTTCAGAAACCCTGATCGTCTTTGTGCTCGTGTGTGTAGGTTTAGCACCTCTAACAGGCAAAGCACATTCCTGACGCAGCTCATTTGTATTTAGTGACACCCACAAAAAGGTCAAGTGCACGACATGATGAACAATCACGGTAAAGGCTGCAAGTCAGAAGTGCGTTTTACTTTTGACTTGCTTCTATGCAAATAATAATAATAATAATAATAATAATAATAATAATAAGAGCAGCCTGTCCTCCACTTATATAGCACTTTTTCTGTTGTCATAAATGAATAACTAGTTTTACTTGTCTGAACTTCTGGGTTTGTGATGGCCTCCTGTATTTCTTTATTTAATGCCAATTATATAACTACTGGGTTTAATAAAATTTTCTTGACGGTACTCTCTTAGTCCCTGACTTGGTGAATTAGCATGAGGATATGTTTGTGATAGAGACTCCAAAGTTGTTCAATAAGTCATTCTGGATAAGAGCATCTGCTCAATGCTGTAAACGTAATTCTGTTTTTTTTAAAAAAAGCAATTTAAACTCAACAGTGTATTCCATATAATAAAGTGCAGTAATCCATGAAAGAGTATTCTTATGTGTACGCTTGGGTGCATGAGTAGGATACAAACGTTTTGTGAATTGACAGGATTTTCATGAAAGAAAATTCTCGTGTAAACGCTCGTACAATTTACAAATTAATCCATTCGTATTCAACTTGATAAATGAGGTGCACTGTTAGTAAAATGACTCATTTTATATAAGTGAGAAGTATAAGAAGCAAAAGCTTAAGAGAGGTTTGCTTCTTCCCTGGTTTATGTTTGGCCTTCCTTATTTCCCAGGCTCCAAGTTGTACAAAATGTTCAGACCATCCATCTCCTGAGCCCGGTACAGTCTAAGTGTCTCAGCGACACTCACAGAATAGAAATGAGAGATAAGGGTGAATACTGCAGGAAGTTCAGGTACAGACCCCCTGGACGGTTCACCCGTCCTCATTCTCTCTCTCTCTCTCTCTCACACACACACACACACACACACACACACACACACTATCAGATCAACAAACACTAAGTGAGAGGGAAACAGATTTCCATACCTTTGAAATGTTGCTGGACCTGCTTGCAGAATGACCCAGTGGTTTCTCATTCTGTAGAAAAGAGAAATGGAAGAATATGTTACCACAGAAACAACATTCATGCATACTGCAACCTTGTCGGTTGTGTCTTAAACATTCTCAACTGCGTCTGAGGCATGTATTTTATTAAATGTTCAATGCGAGCGCTATGCTGTCAGCTTGGATAAATTACAAAGCTGTGCAGAAAAATACATTCAATGGACATTTAATTACTCTACTGACGGATAAAGTAACTCTTTTTAAAATGTCCATGTTTCCCAAGTCATCAATATTTGCCAACTGCGTCCCCTAGAGCAAACAAAAGATTTTTCTATATGCTTTATAACTGGGATATAAAATGAATTTAAGAAGGTTACCAGATTTGACTGAACCATTGAAACCCTTTGAATGGATGGATGGAAAGGCAAGTTGAAAAGGAGAAAGATTTGTAAAGAGGATTTGCTGGCAAAACAGCTGAATTTCTGAGGCCTGGGTTGAAGTAAGTTTAGCTACCTAAAATGAATCTCCAGGAAGGAACAGTCATTAGGCCAGAGCATCCATCAGCAGCTAGCAAAAACCTCCAGAGCCTTCCGCATGTTGCTCCCATCTTTTCTCTGTGGCACTCAGGAGTAATTTATAGAATGATGACCTTTTCGGTTGAAAATCAGACTGAAATTGTTCGCTAGCAGTCCAAGAGTCCGTAATTGGCCCTTCACTCTGGGTGAGCAGGACGGCATTATTCTCTTGCATGCCAATCTGACTAACACTAGCCAATTGCAGGCATCTGTTCTCTCATCTGTGAGAAATATAGCGGTCTGATTCTGCTTCGCGTGTGTTCGGCCATCTTGCGAGTTCGCACGCGTGGTCTGCGATGGCTTCAATTTTCTCACGCGGAAGAACTCTAGGTAGCATGGGGTAAACTGCGGACAAGGTGGGCTAGAACAAAGGTTGCTGCTTACAGAGGCTACATCCCTTTCCACAGATCTGGGTATGCAGGCTGGGCTATAATGCTCGGGGGAGGCTGCAACAAGACAATTATAATTTTATTTGTATTGTGTTTTAAAAATAGAAAGCAGCACAAAGCGAGTGTGGCTCCACATCCCCAGTCAGAGAGCCAGAGGCAACACTAGATGAGAGTGACTGGAGAAGGAAGGTAGACCATAAACACAAAGCTCCAAGATGGAGGAAATACTGGTGGTTGTGTTTGAACAGGAAAGACAGCGAAAAGGGAGGCAGGGAGAGGAACAAGAGACAAGTGACACATTACTGTGTTAATGAGGTGACAGACAGGAGCAGAGATGGAGCAGAATGAAGCTAGCATGTAGATTAATTATATTTAACTATAAGGCTTATGTCCCGAATAAAAGGGAAAGAGTATTGAACAAGGTAACATTGTGCTAAAAGACAGGGTGAGTCTGGTACCTTCAGAGGAAATGGTAAAAACAAAACGGGCACACAAAGACTCATCATGTCTATCTGTGGTCGGGCTGTACGCCCACATCCCAGGCAACTGAAATCAGAGTGCTCATTTGCAGCATGGTGCAATTATAACTAGGGACGCTTAATTTTGCTGTACCTGGTGTACTATTACACATAATGTAATAATTACAGTCTTGCAATTATTATATTTTGGGAGCCAATGTGATGATGGTCATTAACATACGACACAATGTACAGTCTGGTGTGCCAAAAAAAAAAAAAAAAGCCTGTGAGGAAAATGTACGCATACATGTACAGTTGGTAGATTTACAGTTACTGACTGTTACTTATTAGCCCATTCACTAGGCTGAATCGGGTGCTGGATCTAGCACAGTAGTGAGACGGACACGGCAGAGTGGCTGCTGTAGTGGCAAAATGTTGCCACGGTTTTTAAAGTTCTTAGTATCTTTGATGAACGAAAAGAGTTCACCCATCAAAAATATTCAGCATTTAACAAAGCTAGGGACGGAAACCAATCAGCGTTGAGAGCTGAAGGACAATCCGCACATACTATGCATGGAGAAAATGTGCTGCACTCGTACTAGCACACGCTACTGTGTAAGGGCATACTGACACTAGGCATGGTTGTCTTGTACCGTGCCCGAGTACGATTAACCTCCCGCCACAGGCCTGCGCTCACACTGCTCCAGGCCCGAGTGCGCTCACATCATCACGACGCAGCTTTGTGTGTAGCACAATGGAGTTCTTCATTTGCTGTGTGACTACAATTTGTGTTCATCAATAAGGTGAGATCCATATCATAGCATACGAATTCTGTGCTTAGGCAACTAATCCCCCCGAGAACACCACCTCTAATCGGGCCAGGTGAACCGATCAGAAGCACGACAGGCAGTGATCGCACTGGTCAAACAAACCAGGCTTTGGGGATCAAACATGCTCAGGAACGATATAGATCACCTAGTGTGAGTATACCCTAATATATTACACACACCAGTGAGCAAAAAACAAAACAGAGTGATTTGTTCTCTTATCTCTCACTATAGCAAATAATATGATGTGCATTTTGAAATGCTAGACTTGAGTTTAAAAAAAAAACAAACACACACAAAAACCAAAAAGTGTGTGATCACACACACACACACACACACACACACACACACACGAGAGACCCCAGATCCCTGGTCTCCATGTTGTGTGACTTTCATATCTTAATATACTTGTATATTAGAGGCTGAGCAGAGCTTCTGTTCCACTTCAGAGCCAGAGGAAAGGCCTCCAGACACACACACGCAAATGAGAAATGCACACAGACAGGCACACTCACACACATACACAGATAAGCAAACACAGAGACAGACAGACAGGCAGACACCAACAGGTGCACACACGCACAGATAGGTATGTCATGAATAGGGACATTCACACACACACACACACACACACACTTAAAATTATCAACTGCATGCAAAAACAAACAGAAAAAACTATCAGACAAAAATGAATAATCACACAGAGCTGTATAATTCAGGCATGGAGTGAACAGTGAACCAAAATCATGACACTGATGATGTTGAGCTCGGAGCCTTTTGCGGAACAGCGCGATGAATGTTGTGCTGTTAACCTTCAAATAATCTGCAGTAGTTAGAAGAACAGAGTAGCTGTGAGTGAAGTGAGGGAAACTGTGTGCATCATGGTGCAGCGCAGCAGCAGAAGGACATGTTCTTTAACATTAATTACTCCATCGACTTACTCGTGGCTCCTACCCATACACGTTACCATGGAGATGGCAGTGATGGAGGACTGGGTGTTAAAATCCCTGCTGGTCTCTGTTCAGTAAGAAGAAAAATTTCAGCCATGCAAGATAGCAACACACACAGCTTCATTGCCCTCACTCACATAATTCTTTTATACTCTATAATGACAAGGTCTAACCTCATTTTTATAACTGCATCCATGTGTAAATGTGCTAAAGCACAGAGTGAGAGAGGGAGAGAGAGAGAGCGCAATTATCCTTGTTATCCTACAAGACAGCACATTTACAACTTTCATTTGTCTTTCTTGTTCATTCTTGACTGAACATTATACTGCTGCTTACACCTCTCTACCGCACGTGCATGAACATGCACAGATCGACAGCTTTAACTCGGTACGAACACTGCTTTATGCAGCATCCAAAAACATTTTCAGCTAGCTTGAATCACGAACTGAGCTTCTGCGTTTTCCCCCCAGACCTGAGACGCGAATGCACGGACATGATTTAATGATGCAGGGCGGCAAATATTCCCGACAAAAGTCAACGGACGTTTGAAATAACAGCTTTAGTTTTGGCAAAAACAGCAGAACAGAAGTGTGAGCAGTCACGTCCTTTTCATGTGGTATTTGGTGTTTATTTTTTTGTAAGATGTAAGAGAGAACTTTTCCCTAATTCCTCTTTATTTAAATTATTCTGACATGTTTTGTAAGCCTGTGTGCGCGTGCGATTGGCTATCAGCTGGAATGCAGAAACCGGCTTCATTGTGATAAGAGGAAGCAAGAGTGTTTTTTTCCACCACACCTCAATGACTCCTCTTTTCGTCTCAACACTTTTACAGAATCCTGGAGCCATAGAGAATTTCGCATTAGCTGACCTTTATTGATGCCTTTTATCTTCAGAAACTGCTTCATCCTGTTCAGAAAAGATCTGGAGCCTATCCAGAGAATACTGGGCATATGGTGGGAATACACCCTGGATGCAATGTTAGCCCATCACAGCACACGCTGATTACATACTTTCACACACCCATTTACACCTAGGAGCGATTTAGCATAGTCAATCCACCTACAGGCGTGTTTTTGGCAGGTGACAGGAAATGGGAAACCCACATGAACACAAAAAGAACAATTCATGCTCAGAATTGAACCATGGACCCTGAAGACAAGAGCCGGCAACGCACCTGCTGCACCACCAAACCAAAAAGCACTTTAGGAAGACTCGGCAATAGATCCTCCTGCCAGTTTCGCTGATGGCTTTCCGGTGTAAAGAAACGTATTAAATTAGCGCCAATCGTCTTCGGTCGTCTGAGTCCAGTGTTAGATTTGCATTCAACATGGAACTAACCATTACAAGATATTTTTTTTTAAATCCTCACTGCTCTAAAGAGAAACGGCCACATCACACGGACATCTATGACGTTAAAACGTTTACATCGTCCAGTGTCATTCAAAACAGCTTTGCCAAAGAGTGTGGTGGAACGGCAATGGCAGGCAGACAACAACGACTAGGACTACAGCTTCAAGGTTTCCATGAGTGCACTGCCAGTACAATGAGGCAGCTAATGCACGTGCAGTCCTCAAGGCTAATGAGCAAGTGATAATTAGAGAACAGCTGAGGAGAGTAGGGCAGGGCAGTGACGAGAGCACTGTACACCATACAAACACTCCTCCTGCACAAAGTAAAGCACCGCCAAGTAGCTTAAGTTTCAACACCGAATGATGCGAAAGATGAAAGATGATGTTCTGGATGATGTGCACGAAGACAGTCTCACTGGACGTTGTACGACACCTGTATGACATTGGACATTGTGGTTCTCCTTAAACACACATCACTGAATGTTTGGTTGGCAGGAACAACATCCAGAGCTGCAGAAATCTCGGACCTGCTAAATCCTTATGAGAATAACCTTGTTGAAATACAGCATTGGTGCTGCTACACCCATATGCTCAGTGGGCAAGACTAAAAAGCGTTTTCTCCATTTTCCGGCCAGACTGGCCAGTTTTTGGGTCACTGGATCCGGCACCGAGTTGGAAATTTGTTTCAGACAATTGAGTCGCACGGCCACTGGAAACGCTCATTCAGCAGAGTTAGTCAGCTTGAGGCAAATTGTTGGAATTAAAGAACTGGTCAAATCAGCGGTATAGCAAAATAGCATTTACAATATTTCTATCCATCCATGCATTATCTATACCGCTTTATCCGTCTGGGTCGCGGGGAAGCTGGAGCCAATCCCAGCAGCTTCGGGCGAGAGGCGGGGTACACCCTGGGCAGGTCGCCAGTCCACTACAGGGCCCATTTACAATATTTGCTCGGCCAAATTTAGGATAGGAGTATAATCTCCTCTGGATATCCTAGCGTGGGCCCTCAGTTTATTTCAATGGTGCATGACAGAAGACAATAAGAGAGGAGTCTGAAACAACCAACCCTGTTTCTAAAGTGCAGCTGTCCCTCCTCCAAGGTTCACTCTCCCTCTTTTTATGTGGGGCTTCCTAAGGAAGGGAGCCAAGATCTTTGATGACTGAATGATTGGACAGCTGGGGTTGTTACCAGTGTACTGAATTAGTGGGGAGGTGTTGAGACAAGGTCTGCACTGCCTCAGCCTGCTGTTCCCTGTCCTGCTGTCTCATCCTTTTAGCATGTTCTCTCTTTTGCTCCCATCACCGTTGGCACATGAACATTCTCTGTATAATGTTTTTGTATTGGCTCGGTTTAGATCCTGCGTTGTAATGAATACAGTAAGACAAAATGGAAAAAACGCCATACGCTGAAAAGAACCGTTGTCTGAGAGAAGGTGATCAGATGCTGGTCAGGCTTGAACAGCACTCGCATTAGCAGCTTTGGAAATACTGACCATACAGAATGTTGCAACGAATCTCTGACGTTCCAGATAAATGTTTATAGAATGTTATGATGAGGTTAGTCAAGCACTACTACTATAGCCTTTCAGTGTTTCATGCAGATTTCACTCCTGCTTCTCAGAACTGTTTCACAGCTATGTAGTTAGTGCACAGGTGGTTTACAGCACGTCAGCTGCGCCTAGAACTTACAATCCTGGTTATAGAATCAATTTTTCTTTCAACGGGAGATGATTCGCTCAACGCCATTATCGTCTCTAATCCGAACACTCCAAACACTGGAATGAGTCCGAAAGCTCGTTCCAAGTGATATTTGGCATGCAAACTTTTTTTCCGTCATACGCAACTATGTTTAAAGGTACAGTTGGAGACGGTGACCGAGAAGCACCTGACCGCCAATGTACTGTGTACTGCTTTCAGACATTTTAATAGCATTTTTAAAAGCAGACTCGGGTGATGAAACGGCACATAGACATAAACCTCATCATCTAGAGAAGGTCCAACTGCTGACTTCTCTAACTAAGTACGTGCCCCTCATACCAGCCATGTCTATCAGTCAATTAAATTAAATGATTCTGACTGAGCAGCAGATTTATTTCTGTAAAGTGTGTCCGGGTCAAATTTAATTACTGTAACAGATTAATCAAAAACCCAAGCAAACACATAATCCTAGATTTGGCAACCTGTCACACTGGTACTTTATAGGACTGGGTTTTTTTTGTTTGTTTGTTTTCATAAAAAGTTTCATAGAAAGGCTTAGTTCTTGGTGACCAGTTGTTCATTATTTGACCAATGATCTCTGAAGACAGATCGAGAAGGAAGAAAAGCCTTGAGCGCATTTACAGTTAGTAACGTCTTGCCTCAGTGACATCTACGTTATGGTGCGACATAATCCTAAAGCAAACTACTGTTGCGGACGCCTACCAAAATGTCATGAACCATACGGAACACACTTCCTTCACTATTATTTGGACTGTGAGCGGAAGTAATGTGACCAGCGAGCTCTGTGGGAAAAGCCTAAGCAAAAACAGAAGCCATGGTCATTACGGGAAGATAAAGACGGGTACTGAAACGTACATATTTCACAGGAAACCTGACTGTGTGTTCTTTCCTGTTCAACACTCGGATCTCACATTTCCCCATTTTGAAGGCTTGCAGGAGCAGAGAACCGGCCAAGGATACTTCATACTTAAAGAGTGATGTCAGCGTCATTACTGTGATTTAAAACAAATGGAATACATGAGCGCTCAGTCAGAAAAGCAGAGGGTGGTGTGAACAGCATGGCTACTATTACACAACTAACCGCCGGTCTGCTAATGACACCAGAGCTGAGGACCAGAAAAGAACCACCATTTCAAAAGCAGGGAGATGCTTCTTTACGTACATCTTATTCTCCCCCCACACACACACACACACACACACACACAGACCCTTGGTCAGAGGAGTGTGTGAGAACAGGAAGCGGTAGTGAGCAGCAGACTCCTTCTGTCCTGTAGGCTGCTCGAGTGAAACCCTAATCAGCCTCCAAGGATCAGACCAGTGTAATATGAGACCTGTGAGTCTTAGCTGTGGGGAATTCCATTTGACTGTGCAAAAAGACAACATGCATGTCCATGTGTGCGAATCCGTGTGTGAGATACAAAGTGGACCGAGATACAAACGGAGTGCTGAAATAATGCCTAAATTCATAAGTGGTTATCCAAACTGCTCAGGAAAGTGATGCGTGTGAATATCCTAATCTGATACCTCAAGTAATTCCATCCCTAAAAAAAAAAAAGATCTGACATGTAGAACCAGTGCAGAAGTTACACCATTTATAACAAGTTGATCCCATTTTTCTCCTCACTGACTCAGGCCTATGAATCCTAATTAGTGTGTTCACACAGGGAGCTTTGTACTCCTTGCTCAGAGGCAGTCCATCGCCTTTTATAGAGAACAGAGAAACGAGTTGTACTGTATTTATCTTCGTATCAGTCATTAAAATACACTGCTGAAGATTCAAGGCACTACGTTGGTCATGTCAGTGTCGAGACATCCGATCGGTAAACCCAATTTAAAAACGGGGAAGTGATTCTACACATGACATGTCTATGATGTTATTCCCATCAATAAGCACAGAGCTGACTTCAAACCAAACGATATAATGTATGTACTTAAAATAAGTCTGGCTGGCCTCTGAGCAATTTGATGGACACCTCAGCGAGGTCACGCTCATCATCCGGCCTGCCTCTGCCTAACACGCTGGATAAACTGCCTGCAGTCCTGTAACCACTAATCTCAGTATTCCCCTCCCCCGTCCCCTGACTACAGGATTTTCACACAAAGCCTCCAAATCAACTTAGCTAATCGCTAAGGATCCAGATAAAAATCAGATCAGCCTGACACTGAGAATCCACGTCTCTATTCCAGAGGAAATATTTAATAGAACTGCGCTGCAGAACTCAAGTTAACAGCAGCCTAATGGCTAATGCGAGCTCAGCTTCACTCTGAAGAGTGTATTATTCTGTTGTGTTCGAAAAGCCTGTTAATCAGTCATAATGGCAGTTAATGGCACGGAGTGAAGAAGCAGACCGACTCAGGCTGTACAGCACACAAACCAGAAGCAGCCGCGAGTACTGAAGCTGATCGCAAATATATGGACTTCACAAGCCATAAGAGCCTTTCAGGAGTGCCATCTCGCTCTGATTTAATCCGGGAACAGACCAGAATAACTCATGTCCAACCCCAGTGAACTGACTACAGGAAAACAGCTACGCTATACAAGATGTTCACATCACACACTCCGGCATAACACAAAATGAATGAAGTAAATAAAAAAGAGGAAGTGGGACTGCAGAAGTCATCTGGATAAATGCAGGCGCGATCGAGCCGTACAGACGCGCACGGACAAGAAAGGAAAAGGGCAGTAATTCTTTATCAAGGCTCACAGCGAGGAGAACGAGAAAAAGCACAGACACACGCGCGCCTCATCATCTTCCAGCAGGCCTCACCATAACGACAGAGACAACACTCTCCCAACACTGAAGGCTGCGTCCTCTGTGCATGAGTGTTCCCACACAACCTGCTCATCTACACAAAGACCAACAGTAAAGCAAAGCACAACCACACAGCACGATCACAGGAATGTGAAAAAATATATTTGTGGCTTTTACCTGAAGCTTCATTTTCCAACAGGAATGCATTGGTGAATCCTTTGTAAGGGAGGATGGTACCTCCCTCTCCTCGTTTCTATCTCTTTCTCGTAAGCACACGCACAAACAAAGCCTTGTTGGAAAGGTTACATGTCCCCTGTGTAAATCCAGTGGGGGATGAGGTGATACTGAATGCTGAAGTGGCACAACAGCAGAGCAGGAACAGGACAAACTCAGGCCCTAAACGATGGCACACACACACACATCCAGCTACAGCAGCGAGCTGCCCTACATTCACCTTTCCCTTGTACGCTCACAGAAACACACGTTCCCTCGGCCACTACTTGTCCAGGCTTGCTCTAAGCTCGCAAACCCTCCCACAAAACCACTTCCTCCAGCTGACTCCAATCAGCAGGGAAGATCTCATACATTATTCATGAAGAGGCTGAGCTGTGGATGTGCTTTGAGCTTCAGAACTGTGCTTAGAGCCCGCCTCCCCGCTCACTGTTTGATGATGAGCTAGGGAAAATAAAGGCCCTCTCTTCCCTCCATCACCTCCGTCCGCCTGACAGAGTCCTTAATGCCGTTAAAGGCTTCCCGAAAATGATGGCCGTGTCTCGTTTTGACACAGAGGAACTAAAGAGAAGAGAAGCTAAAACAGGGCAATCACACAGAGAAAGAAATGAAGGACACGCAAAGATAGCTGGAAGGAGAAGGGGGGAAGGAGGCAGCGCTTCAGGGAGCACATAAGGCAGAATCTAATTTGTTAGAGAAATTACCATGGCTGAAACTAAGCCTATTCTACTCTAACCTGGATTTATGTTGCATTAATCGAACCACGGGGCTCATCTGCTTCACAAAGAGCACACGCAACACTTTCCACTGCAGCTCAGTCCCTTCACAGCACGCCCCATTCAACTAGAATCTATTTGGACAATAATAAAGCCTTCAGACAGCAAATGAAATAAAACAGTCTGTAAAAATACACACAGAGCAGTAGCAGGGTAGAGCTGTGACGGCGTTCGTAGTGTGCCTTAATGCCACAGTATTTACTTTACTGGATATTATAAATAAGACACTGCTTCATTTGCCATGTTAGAAAAAAGATGCACTAGGTTTCTGGTTACGGTTTTGTTTGTTTAATTCTTAAATAGCATAATTGACACATACATAGGGTTCACATTTGAAATGATACGGGTACTGGAACCTAGGATTTGCTACCGTTAGCCAAAGGTACCCCCCCCCCCCCCCAAGTATTTTACTCTCTCTGTAATAACAAAAAATATCATTAAAGTTGTAGAAAATAAGTCCAAACTTCTCAATTTCAACATTTTTTTAATCGTTTCGAACATTTTACACACCACACAAAATAAAACCTCTCTCTATCCCCCTCTCCCCTCCCAAAACCTCCAGTCTGTCACAGTCTGTCACCAGGGCACAGCACCAGCACGTGGTCTTGGCGATGTGTTGGGCTTCAACACACTGCAGAGGTGACATCACATGATCTCGTTCACTCTCTTTCTTTACTCGCTCACCCAGATGGGCTCGTAGGTACCGAAATATGGGACCAATTGATTTAACGTGCATTGGTACTCGGAAGTACTGACGTAATTCGTTCAGTAACCTGAGAAGCAGAGAGTTCGGTACCCAAGCCTACAGATACGGTCACAAACTATGTCTGATCCATATTCCTAAAACCAGATAGACAATAAAAAAAAACAGCAGCAGCAGAGATTAAGTCTTAGCTACAGATACATATCAAATGCAGTTTTTTCTATTTCGGTCACAGATCATATCTCAGTACCAGTAGCTCATACAGCACACACCACTGAGCACTCTCTCTCTCGCTCGTACACACACATTCACACACTTGTTTAAAACTTTTAAACACAGCTATATCAAACTAAAGCCGGTATACACGTTCCAGCCAAATTCAGTGATCCGATACCAAAGACAAAGCCCCACAACATGAATGCGTTAACTACATCAAAACACCTACACAGGTGACTAGATCTTTTTTTGAAAGCTATAGCTAGCCGCCTATGCAGCTCACCAAGTAAGGCTAAGGTTAGAGTGAGATCGACTCCTACACTCATATACAAGGTATCGTTATCAGGCCAGTCAGATATTTCTTTTGCTTAGAGGCAGATCCATGATTTTGTTGTTGTTGTTGTAACAAGAAAACAGGAACTATTTAATGCACACTGGACATGTGAGACACAAAAACAATGTCATCAATAACCTTTAAAATCAAACTCATCATATTAGCGGTTAGATTTATAATACAAGCGTTTAAATGAATGATTGTGGGTATAAAAGTTATATGATGAATTAGAAACTATTTTAGTTGAATCATTTCTATTGTAAAAACAGAACAGGACTTCACAGCTACATTGTAAAGTTCGGAAATAGTCACTGAAACAAAATAACTGGGAAAATGTGTTATTATTGTAGACTGACTGCATAAAAGTGCACGACTTCTGTCTTACTGTAGTCATGCACTAATGCTGTAGCCTGTGAAGCTACTTCTCCATTTCCACTTCCTCATAGCTAGAACTAAGCCAGATAGAGAATGTGGGTATCTGTGTGTGTGTGTGTGTGTGTGTGTGTGTGTGTGCGCGTGACAGAGAGAGAGAGAGAAAGAGAGAGAGAGCAGCAGCAGGCACAAGTGTCTTTACTGTATGTCACCATTCAAGACTGGAGCATGGTGACGAATCACAATGCCCTGGACCCTGGTAGATGGTTGGTTACTTTAAATTGCCCCCATTTGTGAATGAGGGTGTCCACGTGTATGTGCACGGTGCCTGCAATGCACATCGCATCCCATCCGGGGTGCATTCGTGTGTTTCCTGACCATGTACAGGCAACTACTGTAGATGAATGAATGAATAAATGAATGAAGGAATGAATGTTATTTAAGAACAGAGCAGGTTAAGTCACTTAGCAGAATATGAACTAAGCACCCCACGCACATTTCACCCTTGCTGGCCTGTCCTGTTCACGTGTCCCTTCCTTTACAATTCTAACTGGCTGCTATTAAATCTCCCAACATAGACTTTGATCAGTCAACATGGGCATGAGCCTAAATGGCGAACGGCCACTACTCTCCATGCTTAGAAACACCAAGTGTGGAAACAGTGTCTGCAAACTTTTGAGGAAATGCACAGCGCCAGTATGCTTATTTGTTCAAGACGATTATTTAATTGGTGTTTTGAGGGTGCTAGAGCCTTAAGCAGTAATAACAATCCTCATTTAATTAAATCATAGACGCAACACAAGTGAGTGAGAGAGACTGATTAAGTTAAACCATAGATGTAAATATTATTTAAAGTGTTCCTATTCCATTTTCATGTTTCATGCTAAAGATATTAAGTGTTCGGTCAAATTTATTACAAAAGAGTGAATTTTATGGATCATATATTATGGACTACATGGAATTTCCCAGACCTTTATTGCAATAGTTTATCTACAACAGTGTCATTTATTTTCTAATCGACAATGAGAGAGAGAGAGAGAGAGAGAGAGAGAGAGAGAGAGAGAGAGAGAGAGAGAGAGAGAGGACTAAAGGTAAGAAAACCAAAGAGGGCTGATGTCGGCTAAAGGAGACATCACATAACCCCCGGGACATGAAATTGCAATGTAATAGTCCTTTTCGGCTCATATTCAAAATAAAATCATACATACTAATGGGAGCCAGAGGCCCTGTCTCCTCTAGGGAAGTCTCTCCATCAGGAGCGTGCAGGAGATTGATAGCTGGTGCGGTGCATACCAAATCCATCAGCCTCAAATACAGTCATATTCCTCCAGCACTCTGCTTAATATTTTTCATCAGTAGGGGTGAAGAGGGACACATAAGAACCTGTCTGCAAATCCAGTATATATAGACGAAATATATTTCCACAGTATGCACGCTCATTACTATTCATTAATATCCCCAATGATCTGCATTTTAAAAAAAGGTCTTTCGTGACAGGTTTAAACAAAATCACCATATGTTTGTTCCCATATAAAAGCCAAGTCCTGTCAAACCAGTGGGTGACTTTCTTAGCGAACTCAGCCGTGCATTTTAAATCCAGTTTTCGCTTTACGGGAGCCGCTGGATATAATCAAAATCGGACGGAAAATTATGAAGGCTTTTCAGTGCAATTAAAATTGAATAAATGCTATTATGTGTCCTAATTCACAAAACTGCCCACAAAGTTTTACATTTTCTGCAGGATTTTTCCCTGAAAAAAACATTTGAATGGATAGAACAATATTTCTGCTTTCGATAGTATATTTGG
>JAQQZR010000038.1:15971983-15982119 GCA_030068235.1 Notoglanidium macrostoma
ACACAGAAAGGCACCCTGGGTGACCCGGGGATCGAACCCAGGACCTTCCTGCTGTGAGGCGACAGTGCTAACCACCAATATAATATATATTATACATAATATTAAAAATATTTTCACTGACTGCAAAAAATAGACCACGAGTGGACGGGGAGTTATCGATATTCCCCCTGTATTGCCGGAACTGCCAGAGTTCATATCTTGGCAATGCCCTGTGCGCATTAAATTCAAAGACGGTGTAAAGTATTCCCTACAGATCACAGTGGCAAAGTTTCAAGACATACGATAAAGGAGGGCCTGAGGCTGAGCCCCTGAGGAAAGCATACAGCAGTGTGTGTGTGTGTGTGTGTGTGTGTGTGTGTAACGACTGTCCAAGTGCTGCAGCTACTGATGGATATGAGGGACCCATATGATGGATATGTCAAAACCAAGACGATCTGTTGAAGCTGCTCAGTGGAGACATCAGTAATCGTATTCTGTCAAGTCCACTTAAGATGCTGCCACATGTTGAAAGCATTTTTTAAGGGGTGGAGTTAAGGGTAAAAACTGCTTTTATGATTAAGGCGGCCCACAGTGAAAGAAAATGAGCATTAGAACTAGGCAGACTGTCTGTAGTGCAGATAAGATGTGCGCTTTAAAGTATATTTTCATCATCTTTGAAAGAGCACGCTTTTCTTCACATTGCCATTTCGAGCACCTGTGTGAAGCAGCAAGGATACCTGAAAACTTTGCTGCAGACTTTGCTGTAAGGCACTGGTGATGCCCGAATCCTCAATTTAAAATGAGTGCAAAAGTGAGCATGAAAAAACGTGCCGTGCTTTTGCTTTCTGTCCTACTAAAAAAGCTAACCAAGCTGGCGGCGTATGCAAATAAAGCTTTCCGATTTGTATATTTACTCACAAATAGTGATAAGCACATATTCTGAGCTCTGCTGATAGTACTACTAATGTCAAATACTGACTAACAGAAGTTGCTGAGGCTCAATTCCAGAAATCAAGCAGCACTTTCACCTCTTTCAGAGAGATTAGAGTGTTGACGAAGCTCAAAAGCATCCAAATAAGATAGCGCAGGCATTAAAACCCAGCCACTGCACAGTAAATACCCTCAAGCAGCCTGACGGCTTCACTTTGTTATTTGCAGTGCTGCAAGGCTGATGAGCTTTATTAGCATAGCAATCCATTCAAAAACTCCAAAAGCAAGGCAAAATCTGGGAAAGGACAGATTTGGACAGAATTTTTTTTTTTTTTATTAATTTGTCCTATGACAAACAAAATTACAAAATAATGAATTGTATGGACATGAGGAAAACTCTCGGGGTCAAACAGTCTGTTTCTTCCTTTCCTATCATTCAGCTCTGGTTACATCAGCCAGGCTTCAGATGGAAAATCATTACAACTAGAAATGCGGGTATTGCATAACGTGTGTGATAAATGCAAGGCTGATCAGGCCTACAGAAACACGGGGTAGATGGATCTGGTTCGTGTCTTTTGGGGTGTTTCTACATTTCCTCAACTGCAACGGTGTGCACAAAGTTAATACAGCAGAAAGGCAGCTTTCCACCATGTGCAGATAAAATAAAACCATTTAGAAATGGGAAAGTTGCTCGATATTATGTCTATTTCTGCAGTAATGCTAGTTTCATGTGCGATATTCGCACGTCCAATGCCAAAAGCATTCAAAGAGAGCCTGTGAGAAGGTGCTCATTCACATACACATCAGCAGAATGCATATATGTAAATGCATGTCCGCGTAGTTTAGCATTATTTGATGTGCTATTGCGCATACACACTGCATGCTTCTGATGAACTTTTACAGCCGTCTCCCCGAGATCCAAAGACATAAAGAAGCATGAGCAAGCGAGCTATACTGAATATCAGCATGGCTGCGATCCGGCCATACGATAACAGAACAATTGTGAGTGTGATATTGTTTTTATGCAACAGTTCCATAAATAAGAAATTAATATGGGGTAACAGACATTTCAGACATGATAGGGTCAAAAAATGTGTTTATTTTTGCAAAAACAGTTCTCAAAGAAAAGAAGCCAGAGCGGTAGTGGCGACACCCCTATAGGGAACCGTCGTAAACAACGACAGAGGCCAGATTCTGTGTCACGGAGACGATGAATACTTCCAAACATTGACATTCACTTGCTTGCCTTTCAATAAGCTGGAAGTTGATCAAATAACAGCATTTAAAAATTGTTAAAAATTAATTGTTTTAACCTGCTAACGCTTGTATTAATTAATAGTTATAGCCGAAGGCAGCTCAGCAAGCTATCAAGGCCAACGTTCCCATTTCACTGATGAGTTTCAGTTAAATCACTTTTAGTTACTGAAGAAGGGTAAAGTTAAATATCACTTTGTTCTGGTTATCAACGAATTTATGATTACAGATTGCTGCACTGCTACCATGTTAGTACATCTGATTGATTTTAATGCGACTACAATTGGCTGACCTGATATTAGCTAGTTAGCTTGCTAGTCTTAGACAAGCTAACAGGAACAATGAGAATTTGTTCTTGATAAAATATAGATCACATAACCTTTTGATTTGTGGTGAACATCACACACGATGAGGGAGAGAGAGGCCGCCCTGAAACAACAAGTCTGAGTGATGCGCTACTGCTGCAGAGACTTGAGTCCCCCTTGAGATCTGCACTGAATGATTGGCTAGCAGTTGTGCGCTGTACGTGGGACCTCAGGTAGCTTGAAGCCTCAATGAGCGTTTATCTGTTTCCACATAGTCATTTATTGTGTCTGCCTTCCCAGGTGGTTACGATGTGTTCGCTACCCTCGGTGGCGTTGGAGTGTTCTTTTCTGCTTTGTGTGTGTTTGGTTCTGACTCCCTTTCGTTTTTTCGTAGGCCTCGCTGTTGAGTACTAGGAGTATAAAAGATCCGTCGTTCACAAGAGTCGGTCTCTCGAGTAATGTGGCGTCTCTCTGCAGGCCTTGCAGTGGGAGTGCGCTGGCATTTGGTGGTGTATAGGAATCGGACTTAAAGCAACTCCTACAGAACTGAGATCGGAACTCCTCTTCAGTTTGTTGCGATTACTTGATGCAGAACATGTTCACTGTTTGCTTTAGGTTTGCTCACACATGCATGCAACCTGACCCAAACGCCGTTCCCTTTTACCATGACAATACTGAAACCATTTAAAAAAAAAATGATTTTATTGATTTAGAACGTACATTTGTGTCAGCCCCCCTTTTTATGTTATACACACGGTATGCTTTTATGATGTTTTTACACAATATACACAAAGCACAGGTTTAAGAACACAGATTTCCATCTTTTACGTACCTGGAAACATGGTGACATGTGGGATCGCCCAAACTGCACTAGAAGCCAGCGAGTGATTAAACTAGATTTTGTGGAGCAGTACGATGCTTCTCTAGCCCGCTTTTAGAGCTCTGCTTAGACAACACAGAGCATTGCATCCAATCTATCTCAAGCATGCAATGATGTCATACCAATCAGGCCAGTATTGTCACCAACCATGTCATAAACATGACATTTCATGCAGCAACTGCTTAACAATGAATTCACAGTACATCACTGAGAAGTGTCAAAGAAGCCAACTCGTTATGTTGCAGCTCCTTCATGTCTGGATACGAATAGCAATTCAGCTAAGATGCAACCAAAAAAAAAAGGGAACATACTGGCATGTACAGGTCACCTGGGCTGCTTCTTCCACTTCTGAAACTGAATCTAAGGTAAAGGGAAGTGATCTTTTTTTCTTAGAAGAGGAGTTGTGTGCAATAGGTAGGGGAGTTATATCCCTCACTCATCACTGAACTGCAGTGCATGCTGGGAGACCAAAGCATACAGTATGTCCATCTCTTTAGTTCCCAAACTCTGTAGGAAGAACATAAGGGATGTCAAATGTCAGCCCTAAGCCAAAGCCACAATGGACAGAAACAGAGACTTGCTGATAGCAAAACAGAAAAAGCTCATCTAAATGTTTCTGCTCTACACATAACCTAGTGGTGATAAAACACGACCAACTAACGGTTAATTACAGATTCGGCAATGTGAATGCTGAACAGTCGAGGTTTATTCAAAATGCCGCACGTTTCTCTGTTCTTCGGAGGTTTGATAAATTATGGTCATTATGGACAAACTACAAGTCTGGAACAACTGCTGTCTGATTACTCTGTTGCAGTGACTGATGGCTGCGTTCAGTCTCTGCTGTGTGAATTGCACCCTCGCTGTTAGAGTTTTAAAGTAAAAAATGCCAAATATGACGGCTCGGTGCTGACAGCAGCGCGTTAAACCAAGCTACGTTTCCTTCACACATGCTTCATCACACAGACAGAATGAGAGGCCACTCGAGAGCACCTGGGCTGACTAGCCTGCAGCACTCCAGCCTCGAGTTCTATTGTGTGTGAATAACAGTAGCGCTGCTTGGGCAGCACGTTGTCTTAGCATGTCTTTTGTGTTTGGCCACTTGGGCAGAAGCCTGTGGGAGTCTTGTCAAAACCCAGAGTGAAGCTGAGTGCACGCAGTTAAACCCAAACAAGCCACTGTGGTTAATGCGGGAAGAGTTTAAACGTCCGAACTAGGCGATTGAAACCCAGGGGCTGCAGCGGATATAAATACAGCGCAGGAACAAACGTGCACGGGAATCATGAGCACCATTTGTCTGGTGGGTGTGCGAGTACATTTTGTCCTCATTAGTTTCAATGTAGTTACTGAATATTTGATCATAGTTACTGAATTACGGATAGCGGATTAATAAGCTGGGTCTTTTCAGGGATACAGCTGGAAGCGGCGCGCTCTCCTTCTCTTGCTCTCGTAAAGGGTCCGTGAGCAATGACTTCACATGCTTGTTTTTGGCCTTGGCTACTATGACATACTCATTACGGTCATTCTCCGATCACGTTCCTCAGTCTAAAGCAGAAGGTGAGTTGAGGAGTTTAAGCTTCTCCTGCACAGCTGCAGAAGAGGGGGGGAAAAAGTGCTGGTAAATATTAAGCCTGAACACACACTGACTGCCACATGCAGCAGTGATTCTGTAAAATAAACCCGGGCTCAAACATTGAAAATCCACTGCACACCACATATCAGTCCGCTGAGGTCTGATAAGGTGGCTGCATGTGGTTCAGGCTGTGAGTCTGAAGAGAATCAGGCACGGAGGCCTGGCATGGCCTTATCTGTAATTACACTTTCCAGATGAGCCTAGCCCCGTGAACAACACAGCGGGCCAAGAGAGCTAATGATTCAGTATAGGCCTAGTCTTTCAGTCTCCGCTAGGCGCTAATCGCTGAACTAAGCCACATTTTCCATCGTAGGCAGTCAGGGAGCTTTTCTGAGGCTTTCGCGTCAGTGTGTCTTTGAACAGAAATCAACATGAACCTTGTACCAGGAATGGGTTCTATCTTTTTTCTTTTTTTTTTTTTTACTTCCCTCACACACTTGCGTTTTGCTCAGTCATGCTGCTCTAGTTCTCTTACTGGAACCCAGCTGTCTACAAACCCCCACCCCCCACCCTTTTGCTAGTGTGGCTTCCTCTAGCTTAACTACTTCCTTTAACGCAGCTCAAATCTGACAGCAAGAAGTAGGTTATATTATACTGCCTTACAGAGTAGATCTGCATCATGACTCCCAGATCTGTGATTTCGCAAACACCAAAATGTAAACTCGCAACACAGACAGCAAATCCCAGCATGTGTTTACATGACCTGCAGGATGACACGAAGAGGACCATGAATCTCCGCGGCACTTCTGATTGTGATGCCCCTCCCAAAGAATAAGATCTTATGAACATGGAAGAACAGGCGTATAGGAGACACACCTGTTTGTCCCGGTCCTTCTCCTTGGCCTTTCCGCTGCTGCCAGACCCCCTGGAGGAAGTGACATCCCGGGGGATGACAGAGATCTGATGCAGTGGCATGTTCATCCCAGCAGGCCAGTGTAGCGCTCACAAACACAGAAACCAGTCCAGCAGCAGCAGCAGCATGATGGAGAGAACCATTAATCACAACCTGAGAGATGGTTGATGGAGACAGAGAGAGAGAGAGAGAGAGAGAGATCATTTTGATAAACAGGACTCAAACAATAAAGCATAACTAATAAAGCTTAACATAGCTAACCACAAAAAGCATTCACTACTAATGACAGCACTACTCAGCAAGTGAAAATCTAACAAATACCTGAAATCATCTACATACGTCATCAGCACACCGATTCATCTGCCCATTAAGCATTTAATTGGATCAAAGATGTTCCCACAAAGGCTTGCGTCTGCTTTATGTGAAATGTGCGATCTTTATAAAACGTGTACGTGGCAACCGTAAATCAGCGACAATTATAATGTGTCATCACGGCAGAGGCATAAATCCTCCAATGCACTGATACGAGTCCACACACCCTCTTGCTTTTTACAAATAATGAGATGTTTATTTAAAGAGAAGTATGTGCTCATATCCTGCTGGGAAGTCAGAAATGTCCAATTATTAATAGCCTGCATTTCTCAGTTCTACTCTTTAGGCTTTGTGACCATCTGTTGCTGCCCTGACAGCAATTAAATGGCTTCACTTCAGTGACTGTGCTAACCTTACCACATGGGCAAACTGCCACAACACTTAACCCATCAGACAAGAGCATAGAGCACAGCATGTCCACGCAGCATTCGCCAACGTTCAAACTGTAACTAATGATCAACGGCATAATGAAAATAAAAACGCACCCTTCACCCTGACTGTTGATGAACGTCACCTCATCAACTGAACTTTCACCCTCTGTGCTCTGGCATTACAGAACACGGCAAAGTGCAAACCAGCCTAATGGCCCAAAAATCAGCGGACAGGGAAATACATTAAAATATATCTTGATTAAAAAAAAAAAATCCTTCTGTGGACGCCATTAAAACTGAATATGCATTATGGACAGTTTGCATCCAGAAAATAATGGACAAACCAGATGAATTAATTCTGTTCCATCTGTCCTGCCAAAAGGAGGGTGATTCACTCAATCGGCCTTCAGTGGAACATCTGGTCAGCGTATACAGACAGGGCTCTCACGACAGGCCCGGCATCATACCAGACACACATCCCCATCAGTGATCGATAAGACACACCGATTTCTCCACAGCAAAGCGGCACCTGGCATGAGATCAAGATGCTGAGGAAATGTTTGATAATGAGATAAGACTCACCAAGCGGTGATATAAAATCTAAAGACGTGCTTGGTCCTGGGTTTAAAAAAAAAAAAAAAAAAAAAACCAACCTTAGACTACGGTTTAAAACTTAGAACAGATTACATATTTTTATCTTTTAGGATGGTCACCATATCAGATAAGGCGATCATAGTGCCATAAATTCCTGTCTTATTCGGGAGACTGGCAACACCACACGTCCTTACGTGTCATCAGGGAGGAGGGTCAAGAAACTGTCAATCATAAAGGAACACGTCATAGGAGTTGACAAACTCAAAGGCAAGCCCATGCCAGGCAGGGTACTGCAAGGTACCGACGCTACCTGCCTAACCGTTGCGCATTCACGCTGTTGTGTAATGCCTCCCCATTTCCTGCCAAAGCTGGGTGGATCGAGAATGTGAAAAACTGCTTACAGAATGCCATCCCGCTAATACAATCTCAATCCTAACAAATACGTGCTATTATTATAAACCACTCCACCACAGTACTGAGATTTATAGTGTAGCCAAACCCTACCTAGCAATCCAGCGAAACACGACCAATCATGTGTTCAAGAACAACTTGGAACACATTTTCTTTCTTTGCGGTTTTCCGCTTCACTGGAAGAAGTCCTGATCTACCTATTCACCGCGTTTCAGCGCCTCCTTTAACTGCAGAGTGCTACAGGTCATAGAGGAGGAAAGAGCAGGGTCTCTGATGAGCTCCACTCTCTTATCAATCCAGCACAGTTACAGCAGCAGGGCTCTGAAATCCACAATTTTCCAGCTCCCATGCCTTGATACCGACTTCAAAATGAAGGCCTGCACTGTACAGAGTGCTGCTATCGGTGTGTGTGTGCACAAAGCAGGGTGGGTTGCAAGCTGGAGCTTCAGTATGAGAGTGACCACAATTTTGACCACAGTAGCGCCGAGTTGGGCAGTGTGAAAGAGAGAGCGATGCCAAAATGAGCATCATGAGAAGCACTGTAGCACACTGCAAACTAGCAGGTGGGGCTCGTTTTTTTTTAAACAAGAGCCGACATCCTTAAAAGACCTGAAAATAGGAAGGAAATTAGTGAATCAACTTAATAAAACTTAATCAGCATTTTATCTTAAAAGTTTAGTTGAGCACTTCATTTGGAGGTTCCTATAAAGCAATGCTTAGTAAATTACTCGGCTTCTTGAGACTTGAGATCGATGAGCTGCTGTTGACGTCGACGATGGCCTGAGGTTAATAAAGCAATTGCTCGGTCATTCACAGATCTTTCAGCTTCAGCTTTCGGAGAGAATAACATACACTCGGTCATACTGTCCTGCACTGAAACGGTGTGCATTTAATCTAATCAAAGTTAGATTTTTTTTTTTTGTTTCTGTTCAGATCAGACCAATCGTAACGGTTCACATTTGCAATCACAAGCACGCCAAATATGCATTTAGCTCGACAGTACTCGGTTTCAGTAGGTTCCTTCCAGCGTTGCGTGAATAAATTCCCCAAATATCAAGGAAATCTTCAATTTGCCCATCCTTCCACTAACTACGATCACTGCTGTTGCTGACTTTCATTGTTACTTTGCTGCTGTGAGGCCACACATCTGATATGTATTCGCCTTAGGTCCACATATGAAAGTTGCTCAGGTCGGCTTATAAATGATGTAATGTTTGTGTCCAGAAAGTCCTGAAAAAACCTGATCCGCGTCACAGGCAGAAAACAGCATGTGGTAACGTGAATGTAGCTGAAGGATAAAATGAGTCTTAGCCAGATTTTATCCAAAACCAAATGAAATAAAACCTCAGACTTTAGAGCAATCTGCACGACGTAGCCTTTGATCCTAAAGCTGCAAATCAATTCTAAAAGAACAGATTCGAGTCTGCTAGTTAAATATATAATCATTTTATTGATACGTCGACTTCCTTGGATGCCTCGATACAGTTAAGTGAATCTGAACTGCTGCGTTTCTTCCTGATCAGACAGATACAGACACACCCGAGCATGTGCACACGTTCACACGCATGCATATTCAGAGGGCAGGCATGAACTGTATTATTCATATAGCGCAGTCTGTTTGGATAGCATCCACGGAGCCACAGTTTTTGTGGGTGCGGCCCTGAGATCCAGGATTTTAATGTCAGGCTCATGCATTTATAACGTTCAATCACACATTTGTTATATTATAATACACATAGAACATGTAAGTCGCTCTGGATAACGGCGTCTGCTAAATGACATAAATGTAAATAATACATTTATATAAATACATCAGTATTAAAGGAATAGGGTGTCAAGAAAACTGGCATTTAAGACTTAATCCTTTTAATTCAAGATGTTGGAGTAGAGAGCCTAAACACACACACAAAAAAAGTCACTTACAGCTCAATTACAGGCTGCTTTACTGTTTATTATGACAGATTCAATGTTTTATTCAGAGAAGAAAGACGTGAGAATGAAAATAAAACACCATCATTATGTTTTTGAAAGCACTATTAGTCAACCGTATAGATTTGCATATGTAACGTTCACACACAATGCTGTTAACATATAAGGGGTTTGGCAGTATTACATAGTAAGCACTATTTCTAATCTAAACCTCCAGAACACCGTATAACACCAACTGATGCATCTTTACCACGTTACATTTCACAAGGGTCTTACTTTAAAACATTTATTTCTCTGAGAAATGTCATTATTTTAATATTCCTGTCTCTGCCCTTGTGAATTTGTGCACATCAGCCAGTGTTATGTTCTCCTACGATCACACTGAATTCATTTCAATTTGCTAAATATCTGCAGCCGGAACATCCAGGAGCATCTGCAGGCACGTCCATGACGTCCGGGAAGCAGTTCTGTAATATCCCTGTACACTTTCTCAACGTTTAGATTATGCAATAACGGTTATTTAGAGAAGTGAAAAATACACAGCACTCAAAAATCGATTTGGAAGATCTATACAAAAATAAAAGGCACCAATAGACAGGTAGTGTTAAATGTCACGGTCTAAGTGTTG
>JAQQZR010000038.1:15982219-16002038 GCA_030068235.1 Notoglanidium macrostoma
CTGAAATTGACTGAAAATTGGAATTGTTTGGAAAGGTAGGATAAACTGAGATAATGAAACAAATTTGTTAATCAGGTCACGAATACAGAGAACACGGTGCACCAATTCGAGCACATGATTAAAGCTGTGCTTTGCCTAAGGGAGAACCCAGTGTTCTCCTGACAGCTCTCTTCCACAGGCTTGAACAAGCAAGCCCCGCAACACAGTCAACCTCTATCAATCACATCAGGACTTCTCTACAAAGCAGAGCAAATTTCAGAAACATCTGCGCCCCATGGTAATTTGGGAATGCAGAATGTGCGTGTTCATCCACAACATTCTATACACATTATATATATATATATATATATATATAGAGGGAAGAAAAACTAAACAAAACAAAAAACCACCACATTGGCTGAGAACACGTTTTGCCTGCACAACTGGATTAAAAGTCCAGGATAAAGGAAATTTACAACCACATGGTGTCCAAGTTAGAGCAAGTAAAGGTAATTTTAGATCTACGGTTACAATAAGCTTCTTCACTTTTCTGAAGTCGAACTCGGCACCAACATCAGCAACAGCGATGCCTCCATCATCACTCAAGTCTAGTCCTTCTCGTTACTAATTTGCATGCGAGGCCTATTCTTAAAATATACTTTAAAACCTTTGAAGAAAACCCATTTCAGATTTTGGACCTTGCGGTGACCTTGAGTCTGGCGAATAAACGGTTGGACAGATGGATTGAAGAAGAAAGTCATTTAACATTCCGTTAAAAAGAAAAATACACTCAAATGGACTGCATTCAAATATCTCCGAGTGATCCATCAGTGAGTAGCCAGTGACTGCGTTGTGCTGTTAGGGGAAGTGGGGACTCTGGACATTCAGCAGGAAGTGCTGAATTGAGTATTATTGATTTATCATTGCGCACTGAAGCGAATGGCAGCGGCGGCCAAATCCTCGACCTTAAATAAAAGTGCCTGGTTGCTATGCTACCAGTAAAATGATGAACAGCATTTGCAGCGGTCAGTCATGAAACTCTTCAGCATTTCTTTCACAGGAAGGGTATTTATGCCTGTCTGTAAACGTGAACATGGGTTTCCTCTGGATTATCCGGTTTCCTCCCACCTTTGTGTGTGTGCATGGCGCCCTGCAATGGACTGCCCATGCTGGTTGTATTTCTGGCTCACGGGCAGCGTTCAATGGACAGAATCGTGATAAACAGATCATACAGTCACAAAGTGCGTCATTATCGCTCTCAGAGCATTACAGCAATTGATTATTTCTAGGGCTTTTGTCCATGTTTTCAAGGACCTTTCCAATAATACATCACGCCACTCTACATACGTGTTATGACTGAACACTGCTGGTTGACTGAGAGTTGCAATCAGTCTTTCACGTGAGCCGTTTTCCAGGAAATGTTATCACTGGAGTACAGTAATGGTATTTCCAGTAATTCAAAAAAAACAAAAAACAAAACACACTCTGAATGATTCTTAAGCAGTCGTTCTGCCGTCAACGTGTACCCGAGGGTTATCTGCTCCCTTATCACATCATATCAGAGTTTGTCAGAGTCACTTCCCATTGAAAATAGCTTCAAAGCTGGAGATAAATATGAAAGCCAAAAGAACAAGCAGCTGGCATTCGGCTACGATTCAACTCCATCTATTTCTTTAACTGTATACAAAATTAAATTCTGCAGTAACGCAGTTTTCAGTGAGTTAGGAACTTGAACACCAGCACAGACAGAAGGAGAAGACAGGCAGAGTGGGTAGAGCTGAAGTGCACTCGTATATCATTCATGCATACAGTTGTGTCTCAGTGCTAGGGAGTGGTGCTGAGAGCTGGTTGGATTGTTACGGGTGGAAAAATAAGCTGAGTGTCAGGAAGGAAAAGCGAGTATCCAGCTGAGCCCTGAGCCCAATCCCTGACACCAAAAGCTCCAGAAAGTGTCAAAACAGAAAGCCAAGTTAACATAAGGCACCCAAGGAGACACAGCACTGTTCTAATGACATCTGTTCAGACTTCACTTCAAATATAAATAACAACCAACTGACATTTCTGACGTTTCAATGGTGGATTGCTTAAGGTCAGATCAAGTTCACAGGAAAAGGATCCATGCGTACCGTGCTTTATATTGTATCTTGACTGATACGTAGTCTCAGTTACGGGTTATGCCGTCTAGTTCTTAATAAACCAGGCAGCCTGGAACGTGCCCTTCTGTTCAGCACAATCTAAGATAAGAACATTAACACCAAAGACAACAAATGTGCCTAAGCTATTAATTTTCATCCCTGTATGTGTCTAGATGAATGACTTTCCAATTTCTGAGATTCTTGTAATAACCTAGGATCTACCGAAGAGGAACTCTTTTCTGTTTCTCGCTCCTGCAATCACAACGGTGTAAAAACAGCAATAAGGGATAAGCGGCTCTGCGATGTCTCCCATGACGGAAATTTAGTTAAATCTGTACATAACAACATTGCGTTTATCTCAAAAGGCGCAAGCAACTACGTGAACAAACAAACAAAAATCATCACAGCAGTTATGTTAAATAGGACTACTAGATCCAGGTATTACCATGCAATCTGTACTTGCCAATCATTTTTGAACATTTCCATCCAAATAGAGAATGATAAATGCATGGCCTCTCCATCTACAGGGGGAAAGCATCTTTTTCCTTCACATAATTGAAAAAGTATTAAACACACGAACTACCAAAACGTTTATCCAGATTGAAGATGAAGTCTCACCTGAGAACGCTGCTGCTGTTATAATCGATGAAAGGCAGTGAGAGCAAATTAGCGCCGTCTTTGTTCCCTACTTGTTTTTATTCATACCATACTAAATTATATGAATATAAAAAATGCTAATGGTGTTCAAGAGCACTATGGACTTGAGGGATGACATCACCTCAGATAAGACACAATCAATACCCATTAGTTACACAGTGCCGTGTTGAACAGCCTAGTGAACGTGATCCATAAAGCAGACCCATTATAAACCATCACTTTTGTTTTGAACAACTTTCACACCAACCCAAGGAGCGATATGACAATAAAAGGGGCTCAAGATCATACCCTGGAGCTGTGAGACACCAACAGCATTCATGAAAACTCTGACGTATCCATTTTATTTTTTGTGGCTTGGCTCTCGGCAGCACCGTAGGTCAGGACTGAGCTTGCCAGTCACAGTCATCTTGTAGGGTAGTTTAGTAGTTATCTGTAATTTAGCACTTTAAGTCTGTCTCATTTGTTTCAAAATGTCCTTGAAAAGTGGTCAGAAAAACAGCAAGCTTTTTTCATTTAAATGTCCCCCAGACATCTGCACTGCGTCTAGTTATATTCATGAGGAATACGAGACATACTGACCATGCCGGAGGCTAATGCTATATCTATAGTCCGCTCTGACTGACCTTAGCCAAAAGATGTTCCTCAGGTTCACAGAGCAAAATATCTTTAGAAGAGTTCCACCAGGCAAACTCCTACTTGCGTATATTCGTGCTAATTACTCAACGAATTTCTTTTCAAAAATTTCCACAACTTCCAAACTGCTCAAATAAGCGAACAAGAATTGTGATGGACCGAGGGCTTTAAACATAACCTTCAGGCTTGTGAGATGCACGCATCAAGCATTTTATTAGGAACACTATACCAATACTGGATATCTCCTCACTGTGCTCGCAAACCACAAAATGTTGACACGAGTTGCACACTCATGCTGAGAATCTCATGTTCTACTACATCCCAGAGCTGTTCTACTGGATTCAGATCAGGTGACTGGGAAGGCCTCTGAAGAACACTGAACTCATTGTCATGTTCATGAAACCAGTTTAAGTCGATTTTTTACTTTGTGACATGGTGCATTATCATGCTGGAAGCAGCCATTTGGATACAGGTAAATTGTTGCCATGACAATACAACAATACTCAAACAGGCTGTGGCGTTCAAGTGACGATTGGTACGAACAGGCACAAAGTGCAGCACCAAAACATTCCCCACACCATTACACCACCTCCACCAGCCTGGACTGTTGACACAAGGCAGATTTGGTCCATAAGTTCATGCTTTCGGCACCAGACCCTGATCCCACCATCTGTGTGCAGAAATCAAGATTCATCGGTCCAGGCTACATTTTTCCAGTCTTGCTATTCTCGGCTGAAAGAAGTGGAATCCGACGAGTTATTCTGCTGTTGTAGTCCATCCACCTGAAGGGCTGACATGTTGAGCATTACCACAATCTTTTTATTGCACAATTCTGAGTACCCTCTAGAGACTGCTGTGGATGCAGATCAGCAGTTACAGTAATACTCATACCAGCCCAACCAACTCCGGCATCAACAGTCATGCCACGGTCACAATCACTGGGATCACATTTTTTCCCCCATTCTAATGTTTGAGTTGAAAACTATGCAAAGCTGCTGCATGTTTCTAACATGCGTGACGGTAAACAAAGGTTAGTATTGCTCATTGAAAGGAACGGAGGATTTGAGAAAAGTCTACAGTCGCTTTTCCAAAAGTACATGCATCCTAGTTTTATATTGATGGCATGGACCATCATCTCTCTCTCTCACACTGTGTTCTGCTTGGGGCTTCCTATCTGACTTCTAATACACGTCAGCTCTCAGCCACACCCTGAAATCTACTGCATAACCACCAAGAGTGTGGAGAAAAAAATGGTTCCCCCAAGCAAAAAGGGAAGACGATCTCAAATACACCTGTTCTAAAACAGATTTATAATGAGCACGCTGCTAGAGGATTAAACCTAAAACTGACTGTAGAGTAACTACAAATGTTTACGCTTATTTAATGTGAAAGTCTGTCTGGGATTCAAGAACGCCACCTTCGGCTGGGTGCGTGTTTTTTTTTTTTTTAAATACTGTTCAGCAAAGTGTAAAATCAAACACAGGCCTGTCGTACAGAAGAGCTGAAGAGATTTACTCTTCACATCACTATCTTACAGTGTAATGGATGTACTATGCAAGCAGTGAGATGTAAACGAGATAAGACACGGATGCCAGTTTTCTCTAGAGTACTGAACTAAAGGAGTGATACACTACGTAATTATCTGTCAACCTATTGCCAAAAAAGAACAGACATTCAGTTCTTCTCAAAGTCCTATAGGATGCAGGAAAACCCCAGTGATAGTGTCAGAACTATCTAAAATGATTAATTCATTCAGTTATCTTCAGTAACCATTTTATCCTGAGCATTGTTGCAGCAGACTTAGCATTTATACTGACAACACTGGGCAGGGAGGTGAGAATAGGGACACTAGTTCACTGTGCACACACACATTCACACCTAATGGTAATTTAGCTAAGCCGATCCACTGGAAACTGAAAGAAACTCTCACAGGCACATGGAGAACAAGTGAAACCCAAGCACAGGATAGAACTAAGGACCCTGGAGCCGTGAGCCTGCAATGCTACCCACTGTGCCAATCTAAAATTACTTACCAGGAAATCAATCACTGCAGTGCTTTTACCGTGATTCATTTTGCATCCTATAATAATGGCTCCCTGGAAAGCACCCATCAACAAGTGTAATAATTATAAGCAAGTTTATCAATAGGAGCACAGCGTTCACTTGCTTGGCTCCTTTGACAGAAAAATTCTATGGCACAACAATAATTACAAGCAGGCCTTTGACTAGTCTGTTGTTTGACTTTTCATTTCTATTAGTCACTCTGTGGAGTGGAATTCACCAAAGCGTAGTACAGCTCTTAGTACAGCCAACTTGTCAAAAATGGAAGGTTTGCATTGCAGTAAATTGGAGGAATAGTTTTACATTATATTGTATGCAGTGCTAAGAACTGTCCTTCAAGCCGTCAGTGATCCTACCATTTACTACATGCTCCAACGTAGGAACAGCTGCAGGCCTGTCATTTCCTCTGCACCTGCATACGCATTAAAATTACTTAAAAGATGTGTTCAAATACTGCACGCACTCAATTATTAAGCAGCCTACAATTTTGCCAGAGAGACAAATATCAGCACTGTTGTTACACGACGCATTCACGTATTTTAATGCTACACCATGGAATGCTAAAATTGTTGCTTTAATCTCAAATAAACTATGAAGATGCTGTCATTTAATCATGGATGTGAATCAATGCTTCAAATTTTTTTTTTTTAGAATGTTTTGGTCACTGACATGATAGTTAGTTTAATTTGACTTTCATCAGAAAAAAAAAATCTAGCAGCCACCTTTCAAATAACTCTGAGACTTTTAATTCTTTCTTCACAGCAACTAACTATCCTTTGAGGAATTTGTTTAAGCACCTCCGACGTACAGTTAGGACAAAACTCAAATCCTTACTCACAACATATGCTCACTACTTAGGGTATAGCCCCAGTATTGCAGACCCTACATAGTGCACTTTATGCTATTTAGGATTCAGCCACATAATAAGGGATTCCGATAAAGTGCTGTTGGAAAGAAACTACTTTTAGGTCACGTTACTTGATATTTTTATTTAAATAGAAATGAAGACAAAAAAACCATTATGAAAGAAATACCTTATGATAGATTTATATATCAACTAAAACAAGAGAAAACTATATATTCAAAAATGGATTCCTTGAAATCCATAACTGCATCGAACAGTAAAATTATTTCTGATCGACTTAGCATGTAAACCTCGGGTCAAAGGAAAACGTAGCATTGAGACAATGCTGTTTATATCATCTGAAGGAAAAGCGTAGCTGAGATGTTCTCAGTGACTACATGCACAAGACAGAGCCCAGGGCTGTCCATCCTAGCACTAGATAAGCACGTACGGACAGTAATTATGACATTATTATTTAATTATATATTTAAATATATAATTATGTCATTTCCTTTCCACAAAGATTCGGTTTGAATGCAACAGCTATGAATAATGTCCACTTATTAAATCAACGTCACGAAATAGCTCTAAATGTCTTTGCCAAACATTAAGGGAAGTGCCTGAGCGCACACACAGAGTAGTGGGTTCTGTTTTTCCCAGAGTTTGGAAAGTGTCCCACTTCACAGCTAACGACATGCTTGCTTACTTCCTCACAGTACAATAACCTGGAAAATGCTAGCAAGCTAAAAGGCAATAAAGTCTTAGCATATCATGCATGGCACGCTTATAAATCCATGATTACCAAGCTGCTGAGCGGAATAGGTTTAAATTACATTTAAAAAAAAGCTAATGCATACAAATCGAAGGAATGACCAAATGGTTTTTATGAATAGCAAGAATCTAGATTCTAACAATATCCATCTGGACAAAAGGGGATGGGACATGAAGTAAAAGATGACGACATAACATAAAAGAACAGGAGCGAGGCAGTGAAAGAAGACATTGAGATCCAGGACAAGCACTTCAGGATCACTCACTTGAACACAAGAGGCCCCAAGAGTCAGGAACGAGAACTCGAATGCCTTAGCATTAGAAACAGAACATGGAGCATGAACAAGCTGGCACAACTTCTTTTTTTTTTATTTTTTTTTTTATTGCAGCAAAGTGAAGAAAAGCAAGTTTGAAAAAAGCAGAACAATTCAATAAACAAAAGGGAGAAGTTATTAGGTTCCTAGCACATGTACAGGTAAGGTAGGTGGCTTGTTGTGGTCATGTGACCTAGCCTAGTCATGATCTTTTGGTTAGAATAAAGGTCAAAACAATCAGTTTGCTGTCATTTCAATGTAGCAACCCATCTAGATGTCCCATCTCTGGGATGTATAGACAGATTTTATAGCTAGAATATACATATTGATTACAGGCGTCCTTATGTCTGGAAACCTTATTGTCTGACCATGCAGTAAGAGATGGTGTAATCTTTCCAGACACGTTAATACACAGCGCCTGACTGACATGACGGATTAGGACAGGGATAAAAATCTCTCAGATGCCCTGGTGTTAATTATATCAAACCCAGCTTGACATGCATGATGCACTGGTATGCAGACACACACACGATCGCACTGCAGCTGTAAGGTGACGCTTTGCTTACATGCACTGCTCTTACACTTTAGTCGTTTATCTGTTTCTTTCTCCGTCTTTTGTATAATGTTTAAACGAGCGACAGGGAAGATGATGATGGACATGCACTCGGTGCGGCAGAAAATCTCTCTCTGGAAGATATCTCGAGCAAAAAGCGAGCAAGTTACTAATCTCTCTCTCACACTCACACAATCACACACTCTCACACGCGCGCGCGCACACACACACACACACACACACACACACACACACACACACAATGCTGCAAGCTGAAATGGACCAGAATTCAGGATGTTTAGCAGAAACACGTTAATAAGCATGCACACAGCGACAACGCTTTAGTACTGGTAAACAATGTCTCACTAGATAGGACACCTTTAGTTCAAGTCGATGCCGTCGTGGAAAGCGAAGGTTCAAGCTTTAATATCTAAAATAAAATAAATAAATATCTCCCAAACTGCTTTAAAACGTCTGAGGCTGTAAATCGGAGAGCCACGGGGCTTTTAATTTCTCACAGGAGATTCGGGATTTAGGTTGCACAGCAGTTAGTCCGACATTTACACACAGAGAGAGAGAGAGAGAGAGAGAGAGAGAGAGAGAATTCCGCTTCCAGGTCAGAGTTAGTTATTCCATATGGATTTTACTCACCTCTCCCTATGGCCTGAGGAAAACGCGATGTTTTGTTTATTTCACGGTCTCCATCTGACTGAGTGCGTCATGTCACCGAGACTTCCGCGTTAATGAGAACACGACGTAAAAACTGCGCATGCGCGAATCGCAGTGGACCAGCTCCTATTTTGCGTTTCAGGTGTCCTCGTGCCTCATTCACACCCAAATTACAGTCTACCTAGTTCTTTAAATCGCATTCAGATTGCTTAATTGGACTTCCATACAGAGATTGGTCATCATTAACAACGGGTTATAAACAGAGACATTTGACCAGCTGGATCTAAACCTCCCTCTCCTGTTTATTGAAGATCTTTTGTTCCAGGACTGGAATAATGCAGTATGGCCGAAAGCAATGGATACCTGGAGCCCATGTGTTACACTGTTCTCCTCCGCAGCACATGCCTAGTTTATTAACGTAATCCAGCTATCCAAATATGTACAAAATTGTTCTGATTTCTTGCTTTTATTCCTGAAGCTTTCCACGACATGGACACATTAGGTCCAACTTGACATTATTTGTAGGTCTGCTTGTTTTGGAGTTACTGAGGTTTGGATTAAACCCATTTATTTCAAAGGACCAATCAAACCAGCTAAAACTATAATTAAAGGTTCACTATGTAGGATTTAGGGGGATCTATTAGTAGAAATGGAATATAGTATTCGTGAGTATGTTTTTATTAGTGTGTAATTACCTGTAACTACGAATCTTCGTGTTTGCGTAAGATTAGAATGAGCCCTTTATATCTACATAGGGAGAGGGTCCTCTTCCACAGCGCCGCCATGTTGCACTGCTACAGTAGCCCAGAACGGACAAGCCTCAAGAGAGTGCCTTCCTCGTTTCACATTTTTACAAGTGGAAGGGGTAACGGAGAGCAACAACAACAACAAAGAAGAGAAAGGATGATGAGAAAGAAGGAATAAGAGGAATCAGTGTTAGCTGGTGCTGGATAACAAGTTCCAGAACCCAATTTTTTTAAAAATGGAGGATACTTATTATTTAGCATGGAACAAGCACGGGAGTGTCTATGTTAGTACTTGGAAATATTCTACAAGCACCTGACAGCTACAGTACATTATAATACACGCTTGTAAAGGGTGGGTTAAGTCGGTTGCAAATAACTGAATCCTACATATTGGACCTTTAATAATAAAGATTATAACTCAGATAATGATGTGTTGTGATTTCCATCACTGTAACAATTTAAAAGTAATTATATACCCCTTGGATATGCTTTACAAAGCCCTGCAGGTCCCCAGACCCCCTTTCAGAATTGCTGTTTTCGATCACTTGTCCAAATGCTTGTTTAATCATCTGTTGCACTTGGGGGATCAATAGGTTTAAGCAGTGGGCTTGTCCCATTATTAGGCAACAATTCCCAAGAACTGGTATTTCACGAATAGCAAATGGATGAAACATGATTCACTGTCCAAACAATAAACACACCTAATGATGACTAATCGTGAAATGGTTTGTTTGTACGTGCAACGCTAACCTGTTAAGCAAGTTCTTGTTCAGCATGTTTCCTCAGAGACAAGCATTTTCATCAGAAATTACACTTCCTATGAATAAGCTATGTAGGCAAGGCCAAAACATAAGTAGTAGGGCCATCTCAAGTTTTGTTATTTAGATGAAAATCTACAAAAACAAATCTGTTATATAACAAAACACACTTCTCTCTTTCAGTTTCATAATGAGTGATTTGTGTACTTGGTTACAATTTTTTTTCCCTAAACAGCTGTATGTTTCTTTCTAAGGCTGGGTTTGCGTAATATAATAAATCAAGAATATTCAGCTCTGTAGTCACAACCAAATCACACAAAACCACTATCTATCACCTTCAAAAACATCTTCTGGCTCATCCAGCGTACTGTGAATCACACTGCATATTATCTATTAGTTCTAGACAGCCGGAGAGAACATATTTCTTCCCATCTATGATTTTAAGTCTTACTGAAAGGTAAACAATTCGAACAACAAACTGTTCTGCATTTCATGTAGGAATATTTATGAGCACATGTTGGCTGGCTACCATCTTATCACCTCGGCTGTTTACTGGTTTGACATTATCTGGCTTATGTGATCACTCCTCTAGCATGAAATTGGCCATGCAGAAACCAAAGGAGGTTGAAACAATGACCAAGTAATAATTATCAATGCTTTCTGTTGAATGACGTCCAGGAACAATAATACAAAGTGTGCTGAACAAAAACAGCTGTAGAAAAAAATGGAAAATTTAAGCATGAGTCAAGGGCTGTCATTGAGAGAGAATAGTTCAATTCTCTCTCTAGTATGGCAGATGAATGGGAACTATTCTGCAAAACATCAATCTAACTGAGGATGTGGATTAATCTACTAAAAGGCTTTGCGAGGAACCTGTGGGACGGAGTAGTTTAGATGTACATGTACAATCCAGTTCAGTTCCCATTTATAGCAATCTGAAAGAAATGAAGGAAGCCAGCTCTGATTTGAACAGATGTCTTGCTCTTAGAATAAAATTGTCCAACTATATGTCAGTGACTCATTTCTGCTATGTATTCCGGAAATAATGCAGTACTGAAAAAACGAAGAAAATAAAGCAGATGTATGTAAACTAATCAGGTTTTCACACTGGGGCAAAATGTTTAAGCAAGTGTTTTCTTAAGGAAATATTTCTCTCCCTATACCTCAGAGTAGCATAGTGATAGAGGAGGGAAAAATCAAGCACATGTATTACTCACAATAAAGCAGCTAGTGTAAGAAATAAAAATCAATAAAACATTATTGGAGACAAGGATATTTCATCTGATTTATATTTGAGTTTATTACTTTAATTCCCAAATAAATATTGAACATTTTAACAGCTGTTCATGATGGTGTGCAATTAAAAAAAAAACAAAAAAAAACAAAAAACATTAAGGTACAAAAAGAAATGTTCAATGGCAACTCAGCTTTGTGTTCATGTCAGCTTTCCAAGCCCTTCTCAGAATGATTAATATGCTACGTGGCCATACTGCATAGTAGTGTTTACAGCTCTCAAAATACACCTCGCATACTTCCATTTAAAGTAAAACCCATAAGAGACACAACTTTTATATTATGCATGTGCAGTACCTGGGGTGATGTCTTCAGTGGAGTGCTAGAGAATGGACAAATGTTCAGAAAGAAAAAGATGTGATGTCATTATTATTACTAAAGTGCATCTTGCAAAGACTTGTCTCACAAAGCCATTTACATTTAAGAAGTAAACAGAAATATACCATGTATTTCTATACATATAACAATTTGTAGCGATCCCAATTTTTCCACACCGGTTTCATTTTTTCATTCCATGTATGGAAAAAAACCCAAAAAAAACAGAAGAAACAAATTCACATTTTTGAAAAGTAATTTCTTAACAAAAAAAAAAAAAAAAAACAACCCTCGCCATTAAGCATACATGGTGATAAAAGCACACTGCTGGTTCAAATCTTGTTCTTTTAATCATGCTTTCATTCGCATATCATCTTTCCTCTCATATTTTGGGCAGCTTTGGTGCGCTGATGATGGGATTGGACTTCTGTAGGAAGCGGCGACCTGCACTTTTGTAGTCGTAAGTGCAGTTGTGGGTCTCTGCATAGCGGTGCGTGGAGCAGAAGTTGTTGCCACACCTTTATTAGGAAAACAGTGAAGCATCATCAGGAGAGATAGGAGAGGAAGAAAGGCCAGAAATCTGACTAGTGAGAAAGTAAAAGTGTACAGGCTTTTTTTAATGAACAAATTTACGAACCCTAGAAGATTCGGTAGGATTAATGTAGCAAACAGTTAAGAATGCTTTCCAGAAATACAAGCACAGATATTAAACAATCAAATCAAGGGCACTTGGAGAGTGCAGACCTCTGTAAAGGGCAGGACTCGACTCCATGATACGCAAATCTGCAACTGCGACCACTTTATATGTCTGGCTATAATGTGGCCGCACCAATCTAATTACATTCGGGTTTCCTGAATTAGGCTTGCTAATCAACAGCAAAAGCCTCGCTAGGTCAGTATGAATGCCTGCATGAATGTCCACACTCCGATATAGCTTTAAACTTCGATAACAGAGTGAAAACACTAAGCTGTAGGAAATAACCTCACAGCAAAAGCTTAACTTCTGGTGCAATAATTTACATCAGCTTATCTGCAAAATACATAAATCAAGTGTTCAGTACAGAGGTTTCTCTGGTGCTGCACTTTCTCTTCTCACAGAGACCTAATGGTCAATAAACTTCTTTTCCTTTAGTACAATGTTTCAGGGTCTGTACATGATGTCATCGTAGGCGGAAGTCACTGCTGTTACACCCACCGAGTGGCAGAAAGATCGAGTGGCACAGTTAGCATTCAACTCAAATGCTATGAAAACGCACAAAATAAGGATCACTTTAAAATCCGCCTGCCTTTAACGTAAGCAGATAATTGTTTTAATCCTGGTTTCGCAGTTGCCCCTTCTAAAGGCAAGCATTGAATCAGAATCGGAAAGACAGATGTACAAACAAACAAACAAATCAAAAGCGTAACCTCCTCGGAATAGGTAATTATATAGTATGGTCCAGACCATTATCTGTTTGAGAAATTTTTATAATAGCTGTAGTCAACTCAATTATCCATTTTAAGCAACTTTATCATTACTCTACGTTCCTCTAAAGAACACATCAGAACCAAAGCCCAAGAATCCAACAGATCGAACACTGTATTTGTTTCAGAACAAATACCAGAAACCTTGAGGCTAGCCAGAAAGGACAAGCCATCATACAAGACAAGAACGGAACGCACAGATGTCACTATAAAACATCTCAAAGCAGAACTGCTAATTTAGGACCTGACAATGTTATTCACAACCACATCACATCTTTCAGAGAACGAGCTGATCTTACACCTGAACTGGAGCTCTGAAACAGCACAATTACCAAGCTTCACTGCAAAGGAGGCTCTGAAATAACCATTAAAAGGTAAGACCAAGAGACATAAGGGCTTATCCTTTGTTTGAAAGTAGATCTTACAGATTTCACATTTTAAGAATTCTAGATATTCCTTGAGGAACCCCAACCTACGGCTGAAATGAAAATGAACATTATCATTCTTATCAACACTCAGACTTGTCTAACAACTGTAAGCTCTAGTCTACACAGCACGAAGAAATGCACAGAGGAGCCCAGAGGGTTCATTTCAACTGCCAGCAGCCTATACCAAGTACCTGCATTCATAGCTGGTTGCTAGCCCGGTCTTCTTCCCACATAGGAAGCAGTGTTTTGAAGTCTTCTTCTTTGAGCTCAGGGGAACCTTCACAGGAGGGAGGTGATAAGTAGGAGAGCCTAAATATTTCAACAAAGCAAAAGATAATGTTAGTGTTAGTCCACACTAATAAATCATACCGTAAGACGACTAAGAAACGTACCATCAAATAAAACAAAAATACTGAAAGATGATAAAAAAAAAAAAACCATATCACGCCTTGTGAGTCTTGCTATTCCCATGATGACACAAAGTCCATAAGAGCAAAACCGGCCATACTCTGGAAGGGAGGGACAGCATTACTTTCTCCTCCATCAGCCACAGCGACACTAACCAACTGGGGGCTTCTGTGAGCATGTGTATGCGGAAGAGGACAGACAGTGCTTTCCTCCAAGTGTGTTCAACTGCCCTGTGATGTAGCATGAGCTGAATTTAGAAAAGATGCTGTGGCTGGTTTCACGGGTCTAGGATGAAGTGCTCCCACCTTCGTTTCCCCAGTTTGTAGCTGTCATGCGATAGGGGAGAATTAGCTTGTGGGTGAGATTTGGCCAAATGACCATGAGTCATTTGAGAAAAAGAAAAAAATAACGTACAAAAACAAACTAAAGATCACTATGCTCTTCACCCATATTTCACCAAGGCTTTGAAGGAAAATGAACTCCTATAATACATCAGACGCTCATGTGGCTGATAATGTACATCATTTACCTGACTTGAGAGTGGTTGGCTACAGAAGGAACGCCGCAATTCTTCCCATCTATACAGTTCTACTCTGAAACGAATGCTTCACACGGCACATTGACTCATGAGAATAAGACACAAAACACAAAGGCGGCCTCACTTCACAGGTTCAGAAGCAGCAGCTCCTAAAATACATATTCAGAGAATTCAGCAAGGCCACTTCCACATACAGACATCTTTGGCCATGCAGCCACCAGTTATAAAGATAAGAAGCCTTGAACATATACAACATGATAAAGGAACTTGTGCACGACTGAACAAGCAAAAGAAGTTCTAGTCCAGGCACTGAGGCATGAGATTGGATTTGTAGTTGCGTTCAACAACTACCGGTTCTGATATCAGGAAGATCAGCATATTGGGGCCGGGATGCAGACATTGGTGGTGATGTTTCTGGGAACATTTTAGAATATCACAAACACCAGCTGCTGATGAATGTTCTATATTTAAACCCATACAACCATCCATTTCTTGCTGCCTTGAAGCTGTACTACAGCAGATCATATAGCTGTTGAATATATATATATAGCTCATAGCTGTTATTTTGTTGGTACAGTGTATGCATATAGTGTGAACTTGTACATGCATGTACAAGTTTGTGTTAGTGAGGAACAACGCCGGTAACAGTTTGCATTTCCTTTTGCTTGGTTTCTATGAATAGTTCTTGTTCGGTCAATGCTAGTGAAGAACTGATGCCTTACCCACAATGCAAGGGTCATAAAACATTCATAAGCCTCTATAAAGCAGCACCATAGTGCCATGCTGCCCTTTGGGTTATGGGCTCACGCTCATCTTTCTGATGCATGACAGCCTTAAAAAATGCACACAGTGGCCTGTCATTTCTAAACAGTTTGATACATGGCTGTGATGCATATTGGTCTGCACAAGATTGTTGTAAATAGCTGCTTTACTATACATGACAGTAAAAGCTTTTGTATTTTCATTTCATTCATGCTATTTTTGGTTCGCTGCATTACAGGTCGCCACGGATGTAACAGACTTAATTAAATAAAGCCACGTCAAAGCTGGAACATCAATGGCATTCATGCGAGACCTAATGCACGCAATAACAAAGATGAGTCTAGCTGTGACAAACCGCATTTCGAGGACTAGCCGTCTAGTTTTAGAGTCTGCAAGATCCCAGCCTGCCCAAGTGATGTGTGTCATGCGCCACTGAAGACTCATTTGTCGAAATACTGAATGCAAAACATTAAAAACAGTCGATGCAGAACTACTGAGTAAGGTTATGTCTCCATACAGGAAATGCATGTTGTTTAAGGGTGTTAGTGTTTGGAACTTTTAATGTCTTGATAACTTAGTTTAAATATATAAAGGTTTCACAGTATTGTAGTATTAAATAAACAATTAAAAACCTTCAAGCCAGTGCTGAAAATTAAAGGAAAACTGCTGCAGCAGCACTTTTTTCCAGGATACTAATATTATTGAACATCTGGATAACACTAGAACCACTGATGTCACTTGAATAAGACTAACGTCATGTTGATAAATACACTACTTAGCTTGTATCATTTTTTTTTTTATTGGACGGAACAGCACAACAAAAATTGGATTTACAATGGTAAACCAAAAAAAAGTTTTGCTTGCTCAGATTCTTTATCTCCCTTCATACAAAACCAACGTCACATAGGGAACATCTAACCACAAACCCTCCAGAGAACTACCCTACTTTCACTGGTGTCATTATACGATGGAAAAGGGATACTGATAAATAGCCAAGATAGGGATAGTTCTGGATTCAGTTCAGTAACTGTACCATTTCATACAGAACTGAGTTATTAGAGGAGAGATGCAGGACTGCCCTAATTGCTATTTTATAGTGGATGACAAGCTTCTTGAGGAAATTATGTGGCCCTGACACAGCATAATTGAGTCTTTATGATAGATTAATCTCCCCAACAAAATGTCTCCAGAATGTAAAGTGTATAGACTCACTTAGTCTCTTTATTGAACTGGAGGGTCCACTCGACGAGTCCAGAATGCCTGACGGCTGAAAAGACAGTATTTTGTAAATCTATTGAGTCCTCTTACCAGTATAACTTATTCCGTACATATGTAAAGGAAAAGCACCACTTATGCTAATACGCTAAGATTGAAGAAAAGGAATAATTAGGCTAAAAGATTTTCCAACCATGCTGAAATTCTGACAGAAATCAACATCTTTTGTATGGTGTAAAATGTAGATATGTACAGATCCAGCAATGGTTCTGAGAGCTGCACACTCACCGTGTATGCTGCTCTCTGCAGGGGAACTATTCTCCGTAGCAGATCCTCCTGTAGCAAATGCATGTTGGCTTGCAAGGGGGCATTTGTGCCACACAATCTGGCCAGATCACAAGGCCTTGCTAGTTTTTCATCGAGGTTACTCACACAGCCTGACAGCTCACTGATAGTGCTGTTGGCCCTATTGGTGACGTTCTGTGCCTCGTTCTTGCATACCCTGTCTGATCGTCTGCCTGGTGAGTCCACTCTGATGGCATGGTGAGGCGGAGTCGCGCATGGTGGCATGGTAGGCCCTCTGTTGGAGACGAGAAAAGGGCAAGACACTTCCCCAGTAAAATCCGTGAAAGGTCGAGGCACATGTGGAGGAGAGTGTAGCGAGTTCAGTGCAGCTCTGTCAGATTGGGACTGTAGTGTCTTTGTGCCTACCGACCATGTGCTTATGGAGTCTGAGCCCACGACTTGGGACAGCAGTGGAGTTGCAGTCATGGGCTCGTTCACCGCTCCTAAAGAGTCTAGACTTGCCTCTGGCTGAGCAGAAACATCTAGACTCAGTGGCTCTGGAAGCATGCTATTAAACAGAATGGGTTTGGAAGGCTCCATCATAACTCCATCTTCCGATAGCATTAGTCCATCACTCTGTATCTCTGTCTCATCTTCAGCTTCCAAACTAGCCAGGACAGAGAGCGGTGGGTACAAACAGTCTGTTAAAGCCTTCGGCCCACCTACATCCAGCCTGGACACTTTAGGAGGTAGCCTAACATTCCTGGGGGTCAGCTTATTCCATGGCTCCTCCTCATGAAGTATGCATTTGCTAGTTGTTTTCAGAGTGGAAATGGCTCGATCAGAAGCAAGACTTGGGTGACAGGCGAAAGGTGGGCCAGCTTCAGAGGAGGACTGTTGCTGATCCCCAATCGGAGGTAGCTGTGTTGCAGGGGCATGGCCAATCTGAGGAAGGATGCGGAGCATTCGGTGGTGACGAGCAGAGCCAAGTGAGCTACAGAAAGGACGAGGACCAACCGGAGGCCTCACTCTCAACTTGGTCGACTTCTTGGGCTAAAAAGGCAACACGCAGGGGGAAAAAAAGCAGAAACACGAACTTTCATCTGAGAATAGAAAACATTTGTTCACAGTCATTAGTCAGTGGTATAAGATAATGAAAAACACGAAGAACTGCTCACTGTAGATATTAAATCCCAGAAATAGTTGCAAGAGCCCTAACAATTTGGCAGGCTCCTAAAGACTGTGCAGAGAAGCAGTGTTAATTAAGGCAGTGCGCGAGTGTGCTGAACTTGTTGTTATTACTTTACTGGTTATGAGAATCGCTCCTCCAGTCTAGAGGCATTTACACCAAGTCTGGGACAACTCTAATATTAAAGGCAAAAGATTAAGGAAATTATTGTTTAATGATTGTAATGACTTTTAAGCACTTCTGTACTCATTCATCTTTACATCTATTCAGAATCTTTCCTCTGGTACCTTTTTATTGAGGTTCATGTTCTCCATCTTGGCTTTGAGTAGCTTCATCTTGTTCATAGTGATCGAGTTCTCCAGCATCAGCTGCGCAGAGGAAATGCTAACGCCCTCCTCCTCTTCCTCAGTGTACACATTGTGCACTGAACCACTGCTAAACCAAAGAAATGCACAACAAAACCATTGAAGCGTCAATAATTACACTCACAAGTGTTTAATCTTGAATTCTATGTTACCAAACAGAACATTCACACACGTTTGCGACATGTGGATACCAAAAACATCTTTTCATATTTTCAGAATCTCAGACACAAATACTTCTAGTTCACCTTCACTAAAATATATGAAACGTCCTTTGCTTTATTTTGATTTAAACAGGAAGCACTTTATGGTTTATAGCTCAAATTTCTCCTAACTTGCGATTTCCCTTTGAACAAACCTTATTGACTTAGACACAGGAGTTGGCGTTCCATCTCCACGGTCCACAACCCGGAAGACGTTGAGCTGGTCACCCTCTTTGTACACCAGGAATGTGACCTGTTTATTAGACAGCGACTTTTCCCACACATCATCTCTCTTTGAATCAAAGCAGTCAGAGGTGTCCTTTACCGAGTTCTCAATGGTCACTTAAAAAAGAGAAAAAGGAAAAAAAAATGTTTGTTCACTCTGTGAAACATCATGCAGTGTATGTAGTGCTCATTTCAACAGTCAATGTTTGCACAAAGCTTATGCTTCTCGGTTTTTAGTATCGGTCAGACACCTCGTTTGGTGTTGATAGGCCCACCCCTCATGGCAAGGACCAGCTTGAGAGTGCAACCTTCTGCAATGCTGGAATGACAGTAACACATTATCCCAAACCAACAGCAAGTACAAGTTCTAAATATACTTTTTCTCTATTCAATTTCCTCTTAAATCAACTACAAAAATTTATCTCATACTGGGTGACATGATTAGAGTAACTGACTCAAGAAAAGGAAATCAGGCTTAGATGTTGAAGACAAAGAAATGGTTGCCTGGGTGCTAATATGTTCTCAGTCAGAGGGAAAAATAATTACCTGTAGTCATTCAAACAGTACTCATCATCAAGTTCCGAGCTGTTCCAGATCAAATGCTGCTGAGCAACAGGGATACCTGAAATAAACAAAGAAGAAATACAGAACTCATATTAAGTAAACTAGTTGGCAAAAAACAAACATTCAGCTGTGATGAGGTGCAGAAATGGGCTGGAGGACAAAGTCTGGTTAATGGCTGACACTGGAATGTTATAGTGTATGGAACGTCAGAGAGGCTATAAACAAAGTATGCACTGAGAACAGAACACAACAGAAAAATACTTTAATTCATTCCCCATGGGGCATGAGGCCGCTTGAAACCCAAAGTTACCCCAAAATATCCTTTGTCTTCGAAATCTGAAAAGGTCTTACTGCTGTGTTGTCTTATGTTCTTGTTGTCTTATGTTCTCCTCGGTTGCACACGTGCAACTTTTGTACTTCTGTTGCCTTACATGTAGCACCTTGATCC
>JAQQZR010000038.1:16002138-16017799 GCA_030068235.1 Notoglanidium macrostoma
TGTCTCGTTTTAACTGTACACTGTACCACATGTATACATTGAAATGACAATAAAAGACACTTGACACTTGACTTGACTTGCTATCAATAAGTCTGAGCAAAGGTGGACAAAACTGGCAGTCACTAAAAACAGTAGAAACACCTGGTGCTTATACACCCCACTAGAAATTCCTATGAAACAGAAAATAAAAGAATTCATATTATATTGCAGGTGTTGGGAAAAACCCATGCAGAAGAAACATCTCTCAGTGCTGCCCCCCACTGTGGACTGTATGTATCAATCAGACCAGAGATACACTTTATCATGCATCCAAGTTCAGCAAAGGGCACTACGGCCCCCAGGGCTGACTCCGAATCTCACACCAGACAATTACTCACAGCTGTTTGTGTCAAATTAGATTAATCTCGAGGTTAATTAATCTCTAGATTAACCCACACGAGATTACATTTTCATAATAAGATCTTGGTCTCTGGTCCGTTGCTTAAATCACACATGTAGAAATGAGACAAATAAATAAGCTTCAACAAAACTAGCCAGTCTACTCCTGGACACCGAGTCACTTCCTCTCAGCAGTAAAGAAAGCAAACCACAAACCTTCATGACTTCCAAAACATGTGATGTTTCTAATCAATAAATGTCTCGCAAAAAATAGTTTCGCTACTGATGACATTAAGACTGCTACCAAACACCATTTACCTTTATATCATTTTATATGTTTACATTTAGGCTATGAGGCATCTCACAGCACCTGACCATCACACCCATATGTGCTTGTTGAGCATCCCATTGCAGATTGATTCCCCCTTTGCTCTTATAATAACCTCCACTCTTTTGGGAAAGCTTTCCACTCGATTTTGGATCATGGCTGAGGGGATTTGTACTCATTCACCCACAAGAGCATTAGTGAGGTCTGGCACTGATGTTGGGTGAGGGGGTGTGGAGTACATTCGACATTCCAGTTCATCCAAAGGTGTTCAGTCGGGTGGAGGTGCAGGCCCTTCACATTCTTCCAATCCAATGTTGGCAAACCACGTCTTCATGGACCTCACTTTGTGCATAGGGGCATTATCATGCTGGAACAGGTTTGGGCCTCTTCGAGCCACTGAAGGGAAATTGTAACTATACAGAATACAAATACATCCTATACAACTGTGTGCTTCAAGCTTTGTGGCAGCAGTTTAGGGGAGACCAACATATGGTCAGGTGTCAACATACTTTTGGTCATATAATATATAGACCTGAACATTTGTCCATAAGAGGAGCTATTAACATTGAAGTAATCTTTGTTGGGATCACTGTGGAAATGACCACAGGCAAAGCACCTAGACCGATATGTAATGATGTAATGATTGTTGCATAAATAATAGCATGACAACACAGCACTGCAGCAGGTAGAGTTGCTGCCTCACGGCTCCGTGGTCTGATCCTGAGCTCGGGTTACTGTGTGCGGGGAGTTTCTTATGTTCTCCCTTTGTCTGTGTAGGTTTCCTCCAGGGTCTCTGGTTCCCTGGCATTTTTCTGCATTTAACTTAAAATTATGACTGGCAGGAGAAAACTGAGGTTAATTAGGTAAACAATATGCTGGACAGACAGGTTATATTCAATCAGTTGTGGCGGTCAGGGCTTTGTTTTGCCCATTATCCTAAAACATGTCTGATCATGCTCTTCAACTACTGCACCCAGCTTCCGTGTACAGTATAACATGACGATGCAATTCCACTCAAATATTAATGCATGAAATCTGAACTTATATGAATCAATCCATACAACGTACAAAGCAAATACTAATAATCAGATCTTGTTTTGGAGACAGATGTAATTCGCTTCTAGTCTGCACTGCACAGCAGAGAAAACATACTTGAGTGTTTAACACCATCTGAAGTGCTGAGGCTGTTTGCTGTCTCACCTCTCAAAGCTCATCAACACCCAAGTTAGACAGAGATGGCTCCATGCAACACACTGGCCTTTTTACACACCAGCATGATTTAACAGCAACCGAAACTCACATTCTTCACCTGGTAAACTCATGTTGACTCATCATTTGGATCACTGAAGTGTATGGTGTCCACAATAATGAACATTGTGCATTTGCTCATTATGTAAGACAAAACAATTGTGACTCAAAAACAATTGACACTGTGATAACAGTCAGTGATAACATGTGAAGCTTTTTTAAAAAACAAAAAAGGCCAGTTTCAGACACAATAATATTCATTATCACCACCATACTCAAGAACAAAAAGTTCCTGAAGTGGAGCTGGACCTGATCCAGCCAAGAGACCAGGGACAGAAGATGGCTCAGTGTGTTTCAGACTGGATGAATGTGTTCATCACAGAGGTGTAAAGCATTGTGTCAGTTTGTCTTCGGCTTAGAGGACATGTTGGATCAGGTCCATCTCTACCACATGGGTTATTTGTTTTACAGAAAAGACTACCACTTCAAAAGAGTATGAAAAAGACATTAAAAAAAGGAAATACGCTGTTAGAAGGGGGGGGGGGGGGGTAAGTTTACAGCTGAAACAAGGCAGAAATCAACAGCCACAAAGATACTGTGGGACAAAGTTAAAAAATCTCGAGGCCACCAGTAAATTCAGGTGGGATATTTTCGACCACGTTTCCATCCATTTTTTATTCTAACTGTGCTAAATATTTTATATGACACAACTGTGGTGTATAAACATTTTAAATCTTTTACACCATGTTCCCTGGGATCTTAAGAAAGTTAGAGTCTATCTGTAACTGGTTGGCCCATATCTAATTATCGGATTTTCAAATCCTCAAATATGTAAATCATTATCTGTCTTAAAAATCGGTCACACTTTATTCCAAAGGTATAGAGTGCCAGAGATCTCGACAAAAGAGGACTGAAAGAAAAAAACCTCAAGTTCCTCTGTTTCAAAGGCTGTATTACAGATTTAAAACACAGAGTACCAGAGTTGCAAAGAGGAGATCATTAACGAGTCTTTTATAAGCTGGTCTCAGTGCTACACAGTGGATTGGAAAGGCTACCGTATTTTCCTAAAAGTTAAAAAATAAACAAAAGTTTAGAAATCTTAGTATAGTCTAGTCTAAAGTTTAGTCTATAAGTTTATAGAGAAGATCAAGGCCAGCTTTTAAACTGGGGCAGGATCTAGATGGCAGGTAGAATATACTTAATCAACACATACGCTGATCTGAATCAAAGATGTGCTCGGAGCATATTAAACAAAAATAGCAGAACAGTTTCACAATAACGACCAGACTTAATTCCTGTTTCTACATTTTAACTATGGTAAACTGAACAAACATGTGACAGGAAAGAATCTCAAGTGTTAACTGTGTTAACTCAAGAGTTAAGTGTTTCGACTTGGAGACTGCGGCACTAGATTTGGTGACTTTTTAGGCCCCTTTGTTTAACAAAAAGACCCTAGTGACTGTCTAGTGCTTGGCCAGGCTCTCCTGCTCACCACACAGGTACTCATTATACAAGTTGAGAGAACAGGCTGACAACTACCACTAGTGTATAAAATCTTATGTGTTATGTTCACACAAAACTGATATGCCCATCGACCAATCACTGATCACCATTGTTCACAATGATCAATCACTTATTACCACTGTTTGTTCCATCTGTGTACTTTGTTGTTCATTTTAAATTCTCTTCTTGGATATATTTACAAGTAATAAAGGCTAATTATTCCATTGACTTAAAGGTTAGTTTGCTGTGCCTTGACCAAAACCAGCAAATTTTGGGGGGATTTTTACCCCAATTATTTCCCTAATTTGGTCTTGGCCAATTCCCATCCACCAGTCAGGTTTCCCATATCATATGACAACTACCCACCAATCAAAGGCTATCACGTGCTTCCGCCGAGACACATGACATCCGACAACCGCATCTTTTCAAACTGCTGCTCATGCTGCATGATGGGGCAGCATAACACACTTGCCCCTTCATCATGCATGAGCTAGACTTGGGAGCCCATTATTTTCTATTCTGACAAAGCTTCTATTCCATTCTCTATTCATCCAAGTGTCTTCAGGAAATCTTCCTTCTTCATATCCTTATTTGTAATGTGATATGAAAATGATCATGATGAAACAGTGAATATGCAAATTACTCTATGGCATCGTCTAGCAACTTCTAGCAACTTTCGAGTTTGCGTTAAGCTACTTTTCTCTAAAAAGAGTAGGCAACTCTAGACAGAAGGAGACCCTAGTGCAAAGCCAGGACCTGTCTCACAGTTGACTTAAGCGTGTCCGGAGGAGCCGGAAACTTTGCTGGGAATAGAGAAATTTGGACTGACGTCTTCAGCAAACCTTAGACTGACTAAAGAATCTGACATGAAGAAAATTGTTCAAAAAAATGTGGACATGTCAGAAGAGTAATTTCACTTTACTGACACTGCCTGCTTCAGATGTACAATTATATTGTACTGTATGTGACATTAGAACAAATTTAACCAAACAGCTGGCTGCTAGAAAACAAGCTTGCATATGTCACAGGACAACATGAGCATAATTTCAGTATCAGGGTCTTCGTAGTGATTTATAACAGTACACAGATGTCTGACCAAATAGCCTGCCATTAACTTTCTTTTTTGTTTGCTTTGTTTTGCCATGTATATAACTGACATCGCATTTACATTTGCATATTTTGTTTAGTACATGTTATATGTTAATATACACTCACCTAACACTATACTAATACTGAGTATGGCCTCCTGTCCCTCTCAAAACAACCTCAATTCGTCATGAGATGGATTCAACAAGATGTTGGGAACATTCCTTTGACATTCTGGTCCATGTTGATATGATCATGTCATGCCACTGCTGCAGATATTACAGGTTCGCTTTCAACTTTTTTTGCTGCCAATCTCAAGGTCTACCACATCCCAAAGTTCTATTGGATTCAGATCTGGTGATTGAAAAACATTAAACTCATTGTCATGTTTATGAAAAACGATTTTTGCCTTGTGACATTGTCATGCTGGAAGTAGCCATTTGAAGCTGGGTAAATTGTGGCCATGGAGTGAAGCACATACTCAAATAGTTTGTGGCATTTAAGGGATGACTGATTGATATTAACAGCCCCAAAGTGTTCCAAGAAAACATTCCTCCCACCATTACATCACCTCCACCAGCCTGGACTGTTGACACAAGGCAGGTTGGATCCATGCTGTTGACACCACATTCTGACCCTACCATCTGTGTGCCTCAGTAGAAATCAAGATTCATCAGACCAGGCTACTTTTTTCCAGGCTTCCACTATCCAGTTTTGGTGAGTCTGTGCCCACTGCAGCCTCAGCTTTCTGTTCTTGCCTGACAGAAGTGGAACCTGACATGGTCCTCTGCTGTTGTAGGCAGTCCATCTCAAGATTCAACGTGTTGAGATGCTTTTCTACTCACCACGATTGTACAGACTGGTTATCTGAGTTACTGTAGCCTCTCAGTCAGCTCGAACCAGTCTGGCCATTCTCCACTGACCTCTCTTAGCAAAAGGGGTTTCCTTCTGCAGATCTGCCGCTCGCTGGGTGCTTTTTTATTGCACTGTTCTGAGTAAATTCTAGAGACTGTTGTGTGTGAAAATCCCAGGAGATCAGCAGTTATAGTCATATTCAAACCAGCCCATCTGGCGCCAACAACCATGCCACAGTCACAATCACAGAGATCAAGTATCCGATCATTTGGATATCAGACAATTATAGGTTAAACAGCTTAAACCTAACTGAATGTTGTGCCTTATTAACAAATCTTGGAGAGTTGATTCTGATTTTACAGATTATTATATTTATAGGTTATATAGTAGTAATTGGTATTATATAATAGCATTGTATAGCATACTTTGTGTTTTTGTTTTGGGTAGACTGACCATTTAAAACTTGTGATTTAAGACTTGTGGAGCCAAGTCAGAGCAAGACTGGGAAAGTAGTTTAAACTTTTAGGAATTTCTCACAGTTTTAGTGCAGGTTAAATGCATCCTACTTTAACTGCTAGAAGAGGTCTTTTGCTCAAATTTTGCTTTATGTTGGGATGATTAACACATTATGTCATATTTCACCACAAAATGTCTCCATGGCTCCCCAAAAAGGTTAAACTATTTCACATCACCATTAAACATGAGCTGTGAATAGAACACACATACCTTCCAGTCTCTGGATCTTTGCCTTTACAGAGACAATGGTCTCAAACGGGGAGACCCGCAGCTGGAAGCAGGTCCCTGTCAGAGTCTCTATGAACAGCTCCATGGTCTCATAGAAGGGCAGTTTGTAGTTGACAACCCCTAGGTTATCATCATTGAAAAATGGTGGCTCCCTCTTGTCAGCCATGTTTGTAGGGAGGGGAGATTATTTAGGAAGAGACTGAGATGAAGCCCGCCCAAGGTGGAGGAGTGAGGCTTGTGATCTCACCACCGTCCCCGGGTACAGTCACCCTGGACAGACGTCTACTCTGTGGAAGACACACAAGACACAATGAGCTGTGCAACATCAGCTACAGCCATTCGCTGTGTGAAACATCATCTGAAACACCTGGCTGTGTTAAGGTGTGTGCAAGCTGTATCCTCTTACTCCTTAGAGGACAGGGATATAACCTCAGTACAGCCATGCTCCAAAAACAAGCACACACACAGCTTAGCCTAGAATGCTAAAATGCAAAAGGGGAAGCTGTCTGAACTGATAGCCAACAAGTGAGTACAGACGGCTCCTTGAACTTATTCATACGTTGGCAAACTATTTTTCTTCTTGTTTTCACAACAGAGAGGTCCACACCGACTGGAGGTTTTCCTCCGAGCACATATTTTATTGACCGCTGCAGGAATGTGAGGCGAACTTTCGAAATATTCCAAAAATCGTTCACCGATTAAAAAAAAAAAAAATCCCTGAGTCCACCATTAAAGAAGCTACTGGCATCGTTTAATATTCGTCCATTTAATGACTATGCATAAGTAATAGTTTCCTCAAACACTGCTTTTTGAAGAACTAAGTAATAAGACATGATGCTCATGCCGCACACAACTGAAAAGTGCTTTTTATTCTCTTTCGCATATATGAACTCACAAATGTCCACTATTAGCTAGATCACTGTGACTGACAGGAGAGCGAGTATGCCATCCCTCCCACCCAGACAGGCCCAGCTTTCCTTGGCTCCAAGCCATGGATGGCTATGAGGTCGGTGGCATTCAAATTCGCAGTCACCTAGTTATAGGGCAAACCATTCACTGTATCTTAAAAAGGGAAAATTAGGAAAAGTGATATGCATAAAGTTAGACCATTAGTGTCTTTAACCACTATATAAATACTTTTTCTACAACTGAATTTCCATACTGTTCCAGGGTCTGGAATTATACTATATGCTATACTTTTCTGTATGAATGCCGTGTATTCATCAAATGGACGAGTTCTCAAAGGCCTGTTAACACTTGGTTTTAAAATGCGTCTTGGGCAAAAGGATCAAATATGGACATCGCCGTTTACACCTGTAACTATAAAGGGTCTCTAAGGTGTCCAGCTGACCACTTGTGTTCAAATTTTGTTACTGCTTGTCATTTTTCCCCGTTACGTCCCTGTCGTGGACACATCAGGACTCGTTAACGTTTACCCTACAAAACATGTGATCAAATGCGTCCCAGGCTACTGTGGTAAATGGTTGGAGTGAATGCATCTTGCTGGTTGTTTACACTTGTATTTAGCGCTGTCCACTTGTGATCCAATCGCACAAGGAGCATTTTAAAGCCTAGTGTAAACCTGGTCAAATACTGCATTGCACTAATCAAACACAAAAGGCTCAGAAGAGCATAAAAATTCTTGATAAGGTAATGAAGCATCTGCAAGCCTGATTTAAGAGGCATTAAAAATCAAGTAGCTTTAACAACCAATGCGATAAGTTATTAGATGACCTATTCAAATGAAAAAGATAGACGTACAATTAACTGATGTTTTACCAGCACATTTAAGTGGTCACGTGTGTGTGTGTGTGTGTGTGTGTGTGTGTGTGTGTATCTCCAGTGCAAATGCTCCCAAAGAACCAAAAAGACAAAACCTCTCTAGGGTAAACAGACATACAAACATTTAAACAGGTAAAGTAACAAGCCTGTCATATGAAAATATAATAATAAATGTTCTGCTATGGAAAAACAGCTTCAAAGAGAAACTCCACATCCTAAGGTTCCTCAGTGAACTTTAAATTCACTTACTTTTGTTGATTACATAAGTCATTTTATTAACTGTTAAAAAAAAAATTTACCTCCACAAAACGCAATTGAGTGATCATTTAATCACAAGGATATATCTGAACGATGTCAGTGAACTAAAGTTTGAAAGAACAAGCAGGAGGCTGACGCATTAATGTCATTCAGTCATGGCGGCAAGCACCAGTCTCAAACACGACACAGCAAACTCGTCAGATTTACTGAGCTGCAGTTATTTAGAGAAGATCCGACCTCTACATTCCGATCCGATCCACTAGATTACTTTTGATCACCATTTGCAATGGATGCGATCTAATGAAGTAGCTATCCATCAACTGTCATTGCCAAGAGAACACTTTTTGTAGACGCTCCCAATATATTGTTGTTTACCTTCTTATACTCAGAAACCGAATAAATATAAAACATAAAGGAAAAAATTATGAGCGCAAATGAACCATTCTATCACGCGCCACAGATAGCAACTCGGCTAACTGTCTATTTAGTTAGCTAGAATGTTTTGTACACAAAGCTAACAACAGGTACGGTAACAGACGATTATACTGCTAGCGGCTCTCGTGCAAGGTAGCTAAATCACCAGCCTCTTTTAAAGCCGTGAGCTTGAGAATTTAAATAATTATAATAATAACCTAATCGTGATTTACGTCACAGAGGGACACAGTACCATTAATTCCTCAGGACATCTTCACCATTTCTCGGTCTGTCCCAGCGAACATGGTGGGAGTAGTCGATTGTGGCACTTTTTGATTGACATGAGAGATGCCGTATGGCGTCAGCCGTAATTTGGACATAAGACTGCAATGTCCAATGAGAACACCGTGGAGGCGGGATTACAGCCCGTTCGGTTGCAGATGAGCGATTTTCCTCTATATCTCCCGGATGTGAACTCTGGTTTCTAAGTAACACAAGTACACACATAAGGCAGCGTCCACCCTACCGTACTACGCTCACGGAGAACTTTACTAGGGACACTTGTACATCTATTTATTCGTATGGAGTTAGAAAGTTAAAACCCTGAATATGTTTTACAAATGCCCCTCGATTGTTAGGAATATTTCAAACTAAACACCCCAAACCATAAACTCGAGACACTGCTTGAAACATGAGGGCATCTGTATTATGCAAGTCCCATCTCTCAGTAAAAAGAAACATTCATCTTGTTGGTAAAGGTTTTTAGCAGAAAATGCCTATCAGATACTAATAAAGTGTTGCGAAATCCTTTCTACCTACAGCCTGTTTAAATCTGAATGAAGCAGAAATTTGGAAATGGTGAAATGCCATTGCTGTACTGGCATTGTTAAGCCCCTTTCACACACACATAGCAAACCCGTTAAAGTGTCAGGGTAAAAACAACACAACACAAGATATCTAACAAATATTCATTTCCACTCAGTCTTCCATAACAGTAAAGTAAAAGGTGATGTGTATTCCCAACTGACTGTATTTAATGGAATGCTACGGAGAGCAAACCTCCGTGAGATGTATAAAACATGCAAGGCTGGATATGATGTATAAGTCATCCCAATGTCCAGCAATATCTGATGTTTTCTTTCCTTCCTGTTTTACATTCGTCACTGGTTCCTGTACAGTGAGGCACTATGAGTATTTGGATTATGTACGTGTCAGTAGTTCTGTTGCAAGATCACTGCATCATCATTTACCGTACTGCCAAACATGTCATGACTGGTCACCACATGCTAATCCAGTGGTTCCAATTCCCACAGGAGCCGTGACAAAATATTATGGTTAATGTTACTAGGTCATCATTCCCATTCCCACTCGACACCTTTACAGCATAATAGCGGTAAATAAATGGTTTGCAATGCGAGTGTGAATGGGGTATTAGATTATGTCAACAACTCTCGTCACAGAGAGCAAATAATCCAAAAATCTAGAATTTTACCAATGCATTTTCATTTACAGAACTTTTTTTTTCCCCGCTCCAAACATTACTATTAGCCTCATTAGTGCTTAACTAATAGTAAGCCAGTGAAGTGAAAGTCAAATAGTTAACACATTGATAACCTTTCCATAAAGTGGCTAAAGGGAAAACAAAGAAAAACAATTTCACTCTTCATAAAATATATTTTCTTTAGTTTACAAAAAATCATTTTACATGCAACACAAAAAGTTATAAAAACGGCATCAAAAGACAATGAGCACTAAGGTTGAAAAGCAATCCTGACGGTCATATGCAACAAACTGATCCAAAAGAACACAAATAAACCATATTTTACCATGTCAGAGGAATGTATCCATTCACAATCAAATCAATTTGATTTTATACGATGTACAACTGATAATGTCAATTTTAAAGTGCTTTACCATAAACACAAAGAAATAAAACAACCCATTAATAATCTTGTTAACCCTTCATGGCAGCTTTACCCTACTGCTGAGAGATGAGCAGATACCAGTAGAAGTTACTTGAGATTTCTGTTCATCTCTTTTTGATGAAGATGTAAGCTATTGATCAGACATGAGTTTTTATATAGCATTAAAAGTTAGTTTGTTTTTTTTTATCATCTGTCATAAGGCTGTTCTTTTCCTATAATTTATAAATTATCTGTCAACAGTATTAATTCAGTATGTTCTAGCCTGTAAGTCCAACAAACTCTACATAAATATACAAATTTCAGATATTTAGTTTCCACCAAACACATTAAGAGGATCATCAAAGATATTATGGCCGGATTCCTCTGCAGAGTTGTTTTCCTGGACAGGCTTCTTAGACTTCTTTGCAGATGAGGTCCCTACTGGTTTTGTGATTCCAGATGAGAAAATATCATCTGTGAACAGCAGAAATAATACTGAACATCTATCAGACATGCATATACGTCTCTGATTTGCCTGTCTTTACACTCTAGCAGCAGTGACTTACCCATGTCATCATCAAATATTGATTTAGTTTCCACTTTCTTCGTTGCCTTTTTCTCCTTTGGCTTCGTTACAGGAGTCAAATCAGCAAAAATGTCAACATCATCATCAAACAGGCTTGCCTCCAAGCTATGTTCTTTAGGTTTCTTAAGTACATTAGGGGGTGTTTCTTCATCATCCTGTAAAGAAATTCTGGATCAGCAGTTCTCAAAACAGTCCTTAGGGCCCCCAGACTGTCCACATTTTTGCTCTATGCAACGCACACAACACAGGTATAGAGCGAAAATGGAGACTAACTGGGAACGACTCCTTGATGCTCATCAATGAAGTCACAAATTGCATAGCTCAACAGTAACTGAATAAAAAAGGAACATCTGAGATTTATCTGTACATGTCCAATACAAACCTTTAGGAATTAAAATATACATCACCTGGAAAATGTCTGGTTTAATGGAGCTGGCAAGTGCCTTTGAGTCCTTCTTCTTCTCTGTTCCAAAAATGTCATCGTCATCATCAAGGAAAGGCATAGACTTGGGTTTCTTCACAGGCTTTGGCTTGACTGTGGCGAAGAGGTCCTCACTATGGTCGCTGAAGTCTGGCAGGGCTGGCTCTTTTTTCTTGGAAGCTCCATGGACAACCGTGTCAGGAGCCTTTGTCTTGGTTTGCAGTGGAGGGGTGTGCTTAGGGAGTGAGGCAGAAGCGAAAAGGTCCGCTGAGGAAAACAAGTCCTCCTCAGCAGGAGGGAGAATCTTGGGCCTGACCACCCCATCAGACAGTGTTTGTGCAGGCATTGTGGTGGTGCTAGTGGTTATAGGTAGTGGGAGAGCCGAGGGTCTGGCTGGTACTGGATTAAAGGCAGATGGTGCTGACGTCATTCTGGATGTTGAACCTGACTTTTCTTCCGGGCTGTCCAGACGAGCCTCTTCAGAGCGCTGAGCAGACAACTGTCTCGCTGTACGCGTCTGGGGACGCCGCTGCACTGCGCCTTTAACACGGTCCTGCACAGACAGGTTTTGGGTTAACGCCTAATTTTACAAAAGCAAGTCCATTTAAAGTGAGAGCGAAAACGTGGACTGTCTGGGAACGCCTGCTTTGCACTTATCACTGAAATCACAACTGTATGCCCTAACACAAGGGGAAAACAGTATAACCCTAGGAAGGTACCAATTAAGAAGCTATAGTCCAGGGCTATTCAACTTCAGTACCAGGGCTGAATGGAAAAATCACAGGGTTTTCGGGGGCCACATAAAATAAGACACCGCAAAATAATTCTATCCAAAATATAGTCAGAGCAAAATATGTCAACAAACATTGGAGAAGAAACTAAGAACACACTATCCATAACAAAACAACAACAGAAAATCTTCTCTCAGACAGGTGATAGGCTGCCACACAAATACATCACAGTAGCTTAGTATTTGAAAACACCCAGGCTAACCATATCATTTCATGCCTGATGTCTGATAGCTGCCATATCATGTGTCAGTGGGAAAAATTGCACTGCCTTGATTTAGCGATTTGTCAGTCCAGTCTACCTTAAACTGACGATTCTCGTCATCAATTCAACGTTTCTTAGCTTTAGACAGAGCGCCATCTTCACTCCACTTGTGGGAATGGCATTGCTTGTGATTAAAGGCACGCTCTGCTTTAGGATCTCTGGCGCCTTGAGTTGGCTATATGCCGGGTAATTTTACTACCTTTGCTTTTAAGCTCTTATCTCAGTTATTATAAGACCCATCAACACGGCCTATATCTTGATTTTTCAGGACAGTCTGTATGACTTTACAATTTGCAAAAAAGACTAACAATGTTTTAATGCCATTGGAATCTCCTGTCTATTAGGCTACGCCGCTATGCAGTTTGCCATAGGGGACTTAAGAAATCATGAGATATTACACAGAGAAGAATGTATGACGCAGAGCTGTAGTGACATAAATGTTTATATAAATTCAACGCTAATTATCTCGCAAACCTTTTATCACAAAAACTAGGGACTTGCACCGTTGGAAAGGTCAGGTTGTGCAGTTTCACGTGCTTGTGATGTCTGTGTGAAGAAATCTCGGAGAATGAGTGTGCCCGTCGGGAGGCGACGTGCGCTACTCGCCAATCACAGCGAGTCCATTCTCATGACAATAAGACATGTCTGTTGTTGGGCCGCAGGAAATTTTAAATCGGGCCGCATCTGGCCCGCGGGCCGCTAGTTGAATACTCCTGCTGTAGTCTGACCCACCTTATTGGCATTCTGTAGTGTGGTGACCTGAGCTGGCGTGTCAAAGCTGATTCCTCCCTCAGCAGTAACCTGGAGTCGTGCAGTGGCAGCGGAGGCCGTCAGCAGCCCTGCAGGTCTGGGTGAGGAGGAATGAGCCAGATCAGGGGTTACGTTGGCTGCAGTTGGAACCCGTGGACCTGCTCCTGGCATGAGGCTGGCAGGGTTGATGGCCAAACTAGCCTGAGAGGGCAGAAAATATTCAAAGAAAGGTTCTTGGAAATGCTATTAGGAAAAATAGGACTTTCCTGGATTAGTTCAAAAAGGCCCTAAAGAAAAATGAATAGAATAAGTAGATGTTAAGAGTGGGTTATATGGCAAAAATATCACATCACAAGACACTACATAATCTCCCGAGGAGAGGAAACAAAAAAAACCCCAAAGAAAACAATGGAGGATGAAGTGAGACCGGAGATGCACCTGAAGGACTTTTATTTTGAAAATGTTAACATCGTAGGCACATTTTCTGTTCTATTTTTACTATGTTGCAGTTTGCACAACAAACACTCTGCATTGCATACTGATTCCTTCATAGATTGTGCCATTTTGTAGGGCCAATCAAAGACGACATCTTTTTCAGGGACGTCCATTCTTATTGCAGCAAGAGAACGCCTAGCCACATTCTGCATGTATTACAACAGCATGGCTTCCTAGTAAAAGTGCGTGGGTAACTAGACTGGCCTTTAAAGCATAAAATAGAATAATGGAAACCCCTGACCCGAATCACTGAAGTCGTAGATCAAGCATCCTCATCCTCAGCTCCCAAACAATTAGTTTGTGTTGTTAAAGGAACAGGTGATTCAACACCGTGGTAAACATGCCCCTGTCCCAACTTTTTTGGAACGTATTGTAGACATCAAATTTCAGAATGAGTGTATATTTACAAAAAACAATTTGAACATTAAATATCTTGTCTTTGTATTGTATCCAATGGAATATAGGTCAAAAACTATTTGCAAATCATTGCATTCTGTTTTAATTTTTGTTGTACACAGCATCCCAACTTTTCTGGAATCGGGGTCGCCACATTGAAGTGTATTATGACATGAGTGATTATGATATTGATATTTTGTTGCCATATAGTCCGTGGACTGATGCCATAATCCAAGATAATTCAAGAAAAAAAGGCTTAGAAATACAAACTATTACATATTTTAAAACATATAGCAATTAAAGCAAAGATAAGTGCACACATCAGGCCTTACGGAGAGTTTTATAGAATGTAAAATATGCTGTTAAAGTGTTTAAAGAGAGTTGTGTTAGCCAGATGCCAAAGCGTTGTGTCCTTTTTTTGGAGGATGAAGTTCACTGTGAGTGAAGTCACAATGGAAAAAGCTGTTATTGAGTAACAGGAGGAAACAGGAAGAGAGAATCATTAAACAAACATTACTTGTAGTTTTCCAATCCTTGATGAAGTTTCTTTAGGTTTTACAGGGCTCGCAGGCTTCTGTGCAATCATAACAATAATTACATTTTAAAACCATTTGTAATACTTTAATGCATGATTGTACTTAATAGAATTATTTAAAATGCATATCCATGTACGCCACAGAAGATCTGTTTTCTATAAGCTACAACTGCCAAACATCAAGCTTGTAAATGATGACATTAAGGGTGCAACAATGGAATGAAACATGATGTAAAAATGTGGCGATGTGCGTCGTGTAAATATGCTTTTTACATTGTGGAAATTCACATTCTATTAATTATGCATATAATGCAATTGCACCATTTATACTCCAGAGGTCCCAGTCTGCACAACCCACAGAATTACAATATACAGACAGAACGCAGGTCACATGATCTGATGTTCTTTTGTGTAGAGAACAGTAATCATCTGCACTTGTGATCAATAGCCTGACAGCTCTGCATTATAGGTTGCAAGATTTTCAAAAATACACCAGTTTTCAAAAGACATCAGCCCCAAGCCTGTGTCCAAAAACAAGACTGCAGAATTCGGGCATTTTAGCCAATTTTGGAACGCTTTCCTAAATTTGGAACAATCTGGAAAAATGTGTAACGAAAATAGCTTCATCACATACCTCACTCTTAGCTGACTGGACTGTACTTGGACCCTTGTCAGTTTCTTCCAGTTTAGCCTTACTTGGCTTGTCTGGTACTTTCTATATGTGGAAATAATGTAATAAGAATTATACATGCTCCTAATTCCCCTCTCAGTGTTCTATAATATATACATACACACACTACCAGGCAAAAGTTTGGACACACCTACTCTTTCATAGGTTTTTCTTTATATTTTTTTGCTTTCTATGTTGTAAAACATTACTGAATACATCAAAACTATGAAGCAGCACGTATGGCATATACTGAAT
>JAQQZR010000038.1:16017899-16032741 GCA_030068235.1 Notoglanidium macrostoma
CTCAAATGCCTTAAGAAGGAAAGAAATTCCACTAATAACCTTTTATGTCAACAACCGCTCAACTAAGTAAAGAGAAATGACAGTCCATCATTATCCAGTCTCTTTTAAAGTCATAAAAATAAAGAAATAAACTGAATTAGAAGGTGACCCCAAACTTTTGACTGGTAGTGTATATTTTTTTAAAATGACACACCAGACTCCATATTTCATAATGTTTACAGAAAGAAATCCGACTGTATTACCGGAGGAGATTTTGGTTTTGCAGAGCTGAACAGGTCGTCATCGTCCTCTTCATCCCCAAACAATGTAGAAACAGCAGGCTTCACTGAGCTAGGTACAGGTGTCTGGAACCACAAACCATCACTATCCGTTATAATCCAGTTTTGCCTTTTCAAACATAGATCACTAACAGCACAAGAAAGGAATTTCTCACTGCTATGAGAAACTATTTTCATTAGACCAAAAACTAGTGAAAACTTACTGAGGGTTTAGCAGAGGTAGCAGAGGTAGCAAAGAGATCCACCTCTGGGTCATTGTCTCTTTGCTGCGTCTGGCTGAAGAGAAGCTCCTCATCTTGAAACACACCTGTGCTCTTCACAAAAGTTTTCGGCTCCTGAGACTGAAACGCAACCAGCATTATCTCATTATACACACACAGTAATGTGCACTATGGTTCATTTGTCAGGCCTTACATCCACACTAAGTCTGTGAAAAATTAGTCTGGCAGAATTTTGTTGGATAGAGCAACGCTACCACAGTCTGCGAGTCAGAAGTCTACACAAGGGCTAAAAAGTACAAAGAACAGTCTGTTTTTACACTCATGCATGAAGACAGGTCAGACAGGAAGCTTTCAGGAGCACATTTTTATCCCTGTACAGGATGTTCAATTAACATCCACAGGTTTGATGGGCAGGTGCAAGGTTTTAACAATAAAGTGTATTTAAATATTTAAATTAGACAGATCCCCATATATATATATACACATAGTTCTAAATAATAAAGCCAACCTTTATTGTACTTTTGTCCGTATGCTTGGTTGCTGTGGAAAGAGGAGGTCTCTCATCAGGTTCCTCTTCTTCTTCGTCCTCATCATCAAACAGACTAAATGTGTTTTTCGTAGTCTTTTTTTCCTTGGTCTCCATTGGTGGTGGGGCTTCCTTATGCCAGTCAAGATCTTCAAAGTCCTCCGGTGCATTCTTGCTCCGTTTCTATAGCAAACACACACAAATTGGTTTTGGTTTGCTTAAAAGAAAATTTTAGTATCAAACACTTGAAAGGGAGTGGCATAGTTCTCATCCTCACTGTGGTGGTTTTGGCTTCATCGCCAAGTACATTAATTCCTCCAAACAAGCTAACAGCTCCAGCAGGCTTTTTACTCTTGTTAGTCTCTTCAGGGGAAGATACCGTCTGCACAACCTTCTTATCTGAAGGCTTCCCCGCAGCTACATTCGCCACGTCCTGTGTCTCCCCTGGCCCAAACAGAGAGGGAGCCTGAGACGCAGCAGCAGGCACCTGACACACACACACACACACACACACACACACACACACACACACACATACACACACACACATATATCCTGTTCTCTTCTCCGCGGATCAGCATGCTCTCCTCAGCTGTTCGAACACAGACAGCTTCTAGAGTAGCATTTCACTCTGGCTAGTCTGTCTAAACCTAAATGAATTATACCTCGCATGGTTAGTGACTGGCATGTAGGAATTTAATTGGATTACTTATGCAAGCTCTTTGTGGTAGTTCAACTCCTTAAATTTTATACAAAATCGGCTTCCTACACTAGACGCACACTTACAGATTACAGCAACAATTAACTCTAAATACAAGTTCCGTGTGAAGAATTTAAAAATCAAGTCAACAGTGCACCTACTAGTACTAGTTTGTAATATATGCGTTTAACATGACTTGTTTTTTGTCATTTTTATTTCGTAAGCTTACTTTGACTTCCGGAGTTCCTTTGTTTGCAGAGGAGTTGAAACCAAAAAGTGAACCTTTGTCTTCATCGACTTCATCCTCGAACAGGAGCGAGACTCTCTGAGGTTTCTTCTGACTGAAAGGACAAATATCATTCTCCTGTGTTGGTTGGTGCAAGAACTTTTAAACACTTCGCAATATTTTCTGATACTATGTTTCTCTGAGGTTAAAGCTACAATCAGTGCTATTTCTACTAATAGCACTTTTGGTTTACAATAGGTTACATGGGGCAAAGATGTTATCCCTGAAAATCAGTGGAATTTAAGGTTTCTTGTTAATATAATGTTGACTTAAAGGACACCTTGGCTCCTTTGTGGCTGCAAATAGATCATCACCACCATTGTCATCAAACAAGCTGTCTTTCTGTGGTGCTTTGGCACTGGGTAGCCTGGAGGGGGCACTGTTGCTAGCCTTCATCCCACCACTTTTCACGTCAGGCTTGGCTGGGCTGGGTTGTGAGCTCATCCACTGGTCCTGGGAAATATACAATGAACACAGAGTACATCATTTCAAACCAATGACAACACCTTGGTTATTAATATTCTGTACATTATAATTCTATTTCAGTTTTATGAGAAGGTTTGATTTCTCCATACCTCATCATCACTAAAAAGAGCACTTGCTAAAGTTTTCTTGGGTTGGGGTACTGCTGTTTTGATCTGACCTGATTGAGATTTTGGCATAGAGGAAAACAGATCCTGTAAAATGCAGAAAGTTTATCATTAAAAAGGGAAAAAAACTTGGTCTGGTATTTTAGTAATAAACTCTCAGGTTCATTCCATATCTTAAAGCTAGGTCTGCTTTCACTCACCTCCTCCTCATCATCATCAAATATAGAGATCTTAGTCTTGCTTGGTTTGCTCTGTGCTGAGCCTTCTGGTTTTGACTGACTTTTTGGCACAGTAGGGAATATCTTTGGCAAAAACAAAAAGCAGAAATGCAAAAGAAAAACATTTCATAAAACAGGCAGTGCAAAAAGTTTTCACTTTTACAATTCGGGATTAAAAAAGTAATAAAAACATACTTGCGAGTCCTCATCATCAGAGAAAAGACTCTTGCTCTGCGCTTTCTCTGTTGTTTTAGGAGCAACTGGTGGTTTGACCACTGGAGGTGGTATACTCTATATAAAAAATTTTTTAAAAAACAAAGAAAAAGAAATACATTTAAAAAAAATCAACAGAATGGAAAATCAGAGAAATGAGGGAAAAGGATATATATATCCAGTATATATATATAAATATATATATGAATGAGAGAGAGAGAGGGAGGAAGGAATGGTTTTATACCTCCTCAGATTTCACAGATTCCTCACTTGTTGAAGGATGACGTTTCTTCAGGCTTTCTACAAGAAGACTATTTGTTCCAGGCCCAAACATAGAAATGGCCCCAGCAGGTACCTGCATACAAACAAATTCATCATACATATGTTTAATGACTGTAGATCTTGCTTGTATTGTTTGAACTCTTACTGGGAATCCTACAACCAGGAAGTGACATTGATTTTCTCTGAGACAGAAAGTAAAATATCATTTGGCAATAATAATAATAATAATAATAAATTATAGGACTTTGTCTAAAATCTCAAGGTGGTTTACACAGAAGAGCACAATAGTAAAATTGTCTCCATCAAGTATTTATGATAAAGCTGAAAAATCTACAGTTATGACTATAAATCCATACAAATTACTACAAACAGGCCTTATTAAACCAGATGTTTATAACCTGATTTAAAAACAAGTAGAGATCTTGCACTGTCTTCGCTTTAAGTGATCCTATAAAGGACTAGACATCATGAGACATGCCCTGTTGGGTTTTGAATCTGGTATACTTACCACCAGTTAACTATTTAGAGCTATAAAGATCATAATCTGGACAGTGAAGTCAATAAGGAGCATGACAGCCAACAGAAATGGAATATAATTTTTATATGAAGAGGTCACCAGCAGGTCAATCAGCAACACAATGCAATAGCCTCACCTAGTTTGTGTCGCAATATACTTAACTACCTTTTTCTCAGGAGGGTGTACCACCTCTTCCTCTTCAACCACCTTCTTGCTCTGCTGAGGAATAGCAGAACGAGAACCCACACTAAAAATGTCACCATCCTCATCCTCATCTTCATCACCTCCAAACAGGCCTGCTGTCGTCTTTGGCCTGGCTTTCTCTTGTGCGGCTAAACACAATATATGATTTTTACTAAGCAAGTAACAGTCCTGTGTCGGGGCTTCAGTCACACAGGCCTACAATAACTCACCAGGGGTGGGTTTTTTGAGTGTCTTCCCACTGAAAAAGTCATCATCATCATAATCATCTTCATTGTCATCAAAAAGACCACCTCCTAGTAAGGTCTGTTCTCGAGCAGCCTGCACTTTGGATTTGACAGGACTGCCGTTTCCTTTGCCCTCCAACGAGTCCGAACCATTTGGCGAGCCAAAGAGACTGTTTTCTGGCAATAAAACACAAATGTCCCTCAAAAGCTAAACATTTTAATGACAAGCCTCAGGTTTTTATACTTTAGTAAGAAAGTAATATACCTGGGAAAATAGAAACTGCCCCTGTTGGTATTTTCTTAGTGTTGACACTCTCTACAAAGACAAAAGGATTATGTTTTTATAAAACAGATAGTTGAAACATATTAGCCACACATCTTCCAAATAAGAACTGTAAAAGAGGTCAGTAATTTCAGGTTGCTTGTGGCGTGGTACCTGTTTTTCGAGATGCTCCTTGCTCTTTCTCCTTTTTGGGTGCCTCAGAAAACAGATCACCCTGCAGAAACATAAAAAAAACATTCACAATGTCAGCATTTACATTATTTTGCTATTGCCATCAGTTTCTAAAATTTAGAATTTGAATTTAAATTCACTGGTTATATTTTTACATTTTTAGGATTTTGTCCTTTCAGAGTATTTATTAAATGCCTAATAGTCAATAAACTGTGTATGAACACTTACCTCATCATCATCAAACAGGCCTTTACCTCCACTAAAGAGACCCCCCTTTCCTCCAAATGGGGAATATTCATCATCCTCCATATCTGGAGGCTTGAACATCTCATCATCTTCCTCCACTGAAACAAAATGGATGTGAAAGTGACAGGGTATATCATGTGGTTTGCTCAAGATACAACAAACAATGCAAGTCATTTGGTGTAAATATGGCCTTCTTGGGAATTTTAAGGAAAGAAAATGACAAAGAAAATCAATAAAACATGTAACAAAAAAAATAAAGACTGGAAGACATGAGAAAGACATTGCCAGGATTTATGAACAGGGATTTTCCTGTTTGAAGTATTACAAACGTATTAAGCACACAGGAAGCCGGTTTGATTGACAGAGCCTCTCCTACAGAGTGAATGAAGTCACATGTACCCTGTGCCTCTAGAAGTTTCTTTCCTTGGTTTTTCCTCTTGGTGACAGATGTGCCTGATGACAATGCTTGAAAAGAATTACAAACATGCAAATGTAAACGAACAAAATAAAACTGTGATTATTACCCAAATAAAAACCCTTTAAGTGCAACAAAAAGCTAAATATTCATTTAAGGAATGAATGGTAAGCAAATGAGTGAACCGTGAACCTACACGTACGGTCTGCCTCTGGCTTTTTTGTTGTATCTTTAATTCTTGCAGCCAGCTGATCAGCAAAAGATGCAGGGCCCACATCATCCTGAATTAAAGCAGAGGCAGAAAATCAGCTGAGACATGTGCTTAGAAATCTATTTCTAAATTGGTTTAACTGCAATTCTCGTCAAGTCTATTCTTCACAATGAAACCAAATATCCCGTAATAGCATTATATATTACATTAGGATTCTAAAAAAGATGAGGTGGTAAAAAAAATTACCATTAGGAATCCCCTCCCCCATCGTCATTTATTGATACATGAATGGACAAATGCAACTTATTCACCCTTCTGGCTTCATCTTCATCCTTGTCAGATTCTCCAAATAAGTCAGAATCTTCATTTTCTTCCTCGTCATCAGAACTGACTGGCTTCTATAAAGATGCAACGAAAAGAGCTCACACATAGTACACCACAGTATATTACTAATACTTCCCCATATACACATTTTTTCACTTGCATGCCCTAATAGTATAGAACTGAAAGCAATGAATTGAAAACATAAATAGTTCTTACTTTCTTTAAGCTTCCTTGGCTTTCTCCTTCTTGGTCAAAGTCCTCGTCTGAGTGCTGTTAGGATTAGAATTCATCTTATATAGATTACCCTGACTTTTGCTGGCAATTACGGACATACAAAAACTGCAAAAAGGATACGCAGTTCGAGTCACAGTCAACAAGAAATGAATAGATTGCGGTTGGGGTAATGTCGCCTCTGGATTGCTCATAAACTGTCACAAAGCAACTTCATATCCAGTAAAGCTGTTTTGCGACAATTTCTACTGCTACTAGTGCAATTCAAATAAAATTGAAGAACTGTGTTAAACTGAATAAATGTGTATAAGATCCAATTTTACCTCCTCCTGATCTTTATCCGCTTCACTCTCTACAAAACTTTCTCTGTCGCTGTCGATGGACATTTCTGCAAGAGGGTGAGCAGTACACAAGCGGTTAGTAAAATAAGAGACCAAAGAGTTAATTCAATTCAGAGAATGGAATGAACTAAGGCATAAGGAGTACGCCACCATCACTGGAGAGATCTCCCAGGCCAATGTCATCTTGTGCCATAAAAGCCTGAGATCCAATTAAGTACGGTAGCGGCCTGTCTACATATAAATCCTGTAAAAAGAAAAAGAAAATAGAAAACGCAAATGAAAAACTACCTCACCAATGCTATGTACTGCACCTTGTCATCTGTTAGAAAAACAGTGCACCTGCACTAGGGCTGCAACTACTAAAGGGCAAAATTGATGTAACTTGATAAAAAAATAACTGGCAACGCATTTCATTATTAAAGAGCTGGACTGTATTATGAAGCAAGCATGATGTGGAACGCTATGTCACTTCATTTTGGCTGAAAAACACATTTGGCGGAAATGGTGGTGCACGTCAAATTAGAAAATAAGAGAACAATTTACATTACACTATGCTTTGGCCTCATGACATAATATGTGGTTTCATGTGTAATAGTTGTACATTTCGAATTATTCATTTGTGGTCAATGTGGAAATAAAGTGGAAGTGCAATGGATATAAAAGGTCTACACACTCCTGTTAAAACTGCAGGTTTTTGTGATGGAAAAAAATGAAACTAAGATCAATCATGTCAGAACTTTTTCCCGACTTTATAGTGATTTTTAACATCCAACAAATTGGCTTTTTTTTTTTTTTTTTTTAAACCGCTTTTTACAAAAACCACCCGGAGCATTTGAACAGGAGTGTAGACTTCTTATATCTGCTACACCTGGCTGAATCATGTTTGTTAACCAGCTTGTATTTTGCGTGTCAAGCCATTGGGGTCAGTATCCTGATGAAGTCAATTCCAAAGAGAGTTGATTCATTGATACTAGGCACTAAAATGTGTCGACTCAAATATGGAGTCAATGCCTGACTGAAAAGGATTCACCTGACGCGCACACGGCAAGCTAAATTAATTTAGCCTCGGAGTGTTTCAGTCAGTCAGACAGCCGGTAGATATTTCTATTGGTATTATTATGAATTTGTCTGGCCGAAATTGAACACATCAGGGCAGACAAGACACAAAAAGAAGAAGTATGCAGAACGAGCAAAAAAAAAAAAAAAAAAAAAAAAAAAAAAAAAAAAAAAAAAAATTGTTGTAGGTGTCCAATTCGAATGACATTAAACACGTGTTAACATTATCTGATAAACGCAAGTAATATAGTATTGCAATTACTGACCTGAAAATTAATTAAGCCTAATTTAGAGTTCTTTACAGTGTTCTATTACAGTGTTATATTTTTGAAATAATCCATTTAATTCTGATAGTTTAATCGATCTCTAAAATAATCATTAATGGTAGCCCTAATCTTCACTAAACCTGAGAACTCTCACCTTGGGTTCTAGAATGGGTTCCACTCTGTCAGCTGCCTCCTCATCCTCAGAGTCCGAGTTCCCTACTTTAACATCCAGTTGCTCAAAGGCAGATTCCAGGACCTTCAGACCATAGTTCACTGCCTCCTGGACTTTAGGGATCAGCTCAGCTTCTTTCTGTTCTCGTGTTTTTTCCTTTTAAAAGAGCAGTAACAGACAGGGTCAGAGTGAAACATCCAAAACGACCTGTTTTTCATGGATATTTGTAGTTTTTGTGGACATGCAGTTCAATCCCCCTACTGAAACAGCAATATGTCCAACTTTGCCTGCAATAGAAATGATTTATACAGAAATTAAGACAGTTAAGGCTTTTAATTAGGCATGCACATATCTAATTTTTCTAATAAATTATCAATATCAGAGCTCTTCATGTTGGCCAATTCGCAATAATGATCCAATACTGACATCCCTCTTAGCAACTATGCCAAAACTTCTGCAAGATTCTGTTGCAAAAGTTAGACTTGCAATAGTGGTGTGTTGTGACAGATCCGTGTTGTCAGTTAAAACCATCCATCTTCACGGTACACCACACATCAGTGGAGAGACAGGAAAAAAAGTGTCAAATATTTTAAATCTGACTTCAATCCATTTCAGGTCGAAATCAACTTATTGGACTGAACGATTTACATGCGTGTTTTCTCTAAAATACACAGAATAAATCTTAACACTCAACCACAGACAATAACGACAAACTAATCTTGATATCGTAAAAAAAACAAACTGAGATTTCTCAATATTAGGGTTTCTCGCAAAAGGCTAGAAGTGTACAGACCTGTTCAGGGCGTCTCTCCTGAGCCTCTGTTTTGGGGACTGGCTCCTCAACTTCTTCATCATAAACCCTCTGAGTGATTAAGAAAAAAATGACATTGGACATCAAATATGGTTACTCGAGCACATTACTGTTTAATTCAAAATAAATTATCAATTTCTCAGACATACATTTTCGATAAATTGTATGTTGGAAAGCATAAGAAAGTCGTTAAAGACGTTGTGGAGGCAGCTATCAGCTGCTTTGGTGTCCCGAATAAGGCCATCCAGCTGTTTTTCGATCTCATGCGTCTTAGACAACATTCTCTGAGAGAAGTCTTGCAGGTAGAGAAAAAGCTGTCAATGTGAAAAGACATTAGAGTGGCAATCATGCATCAAGATAAGTGCAGTCACAATCCAAACATTTCTGTAAGTAACAAATACCCCAGAATCTGCAGCTAAAGACCAATTTGAGCTGTTTTTCCGCATTTCGTCCAACGTCCAGGGTCTCTCCCACACCTGCTCGGTCTCACCATTGCAATTGCTGGGGCCGTTCTCCATGGGTTCTGCCATAGCGATTACCTGTTGAAACAATAATACTGATGATGTCTGAGCAGACTCAGGAAAAACCATCCGTAGCGGAAATACCTACCAAATAGAGTTATATTCTCACGGTGGAAGACAAACACTGCTGACTTAGTGTGTCACCTTCTCTTGCAAGAATGCCATAAATATTGACACTTTAAGAGATTTTATGAAAAAGTCATAAAGTCCTTTCTGAATTTGAACTAGATTAACAGGTGATGCTTGGGTAATGTAAGTACTCCCAAAGTACCCCTGTCCAAATCCCCAGGTCATATATACACTACATAAATGTTGACCCCTGACCATCACACCCATATGTGGTTCTTCCCCAAACTGTTACCACAAAACCTGAAGCACACAACTGTATAGTAGCGTTACAATTTCCCTGCCCTGGAGCTTAGAGGCCCAAACCTGTCCCAGCATGACAATCCTCTTGTTCACCATGAAGTCATGGTTTGCCAAAGCTGGAGTGGAAGTACAAAAGTAGTCTGCAAAGAGCCCTGACCTCAACAAACTGAACACCTTTAAAAATGAACAGCATTGCTGACTACATGCCTGACCTGACTAATGCTGTTGTGGCTGAATGAGCACAAATCCCCACTGCCTCGCTCCGTAATCCAGTGGAAAGTTTTCTCAGAAGAGTGGAGGTTATTATAACAGCAAAGGGAGACTCAATCTGGCATGGGATGTTCAACAAGCACACACGGGTGTGATGATCAAGTCCGTACGCACTGTCCGAATTGACATGATAATATCACAGTTATATATTATGCCATGGGGAAAAAAAGGATTTGTGCTTTTTTTCCTTCAGTATAAAGACACTCGGTGATGCACTCACTAATTTCAATCATCTCCTGCTGAAACCAAAACTAAACCAGATATTGGTCAAATGTAAAATGCAGAAGAATAAAGTATATAGGACAATTCAAAGGACTTTAATTTAGTGAGTTCCCATCGCAGGTGTATCCTACATGCAGGTTCTGGTCACATGACCTGCATATATACACATGTATATAGTAGACATGAAGTTTATAGAGTGATGAGCTGTTTGTGTACATCGTGAAGACACTTCCATTTCTGTGATTTACCCAAACAAGGTTTACCTTCTGCGAATCGCTCATCACCACCACAGACTTCCTGCAGCAACAGTACTCAGAGAAATATATCCTGCAATCTTATCGGAATTGATCTTTTTGTTTCTATTACTAGAAAGAGACTTCCGTTCAAAGATTGTGCAATAAAGATTTCCGGTTTGTGCGTGTTTATAAATGATGATTAAAAACAAACTAGCGATTAACACCAAAACGAAATTTTAGATTCGACCAGATTAGATTAGATTAGATTACAACCCCACGATGTACAGTGATCAGTGAGCTACAGTGAAATGAAAATGGGGGTCAGAGTGACAGTCCTGCACCTGTGGAGGGTGCACTTATTTACCAACACAGACAGTGTGAAAGTACACTGAAAAACCATGGATTTAAAACGTAATGTCCTCAATTAACTACGTGCTTCACTTCTGATCGTTATATCCGGATTTACGGGGATTCTACCCTGTCACAGACACGTTTTAAACACACAAGAGTTTAATACACCAGTTGTGAGCTTCTGTAAACGCACGTTAGCAAGTTCGGCTAACAATCATTCACGTTAGCTAAATTGTGTAACATTATTCATATAGCTGTTCCGCTATTTATTGAACTGTTACAAATACACAATTTTTAACCTTAACCTGCGTGACTCCAACCAAATCAGAAACTCTTACCTTCTCGACTTTTAATGTTTTGTATTCTAGCTAACTATCACCAGCTAGCTCCATCATTTCCCTCACCATCACAGTTTCCCCTGTATGTAATGCTAACATGGCTTTCGCCAACTAATGCGCGCGCTCTATCTCATTTAGCTACATCGTAACACAACAGGCATGCTCAGTACCTTGGAGAAATTTATTTAGCCCAGGTTGCGCTTTTCACAGCAAACAAAAACCTAGTTCAGCCTTGGCGAAAAGGTGGCTGCTCCCTCATTAGTATTCCTTCTGCTCGGCCATGTCCTGTCTGCTACAATCAGCTGACTCCACAGTCACCTGACGTTAGCGGTGCAGTATATTTCCCACCTGTATTCCGACACACCCCACTTCCTGACTCGCAGATCGTCTTCGAGACGTATCTGAAATTCTGTGCTGTGATTGGTCCGAACTCAGATCACTGACGGGAGATGAAATATGTAACCAATCCAGTGCTATGGAGGCGGGGTCTGTCAGAATACAGGTAGACAATAATAACAACAAAAGTTTTCGTGAAATAGAGCGGGGAGGGCGTAAAGAGTAGTAGAAAAAAAAAAAAAAAAGCTGTGTGGGATTAGTAAAATATTCAGTGATGGGTTTTCTTTTGGATTGGTACTAATATGTTCCTATGGGATGACTGAGGAGTTGAAGAGTGAGGTTTAATGAAGTTTAACCCAGCTTACTTGGATACTGGGTAGCTTAAAATGAGTTTTTATGAGGAAAATGTGATTACAAAATCAATAATAACTTGAATTGATATTGAATGTGTGTGTGAAGGTGAGGTGAGGTGGTGGTGCAGCAGGTGGTGTTGTAAACACACAGCTTCAGGGTTCAGAGGTTGATCCTGACCTCTGGCTAGCATCTGTGTGGCGTTTCACACAATTTTAAAAAATGGTCTCTGGCAAACAAATAAAAATCAGCAAAAACAGTTCAAGGTCCAATAACAGGTACATTGTCAAGTGGTCTGCAAACCGGAAAGAGTAGGCAGGTCTAAATACAATAACCAGAAAATCAGGGCAAAAGTTAAAGAACAAGGCAAACACACTAGATTAATAACAAGCAATGTCAGACAAATATAGTAAACAGTTGCTTCCCAACCCGTGTGTGTGTGTGTGTGTGTTTGGTCCTTATATGCAGTGACAGTGTGCAAATTGAATCCAGGTGTGAGATCAGTAGGTGGGTGAGTTTGAGTGTATGAGGTGTTGGGAAATGAAGTCTGCATCGGCAATGTTTGTTAATGAGGCATGGAGTCTGTGGTGAACTCCGGCACGGATGTGACAGTGTAAAGATGATCATATAGGTTGGAAAATTGAATATGTATTCATTATTGCTGATTATGTATTCATTGTACTAAAAGCTATGTGGATGTGGTTTTGTACCATTCTTTTAACACGTTGCCCTGAGGGGGTGAAATAATAATTGAAAAGGCTGGGGGGGGAGTAATTAATCAGAGGCCTAGAGCACTTGAGAGATATAATCAATTTTGCTTTGCTTTGCCTAAAAATGTAAATTCATGCAGTATAGGGTTAATTAATTATTACATGCTCCTGAGGCATGACAAGGAATAAATTCAATATATTGTCAATAAACATGAGAAGGGATACAGTATACAGCCAAAAGCTTGTAGACACCTGACCATCGCACCCATATCTTGTGTTTCCTCAAACACAATTATCTAGAATGTTTTTATATGCTCTAGAATTGCAATTTCCTTTCACTGGAACCCAGCTACCGTAACATGCCCCAGCATGACAGTGCCACTGTGCAAAAAGAGAGGTCCCTGAAGACATGGTTTGCCAAGGTTGGTGTTGAAGAACTTGTGTGGCCTGCACAGAACCCTGACCTCAACACCTTTGAGATGAACTGGAATGCCAACTGGGCCAACATCAGTGCTTGACCTCACTAATACTCTTGTGGCTGAATGAGCACAAATCCCTACAGCCACACTCCAGAATCTAGTGGAAAACCTTCTCAGAAGAATTGATGTTATTATAACAGCAAAAGTGGGTGGTCAAAAAGCATGTGATGGTCAGGTGTCCACATGCTTTTGGTCATATAACGTTCTTACCAGTGCGATAGGCTAAGAAGCAGAGGAAATGGAGGAGGACTATTTGAGGCTTTCACTTCAGTTTTAAGCAAGTTTTTTTTTTTTTTTAACTGGAGTCTGTCGTGAGAGTGTTATAGACATGAAACTTGAAACAGGAAATAAGTGATCGGCTGAACCACTCACTGACGACACTTTACTTTTAGGTCAACAAATAATCAACCTATTATATTAAACCTCATTGAATCTGGAAATAAAGTGTCTGCGTTAACACCCAAATAATTTGTCTACTGTATGCATAACCACTATTAATAGTAATAGTTAAGTACTGACATCTTATTAAATCTTTCTTTTAATATCATGACAGTATTAATAAAGATTGTTTACATTATCAAGTCTGTTTGGAAATGATCCAAGTTATCTCAAGTCATAAGCTATATATTTTGAGAACCATTAGAATTTGATTTCCAGCACCACAAATTCTAGACTAAACCCTAATACAGGATATATTATGACTAAGAATTTAAATATACATATTCTTAACACTGTCGCCTCACAGCAAGAAGGTCCTGGGTTCGATCCCCGGGTCACCCAGCGTGCCTTTCTGTGTGGAGTTTGCATGTTCTCCCCGTGCATGCGTGGGTTTCCTCCAGGTGCTCCGGTTTCCTCCCAAGGTCCAAAGACATGAAGATTAGGTCAAATGGCTACTCTAAATTGCCCATAGGTGTGAATGCGAGCATGCGTCTGTGTTGGCCCTGTGGTGGACCGGCGACCTGCCCAGGGTGTACCCCGCCTCTTGCCCAAAGTCTGCTGGGATTGGCTCCAGCTTCCCCGCGACCCAGACGGATAAAGCGGTACAGATAATGGATGGATGGATGGATATTGTGAACATTGTCACCTGTGGCATGAACTGACAATTTATAGAACAGTGTTCTAAACTCATGTCTATGCACATCTTTAGATCAGGCCTCCTTTATTAGCACAGTTAGATGGAAAATGCTAATTGTATTACAGGTATAAAATATTATCTGTATTATATGTTCTTTTACAAAGAATCTGTGGTAAAAAAAATCATCCATTTGATAAAATGGTGCAGGAAATGCCCTCCAGATGGGCAGACTCAGGTATGTACTGTATGGGATTCTGTGGAGACAGGTAGTAAGTTTTTTTTTCATTGATGATCACTTAATTTCAAAGAAACTTGTTAGTGGTGTTTGCTTTGCATTGTGGATTTTTTTATTGCCCAGCCCCAAGAGCTTTAATACAAGGTGTAGACAGCACCTGAGTTTACTTGAAATGAACACTCAACCACCTTTCATGTTATATTACTATTTATTCCAAGTTATTATCAAAAAAGAGTAACAAGTGGGGAAAAAAGAATTTCAGTAATCTATATTTAATCCAATCCACCAATTAAAGTATAGCAAGATAGAAAATCATAATTGTGTTACACATACAGTAGCGGTCAAGAGTTTGGACACACCTACTCATTCTTTATTTTGACTGTTTTCTACATTGTAAAACAATACTGAAGACATCAAAACTAAGAAATATCATATGAATCATATATGCAATTATGTGGTAAACAAAAAAGTGTGGGCGGCAAGGTGTTGCATGTTCTCCCCGTGCATGCGTGGGTTTCCTCCGGGTGCTCCGGTTTCCTCCCACAGTACAAAGACATGCAGAT
>JAQQZR010000038.1:16038890-16058364 GCA_030068235.1 Notoglanidium macrostoma
TGGCTGTTTGTCTGTGTTGGCCCTGTTGTGGACTGGCGACCTGCCCAGGGTGTACCCCGCCTCTCGCCCCAAGATGCTGGAATTGGCTCCAGCTTCCCCGCGACCCAGATGGACAAAGCGGTATAGATAATGGATGGATGGATGGATTTGAGTTGCTTCAGGGCAGGTACCATTTACCTTGACAGCAGCTTTGCACACTATTGCCATTATCTTCACCAGCTTCATGGGGTAGTCACCCGGAATGCTTTTCAATTTACAGTTGTGCTTTGTCATAAGTGAATTAGTGGAGTTTCTTGTAATCTTAATCCATTTGAAATCATCGAACAGTAAATAGAAAATAATAAAAAAAAATACAATACATAGCCCTATTCAACAATTGTAGTAATGCATATTACGTCAAGAACCGCTCAACTAAGTAAAGAGTAACGACAGTCCATCATTACTTTAAGACATGAGGTGTCTTTTAATTAATAAAAATAAAGAAAAACCACTGAATTAGAAGGTGTCTCCAAACTTTTGTCTGGTACTATATAATGCAAAATCTTAACTCTATTACAGTATACAGTACGTTCTTAAACAAAAAATCTGTGGCAAAATGAATCATATCACATAAATAGCGCAGGAAATGCTCATTGCCTTCACCACCCAATTGAAACCCTTCTGCTATGCAGACTCAGACGGCCACACTGTTGGGGATTCTGTCTGGAGACAGGTAGTAGTAGGGGAGTTTCTTCCCCTCGTTGCGATTTTTGATAACTTTGGATAGCTCACCCAGCTTTTCCCGGAAAGTCTCCATGGCTTTCTTCACCGGTTTGTCAATGAAGTGTTCATCAGGATACATGCCTAAGAACAACTAAAAAGAGGCGCACCTACCAATGTCAGTAAAACTGTGTTACAGTAGTGAATGTGGAAAGGAAGCTTTTTTTTTTTTGGAGATCTCACCTCATTGTCCTGGAACTGACTAAGAGCCCACACCGCTCCAAGATGCCAGCATGAACGACCACGGTCAGGCAGGGTATTCACGATGAATGATACATCCACTTGGCCCTTCTTTGTAGGCGGGGGCTTCCGCATAGTGGGGGGTGCGTTTGGGATCCATGAACACCAGTCATACTGCAATTGTTTTAACATTTGTTTAAGCATTTTGCATTGCAACATTATTGTTAATGTTGTGAATATAACCAATATTTGTCTTGATTTATCATTGTATCTTTATTAGTTTTTGATTATCCTTGACACATAGAGATGCTACCTGTCCAAAGTTGATGGCAGCATGTTGTGCAGAAGCTGTGAAGATTATAACAGTCAGGTACTCCACCAGCTGCTCTCGGTTTTGCATTGATTTTGGAAACCCTAAATACAACGAAAAACGTGTTTTAACCAGACATGATTTGTTCATTCTTTCAAACGCACATAGATGCAGAGGATTGTGAAGTTCTTCATTTTTTAAGTTAAGTTAAGACTTTTTAGGATGTGTGGTTTTGACTTGGAGGAAGTTCTTGCATGATGAAACTCAGGAAACTTCTTTAGAAACCCCTTTTGAAAGATCTCTGATACCTGACACCATGACATGCATAGTTAAGTTGACATTTTTTTATTTTATATATTGTATATGTATACTTCTGCTATGACACTCTACATTATTTCAATGCTTATATGCTCCATATGCTAATAAAACATATCCAGATGAAAACAGTGTTAGCGATAGGGTTATAAGAAATGTGTTTTTTGAAAGAAAAATATTCAAGAACATGGCAACAGAATACAGTGAAAAGCTTGTTCTCACCACAGTAGTCAAGATCCTGCATTCCAAAGCTGCAGACATCTTTGACAAATGCCTGTATCTCCTCATCCTCCTGTATTGTTTTGTCACTATCATAGTATATGTGCACCACATCTTCCACAAAACTACCACAAAAAGAGCCACAAAAAAGAGTTCATCATCCTATGTTTTAGAAAAGATTTTTATATTAAAAAAATAAAATAAAAAAAAAGAATAGATTCTCACCGCATATTAATAATTTTCTTTTACAAACCAAAAATTTTACTGGATTTATATTTATACTTTGCGAACGTCCGTGATTACCTTTTGATTATCTCCCACACTCCCATGCCATCATCTCTGTAGTAGTAGTAGGGCAGCTCCTCATTGCTGTCCATGCCTCGAGCCTTTATGGACTCCGGAAAGCACAAGGACTTATAGGTGAAAGTCTTCATGGCTTTCTGCACCAGCTCTACATGGCCACCTCCACCTGTTCCATTAGCCTGGAGTATGCCCACACGCACACATATACATACATTTGAAGTCAGTGTGGGTCCTAAAGACACCGCAGGTTCAGAGGAAGAATTGTTTGTATTTGGTATGGTGTAAAAGTGTTTTACAGGGTTAACAAACCTTGTCAAAGAGTCCACATTCGCAGATAAGTTGCTCGCGTGCTTTCGTATTGATGGCAATTGTGAAACGAACATGTGGCACAAGCAACTGGAAATTTGAAACAGGTCTTACAAAAAAATGTCTTAAATACTCTGCACAATTGATATTCTCAGATATGTCTAGTTCATGCTTGGCTGATATATGTACACTGCAAAAAAATGACATCTTAGCTAAGTTAAAATATCCTGAAAATAATCGAAATGATCTAGAGTTTCCTAATAGACGATTACAAGACACCGATCTGAGATTATTAAATCTGTTTCTAAACTTATTCCAAGATGTCTTGTCAAGTAAAATTATCTGCCCATGCAATAAGATAATTTCACTAGTATTAGTAGTATTTTTTCTCTTCAAATTCAGTTTTTTGCAGTGTGTTTGTTTTGCCTCAATAATGCATGATATCCAAAGTGTAAAAATGTCACACCTTGTACACCGGATGAACAGCAGGCAACTGTCGGAACATAGCAATGCCAAAAACCTCTGATATCAGATGCGTCCTCAGGAGGTGGGTCACTGTCTGGTGCACATGAAAGTCTGAAGATTTCACCCAGATCTTGGCCAGCAGCCAGTCACACTCATCATCACTCGGCACAAAGATTGGACTGTCTTCCCCTGGGGTTTGATGAAGCTTTTAAAACATGTAGAAATATGTTATAGCAATATCATCGCAATCTGCAAATTAAAATGACAGTACTACACTGCAAAAAATGCACTACTAGAAAAAAGCCACATTTTCTTTAATTTGGTAAAAGTCTCTTATTTCAAGCAAAAAAATCTGACAATGGGGTAAGAAACTGGTTCTAGACACTAAAAAACCTAAAAGTAGTAAATTAGTAGAAAATTCCCAAACAAAATCCTAAAAATTTGGCAACAGCTTGGCACCATTGGGATTTGAACTAACAATCTCCTAACCAATAGGCCAACAGCTTAATCACTAAGCTACCACTGACCACAGTGAGTACATGTAAACTGCAGACAACTAACTTATGATACCTCATTTCAAGCCAGTTTGACAGTTCAAGAAAGTTAAAAAACAAAAAACAAATAACTTCTCATTATAAGCATTTGTCCTATGGTAAACAAGCTAATTTAAAGAATATAATAGACATTTCAGATAGTTTTACATTTTTTAGTGGCTAGAGTTCTTACCAAGAAAAAAATTGCTTACTCAATTGGCAGATTTTTTTGCAACAACAAAAAAAAATATATATTTTTTTTGAACAAGAGACTTTTACTAAGGGTTAGGGTATCTTAGTACAAAAAAAAAAGATATCTAAAATCAAGGCTGTTTTTTTAAACCTTAAAACATACTTGACAAGATCATTTTTCTTTTTGGGCAAAAAAATATTTTACTTTACTTTTACAAGGTTACTTTCTTGATATTCTTTTTTCTTTTCAGTGTAGCTTAAACAGAACCATGATACATTAATTACAATTCAGTTTATGTTAATGGATGAGGATGAATCAATCATCCAAAAATTCCAGGAAGTATCATGATTGTATTTTTAAAATCATTTATTCATTAATTAATGATTTATCCTGGTTGTGGTGGATCAGGAGTCTATTCTGGGAATGCTGGATGCAGGGCTTAACACACTCATTCACACCTAGGGGCAATTCATAGTGACTAATCAACCTACTGAAAAGTTTTTCAGATGTGGGAGGAAACCAGAGTAATGCCAAGAAAACCCATACTTAAACATGTAAATTAAAAAGGTGACACCAGGAAAAAAAAATTTTTTCCTGTTGGTGCTGTTGTGACATTGTTTTAGGTACCTTGAATAATGTTTTCTTTGAGTGAACATTAAGTCTCTTTCATTTTCGTTACTTTGCTTCAATTGAATTAAAAATATATAAATGAGCAATGGTTAATTACATACTGATCTTTATTATCTATTTCCTGCATCTAAGGTAATTTTTTTTGACTGAACCACAAGTACATTTAGAATGTAATTGAAACCGGGTTCTACAAGAAATTGAGATTAGAAGGTACTACAGAAAGTATAGCTTTATACCTGTATGGCGATTGGCAAAATTTTGTTCTGAGTGTTCTTGTACATCAAACAAATGGGTGCAGCTAAATACTGCAGGGTGCAAGGATCTGTAGCATTGGGGCTGATGTCCTCCATAATTTCATAATCTGCAATGAACAAGTTTCCTGCCTGCAAGCGCCGAAAAAAAGAAACAAACAATTACAGGTAAAAAACAGTTTTAGTGCATTAGTGTTCCGTGTCAGTGTCAGAGGTTAGTTACCATAAGCTCACTTTCCAAAGTGAGGTCTCTTTCCAAGCAGTCTTTCACCATTTCATGTGTGACTGGAAACTTATCTGGTATTTTTGTACACTTCTTGATCATGACAGGATTACAGCCATTTAAGAACTGATATCCAAACATAAAGTCTTCTTTCCAGTGCTGCATCACATACTCTGTCCAAAAGAAAACATGATCAATGTCAGACTGTTTTCAATATCTCACATTTATGTTACACTCTCTGTTATATCTTTACATACTGTGTAGAAATAAACTATGTACTATGTATTGTTTTTCCCAAGTCTTAATACTAGATGAGGATGAAACAGTCTAAATATTCAGACAAAAGAACCTGATATTGTGTTCTTGATCCTCACAAAGATCCGCTCAAAATCTGCAAAATCTCCCCAAGAGGACTGGAACATGTGCATAAACTGGTTAATATAGAGGTTCTCTATCCTAAAAGAAGAAGAATAGCTGGTGTTTATAAACCACTCCACATACCACTATGTACACCAAATAACCTCTCTGCAGGAGTCAATGATTAATACATCCAAATGTGCCACTCTCATGTACAATTACCTCGATGTTTTAATGAAAGGTTTTTAAGAGAAACTTATTTAACTTATTTATTAATCACTGATTAATGTCAGATTCCCAAAATATTTTATAAGAAACATACATTTTGCTAGGATCCATTGTGTTATTAAGAAACGTATACAAGTTAAGAAGCTTCTGGTTGTAAAAGACCTGCAGAGATGTTTAAGAGTATATTTGTGTAAAGATACAAATGTCCAGGAAACAACTGCAAGTCATTAGCATACATGTGTTTGACAATATACTGTATGAGTTCGGGAGTCTGGCAGCAAAAACAAACAATTATATGCAAATGGTACGTAGAACAGTACAATGATTGTCTGTTAAAGAATCTTATACCGGAAAAGTTATATTTGAAAAATATTTTGTCAATATATTTACTAACTAACCCAAATCTATCCCTAACCCTGGGTGCTTCTGAGGCTGAAACATGTACAGCTATAAAATGCCTTCATCAGTTACATTCAGCTAAAATTTTATGACCACATATATTTTGTCTTCCATTTATTCATCCATTTTCTATACCACTTATCCATTGCAGGTTGCAAGTGAGATGGAGACAATCCCAGATGATGTCGGGCGTGAGATGCAGGGTACAGGTACTGGACACTCACCATTTTGTCTTATGTTTTGCGATTCATAATGTCATAAATTTGAACATATTTTGAATATATTTTATACTTAATACCATATATTTCGTTATGTTTCAAATTACAAATACATGTGAAAAACATTGCAAATATATTTACAATCTACACCACATATATTTTAGACACTTTAAAATATATTTCAGTACATATATTTCTGTATGGGAATTCAGGAACATTATACTGGATAAATTTGTAACTTGGAATATATCACTTATAACTAGGAATTAAAACACAAAACTCACGCTTTACTGTAGTTGAGGGCGAAATCCACGCCTTTTTCACTGTCAAATTGGATGTCTCGTGGTAGTTCTTTATGGGTTTTTGCATCAATGCTCATGGGAAAGCCTGGATGCCATTCCTTCCATCTGCAATAAGAAGTATTAACAGTTCTATCTGCACTTAAGAACTGACGAAATAAATGGGAAAACAAAAAAACCAACACACACACAAAGGAAATGATGGAACTATGTACATATGAAATACGAAATTCAATGGTTCACACATTGGAAAACATGGAAATTCAGTGATTGTTTTATCTGCTATATTTAATTATTCACTATATAGAGCTAAAAAAAAAAAAACATATGTGAAGCCAAACAAAATCTATTTGTATTCATTGTAGCACAAATAATAGCCTAAGATCTTAATTTCTGATCAACCTGTAAGTCTTCTGTCTGTTTTCCAGCTCCTTGCGTCTGTGTTGTTTTGCCACTCTGGTTTTCTCTTGCTGAGGCAGACGAGCTGCGGATCACACATAGAGAAAGCATGTAACACTTTTTTTCTTTTTTTTTTTTTGGTCTGACTCTGTCAGGACAACTCTTTAGAGCAATTAAATCCTAGAGATTTAGCAAGCCACACATATGTAAGATACGAAAAAAGGATCCCACCTCGGCCATCTCGAAGTATCACCTCTTTATCGTCCGCTACCCAGCGAAAACAGGGGAACTCAATGTAATCTCCAGCAGGGGTCTTCACTGTGATGTAGTTACAATACCAGTCGTCTTGCATCCAATACTTTTTCTTCTCGATCTTCACAAGCTCTATGTCACCAAGGTTCTCTGCTACTTTGACATCATATGAGTCCACCTGGGATTACACAAACTGGGCGTCAACTAACAAATCATAAGAAAAATGCTATGTGTTTATTTTCTTAACATGCCAAATTGGCCCATCATAAGCCATCCTAGTAAACAGGGTCCAGCTCCTAAAATAAACAAACAAACAATTTCCTGTGATATGAACATGGTCAGATTGTAATTAGAGAAAATCAGTATAACTGTGAATTTAGAAAGAATAGTTTTTTGAGACACGGTGAAGCTTCTGACTTCTTCTCACACTGTCATGCTTAAAGCCCTCCATTTTTGCATTAATCTTTTTTTAATCTTGTTCAATGTGTTTATTTCACCTTATTTACTTTGTGTATTTATCTGTCTACAGTTTAGAGTCCATTTGCATGGATTTTTCAGGATTGCCATGTCTTTGTTACATCCTTTTCTTATTCTGTTCTTATCCTGGCTCTTGTTCATTTTATTTTTCTTTACTTTTCATGCATATTGGTACTAATTGATACCTTTAAATTCATTTAATGTTTAGTGTTTTTTTCTGCAATCACTAAAAGAATGTTGAAACCAATGATAGACGTCTTACCGCTCCTCGTTCAAAGTCATTATACAGTGGTTTATCCAGAAGTGTTCTCTCACTGCTGCGCTCCGTCCCCACCAGGGTCAGGTAAATGTAGTCGTCAGTGCCAGCAAACCACTGAGTGCCTGTGGCAACCGTTACGGTGTATGAAGGCATCCTGGACACACGAGAAGACAAGCTTCTACGTCTCCACCATGAACGCTCTGTAATCTCTCACTGAAAGTATTTCCCCTTTTCTACTTCACACACAAAACAGTCTGTACACGCACACACTCAAAAATACGTCGCTGATCTACTGAGATAAGACATGCAAATGCTTAAAGGCTATTTCTTACTGGACCATGATCCACCCATAAAGTTAGTCATGTGAAATACCAAAGCATGTAGCTGCAATTAATCTAGGAAAGCGTATATAATACATTTTTACTCTATATAATAAGAGACATTGCTATTTCTCCATCGAAGAAGTAATTGTTTAAGAATGCAGAACCTCTAAAGCACTGTGAAATCACTGATAAGTTATCAGAAACCTTTTTAACTTTCATAAAAGGAAACCGCATGAGGTGCCTTTTTTAGGATTACTGACTGATCATATCTGATGTTACAAAATCATCAATAAACTATATACTATGTTTCTGCTATTTATTTACTAAACTATGTGATATGAAAAGTGTTAAACATAAACCACAAACAGTATGTTGTATGCATCATATTTACCAGTCAAATGAGCAACTAGTTTATGCAGTAGAACTATACAAAACCAGAGAGAAAAATGCAAATAGGTGAGGAAAAGCCAGACTTTGTACAGTTTCAAGGGGGCTATTTTGGCATGTTTAGTTAGAATATAATGTCCCTGAGGTGAAGGTTTAATAAATATCATTGCATTATAAAAATGCATGTTCAATGCTTTGGTCAAACAATTTCACAACAAAGAAAGCTGTATTCTTGTTCCATACTCAAACAGGAAGACCCCCAATCTCAGTATAAGATGGTACGGCTAATACTATCAGTAAATAGTATTCCAGTATACAGAAAAACAGGATATGTAACAGTATCAGTGAAAGTCTCATCATTGAGGCCTGCTTATATAAATTTCAACAAGTTTGTATGAAACTTTATTGGGGGTGTCCTCTGTGGGGACAGTCATGTTCTACCTGGGTCTACATGGGTTTCTTCTGGGTTCTCCGGTGTCCTCTAACCTCCTAAAATCATGCCAGTAGGACGACTGGTGACTCTAGATTACCCCTAGATGTGAGTTAATGCATGAATGTATGTGTACATGGTGAACCGTGACTGACTGGTCTTCCATCAAAGAGGAATTCCCAGGCCATACCCAACAGTGGTCATGGGAAAGAATCCTGATTCACCATAACACTGACCATGATAAAGCAGTTACTAAAGATGAATAAATGAATGATTAAATGTACTGGTGATAAAAGCGTATTCTTCCAGTAACCTATTGTAATATTTATTATTCTGTTTTCATCACCCACACAAATTCATAGGCAGGGTGTGTATGAAATAGTTAGAATTACTGTGGGTTCCTGAATCAACTGTCACAGTTACTTTAACACAATAAGTGAAATGACGCCATGATGGCTATTTTAACGCGGTACATGAAACATATCACAGGTCAGCAGTAGTTATAGATAGTGTGACAAAGTAATGTGAACATCCCCACAACCTATGTTGGTTTGGGTTGAATATTGAGATAGTTGAATTGAATGTTATAAACTGCATGCAAATGCATTCATGACATCCTGCTCGGAGTTTACTTCCTCATAATGATTTTTACAATGCCCGTTTCTTTCCTGGACAATCATCAGCTTGCAAAATTTGATTGAGACACATAAAAAGTAACACTAAATATATAAAAGTTCAGAAATGATCCTGAAATTGACAATGCACAATGAATGGCAAATGCATTGCAGCTCTCTTGTAAATAGTTTTAGCTGGATTGCTTTTGCTCAACAAAAGCAAGATTAACAGACAGCATTGTAAATGACCTGTATAATTCCTATAACGGGTTAATTTTTAGGTGGTGGGATGCTGCTGCTTCACAGCTCACTGTGTGCATGACATAAGGAAACAGGGCAAATATGCCGATGGGTACATGTATGGGAAGCCATGACATTTTACACTCCTCATGTAGTCACACTTATTTGCAGTCCATCAGTGACTGATTTACATAAAATTGTGTGCTTACTGTAATCATAGGTCATTGTGCGGTAATCGGGAGTGCTCTTGTTAAAAGAAAACTGGGATGCTAGGATGAGATTAAGAAATAGTAGATAGTTGATAGATAGTTGTAGTGTATTTTGGACATGAAACGAATGGTCGTGGCAAGCTGCATATTTTGCAGAGAGATTTTTTTTAAATGTGAATTTGGTAGTAAACAGTGCCTGTTAGCAACTATATCCAAAGAGAGGCACACCATTATGTATATTCTCAACATACCCACCAATGAAATCGGGGACACAGCATTTGTAGTCATCTATCATAATGAGTGTGCATTAACTTCACACTCAATGTGTGAAAATGGCCTGACCAAATGTAAAAAAAAAAAAAAAAAAAAGATAACATGCAACCAAGGCACTTCCTTGTTGTAATGGAGAGGCAGAAGATAGATTTAATTATAGTACGCTAGGGCCATGATCACATTTAAACTGATCATCACGAACTCATCTCATTGGTCAAACTCATGGTTGGGCAAAGTGTAAAAAGACAAAGGAATCTACACAGCTTTATATATTTGGTTGCTCATGAACAGGGCATGCTTACTACAGATAAGAGTATACTTTATTGATATACTGACACAGAAACCATATACAGACCAAATGAGGTTTTGCAGAAATAGAAATGTACATTTAATATAATCACTGCATAAACAAACATTCGATTATTTGAATTTTCATTGATCAGTAGTTTTGTACTAATTAAACATCTGCCTGATGTAAAATTCCAAATTTAATCCTATATAGGTAAATTCCCTCATGAGCACATAAATAATAACATTAAATCTACTGTCGGTCTCCCAATACAGGTGCAACATTAACAAGACAAACATTTCTCCCAGCAATTCTTCTGAGCACATTATAATGATTTCATTCATGGCCGTCTAATACAATTAATGAAATGCGAGGCATTTAATTCAGAAAAATCACATGAAAGCAATTATAAATATAAGCATATTAACAATGAACATTCAATTTACTCCATAGGTTCAAGCTGTGCGAGTTAGTTAAACTTTCTTTTTAACCAAGATTAGAGTCTCTTTCATCTTTCTTTCCATCAGACAGAGCAGCACCTGCAGGTAAAGACATGTTTATCACATAAAACAAAAGATCAATAAAAAACATGATTTAAAATTGTCTTAAAAAATGATAGCCGAATGGCGTGCAGATGGTTAAATTGCTGTTTCAGCTTAAGACTGCCATCAAGTGGATGCAAAAACAAAAGGTTTTGGATGACAGGATGATGAAACTATACAGTCTACTGTGTTTTATACTCTACAAAGATGCTAAAACATATGTTTAACTTAAATAAAAAAAATAACAACATAAGAACAAATCTCTCAAATGTGCATGCACAATCTTAATTTATCACAGAGAGTGCTTTCAAAGAAAGGGAGCTCAAACTGTTAGAAGCTCTTAGAAACTGACAGAAATCATCTGGACCAAGACGTATGTGACACATCAGTAGAAATGCTACAAGTAAAGCCATATCAGGTTGTTGAACATTCATTTGGGGTACACAGTGGGATTCCAGAAAATATATGGCACTATTTAAAGCAGTGTGTCCTAATTGAAAATAAAGTATTACGTCTATGTTGACAAGACAATCACAATTCCCTTTTCAGTCATGCTCATGGTGTATTACACATCACATACTGACATATATTCAAGAAGGAGAATTCAGAGCAGTAAGGAGAAAGATATGTTTTGTGTCACTAGTTTCACTCACACAAGACATAATACAATCTGAAGGGTTAAGGCGGATTGTTAAGTGCAACCATTGTGACATTAACAGGTAATTTCCAGTGATCCATTTTAAATAGTGTTCCCCTGATCCACGTGTGAACATGGCGAGCAGTGCTCCTACAACACTCCCAGAAGCTGGGTTGCAATTTTGTTCCTGATGTGGAAGTGAGGATACCTGCTCTAGTTCAAGTGCAGGACTTGCTTCATAAACTCATAAGTGGTGAAGGCAACGGCTTGCGATGGTATACAGCGGATGTAGTTGAGGGACAGGCCACGGTACAGTCCATTTTTAATCCCGTACTGCTTATACACATGCTTAAGGGTCTTTGTTAGGGAGCTAAGCAAAAAATAAATAAATAAAATATAACAATAATAATATATATAGTTAGTATAACCTCATAATAAAATTATTAGAAACAACAATTTTTGACTGCCTTGTTTAACACTGGTAAATTATTTACTACCATTTGCAAATACGATATAAAGAATAACTATCAACATGATAGGTACCAACATTATGTGAAATCAAACTACACTTACAGATATTTGTCAGCTTCAGGGAGCGCTGCTCCCAGCTGCATTCTCCTCCGGGCAACATCCAGAGGATATCTAAACAATACAGGTCAAAAGAGATCATTAAACTACAAATATAATCGTTCCAAATTTTGACTATATCCTTGACACATTTTCATATTTATTAAAAGGGTTTTTCCAGCTATCAAAATGAATTTTGGCCTCATTTAAACCCAGCTCCTGGTGACTCAGACAGAAATCTAAAAATAGATCAGCACCAGGCCTCCTAGTAAGCAGAGCAGAACAGCTTAAAGTAGCAACAAAGACAAACAATTTGTTGTGAATGAAACTCTTGCTCATTAACTAAAACCACTACATCAAGATTAACCCATGTACTCAACAATGGGTATTTAGAGCAGTTTTAATACTATAATTAGTTTTTTACTTTTACTAAAGCTATTCTGTGGAGCCTGCAACCTTCTCAATTATTCCCTTGCAACCATGGCGAGCAGACAGCATCTCAGAAAGCACAGTGCATCAAAGGTTTCATGGTTCAGTCTTCTGAGATGCTTTTCTGCTACCAAATGATTGGCCAATTCAATACTGGCATGAATGGGCAGGTGTTCCCAATAAAGTAGCCACTCATTGTACAAGAACCTGCTAAAAAAAAAAAAAAAAAAGGAATATTCCAACATCAAAATCTAAATATAAAGCAAAAAAATCCAAAAACGTAACATTTTTCATTGCAATTATAGATTACAGATTTGATTTACTGTGGATTATGAAACATCAAAAGACACTTTCTTCACTACATTTGTACACATGATTTAAAAAAAAGTCCTAGGTATAACGTACGATATGGTTTGAGCGATGGCCCCTGCTACTCCTCCACAAAGCAGGTTAACGTGCGTCTTCAGAACCAGGACATCAGGGTTGTCCAGAGATGGCTTTCCCAGGAGCTCTGGGAAATGAGCCAGTCCCAGACTCTTCAGTGTTCCAAATGTAAAAAAAGAAAACCCTGAAAGAAATCAAAAATACAGTACACACAATGCATATACTGAAAAAGGATATTATACAGTCAGCAATATCCCATTGACCCATTGAGGCATGGACTGCACCAGACCTCTGAAGGTGTGCTGTGGTATATGGCACTAAAACATTAGCAGCAGATCCTTTAAGTCCTGCAAGTCCTGTAAGTGAGGCGAGGCTTCTATGGATTGGATTTGTTTGTCCAACAGATCCCACAGATTCTCGAGTGGATTGAGATCTGGGGAATTTGGAGACCAAGTCAATACCTTGAACTCTTTGCCATGTTCTCCAAAACCATTCCTCAAAAATTTTTGAAATGTTGCAGGGCACATTATCCTGCTTAAAAAGGCCACTGCCAATGGGGAATACTGCTGCCATGAAAGAGTGTACTTCTTCAGGAGTGTTCTGCAACAATGTTTAGGTATGTGGTACATTTCAAAATAACAACCACATGAATGCCAAGACCCAAGGTTTCCCAGCAGGACACTCCCAGAGCATTGTAGGTGCTTTTGGCGGTGGACAGGGGTCAACAGGAGCACTCTGATCGGTCTGCAGCTACACAGCCCCGTACACAGCAAGATGCGATTCATTGCATGTTCATCATCATAGCCAACTTTAACTTTTTCCGCAATTTGTGTTGCAGTAGCTGTTCTATGGGAACGGACGGGACAGGCTAGCCTTCACTCTCCACACGCATCAATAAGCCTTGGGCACCCATGCCCCTGTTACTGGTTCTGCGGCTGTCCTTCCCTGGACAACTTTTGGTAGATACTATCCACTGCATACAAGGAACACCCCACAAGACCTACTCTTTTGGAGATGTTCTGGCCTATCACAATTTGACCCTGTCAAAGTCTTTCAGATCCTTACACTTTTTCCTGCTTCCAACACAGTGACCTCAAGAACCGACTGTTCACTTGCTACCTAACATATCTCGTTGACACCCCTTTACAGGTTCCATTGTAACGTAGTAATAAAATGTTATTCACTTCATCGGTCAGTGGTTTTACGTTATGTCTGATCGGGGTATAATAATGCAATGTCATTTTGAACAATGCAAATTACTAGGCCTGAAAGTGACTTGATTAGAATAATAATAGAAAAAAATTAGAAGCCGTATAATTACTATGGTAACATTAAAAACCAAATGTACATATTTAAGTTAAATATTAGAAGCTGTATTTGTATGTAAGTGGTGTCCACTCTTATCCGCAAAGAGCCCATGTTGGCGGAGGTTTTCCTTTAAAACATGTATGCGATACAACTGATCGTCCATTGAAAATTAAGGTCAACAGATTATTAAACAAGTGGAGTCAGCTGTGGTGCCTGCTTGGTTAGAATGAAACCTGGCACCCACACTGACCCATTGCAGATAAGAATAAACTTGCCTGCCTTATTTATACTTAACACCTTAATATTCAGTCTCCTCTTCAGGAGGTGCATGCTCAATTTGGTTACGGTCCGGTGACTTTGATTTGGCCAGTCTAAAACCTTCCATTTTTTCCCCCCTGATGATGTCCTTTCTGTTGGCAGTGTTTCTGGTCATTGTCATGCTGCATGATGAAATTACTCCTGATTCGATTGGATGAATTTCTCTTTAATTGGCAGACAGAATGTTTCTGTAGACTTCTGAAGTCATTCTGCTGCTACCATCACGAGTTACATCATCAATAAAGATTAGTGAGCCCTCTAACCTCTACCATGGTTGAATGATGATATCATATGTTTTCGATCACGAGCAGGTCCTTTTTTCTCCACACTTGGCATTTCCTTCATTCCTTCACTTTCCTTCATTTTCTCTGTATTTCTTTGAGAGTTCCTATCTGACCTTCTTATTCTTACTGCTGATGAGTGGTTTTCATCTTGTAGCATGGCCCCTACATTTCTTCTCTAGAAGATACCTTCACTGTTGCCCTATAGAGGTTGTTGATGATGTCACTGACTGTGGTTTTTGTACGCCAGTGATTGCTTTTTTCAGGGCATTCCAAATTGTTGTATTGGCTATGCCCAATGCTTGTGCAATGGCTGTGATAAATTTTCCTTTTTTCCCAGCTTCAAAATGCCTTACATTTCTCCTGTAAACAGCTCTCTGGTCTTTATGTTGGTTTATCCTTTTTAAAAACAAATGCAGTTTTTTTTGCACAGGCAAAACTCAGGGCTCAAACCGCGAGTAGACATTCAGAGCTATTAATTGTTTAAACAATTAGTTTAACAGGGTACACTGGGCAACAAGAAACACCTGTCAGTCACATGTTCCAAGACTTTTGATCAGTTGAAGAATGTGTCTAGCACATGTAGATGTAAAAATCAGGAAATGAAAGCTGAAATTTTGATCCATCATCTCATACTCATCTTTTGATTTCACTCCCAAATGTCTTATGTCTACACTCCTTTTCTTCAATCATGTTTCAGCTTCATTTCACTTTTCAGGGAGCACTCTGATATCCAAACTCACCATGGTTATGGAGAACAATTAGTTGTTTGAATGTTGTTAGGTCTTCTACTTTGCATGTGATGTTATTTGCACAATGTTTTGTATATCATCCACAACACACCCACTGACAGCACTGACCAATACACGCAAAAATTAGTGCTTACATCAGGGCCTAAGTGTAAAAGAATCTGCACAAAATAACAACCAATTGAAAAGATTAACCTGCATAGGGAGCCATGCCAATGATGGTTGGAGTTAAACCACGGTAGAACCCAGGAATGCCCCCTTCCTTTGAAAAAAACAACAAAAAACACCACAATTAAAAAAAAAAAAAAAAGGATATGACAAAATAATTCTCTTTTAAACATCTCGCCTGCCTCTTATACCTTCAGGTAGATAGTCTGGAAGGCATTTCCTATACCAGTGTAGCGATGCTCCCCGGTCACCTGAAACGCCAGGCGAGCGCGAATAACATCAAGAGGATAAGTACAAATGACTGCAGTCATTCCTATAAAAGAAGTGCAAACACAGAGCAACACATTCAGCATAAATTAATATTATTAATACACCCATTTGAACATCTAAAAACTAAGAAAAATATATTTTCTTATCCAAGTGGGTGGTCAGTATTACACACCTGCCATAGACCCAGCCATTAGCCGATGAACATGCCCAGATATGCCAAGCTGTGTACTAAGGAACTAAAAATACAAAGTAAAATTAAACACACTAACACAGTTAAACAGACAAGCTGTTCTGTCGACCTTGTACAAGCATGTGAATAATGTGAAGTACCTGTTTATAGTGGTCAAAAGCCATAAACTGGATAGCTCCGTATGGAAAAATCCTGACCATCATGGCCCCATTTCCTTTGTACAGCCCAAGGAAGCCCTCTTTTTTTGGTACAGCCCTGAGTGTAGCAAACACTCCTACAATGTGCACAAGCATATACTGTATAGTTTATAATCCTCACAAGTATATTCCTAATGAACCGTTTTCCGCCACTAATTCGCGATAGGTATTACTTACCTAAGTGTTTGTAATGAGGATTATGAGCTTGAAGTAAAATTTTTACTCTGTCTAGAGGTGCAATAGTGGTCTTGGCACAGCATCCTGCTACACCTATACAGGCACAAAAAAAGGACACATTTAAATTATGGGCACTCGATCCTTTCACCTCACTACTCGCAATGGCAGTCCAGGACTACTGTAAAGATCATATGAAAGAACCAATTACATAAATCTCATGTAACTGTGAAACCACAGGTTGTCTTCTAGGCCAAAAAAATTAAAAATCACTCATAACCCACACTCCTCAGTGGGTAGTCCTAGTCTAAATCATACAATGAAACATTGCACAATCTAACTTTTACAAGTAGAAATGATAAGCTAATGTGTCTATAAAGGTATTAACTTATTAGGTTTGGAATAGTAATAGATCACAAACTGAAATATGCGAATGGGCCCTCTACCAGACCACAATTTTTAGCATCTGCACCAGTGCTCAAATGCTCCAGATGACTATGGCTGCTCATGTGGGTGTATAGATGATTTATACCATTCACATGATCCAGTAAACTGCAGTATTTGTATTTAATGCATACATCACATCAAAGGATTATCAAATTTGCAAATCATGTTGTAGTCAGAATGTGCAGCACCATAATTATGCTAGAAATTATCTTGATGTTATAAAGCCTTGCACAATGAGAGCTCACGCTGTTGCACTCTGTGTCACTGAATACACACACCTGCTTCCCTTGCATAAAATCTTGTACATCTTATTCACCCAGAAGATAACCTCCGTGAAGTTGGCACCCAATGTGATGATAACGTGAATAAAAGCCAAAGGTCTTAATAACCGTTAAATGACTAAAGCCTAACTCAAGAAACAACAAAGCATATATGTTTATTTTGCCTGAGCAAATGAATGGAAATACTTTTATGGGGTGCCAAGTTCACAATGCTCTGAAGATTTATTGACCAGCTTTACCTCCTGCTACAAAGGAGCGGAGGAAGTAGTAGTAGTCCCTTTGCACAGTGTTCTCTCCTGCAATCTGAGACCGACCAGCAGAGGAGATGTCATCGGTCTCGGCTGTCATCCTGTGTGGATCAGCATTCAAGCACAGGCATATCTTCAGCACAATCTAAAACATGAAAAGCCCCATTTAATATTATTATTAATAATAATAATAATAATAATAATAATACACTAACATTTAAGAAAGAAAAGCAAACCAGGCTGTATAAACCAACATAATTCATATCATATTGGTTTGTGTAATTTCATATACATTTCTCATTGAATAATGTTGATACAAACAATACAATCTTTGAAACGTCACAGCATCATTAAAATTACAAAATGCTTGTTTTATGATAAGTTATTCCCAATCTATACTTCTGGAAGAAGTTACAAGCTGTTACAAGTTTATACATTATACATTTCATTAGATCAGAAGTTCTCAAACGTCTGGAGCCAATGATCGCTTTAGGTGTAAAATAAATGTCCAGACCCCCTCAGTAAAGATTTATTTCATGAACATTATTTACATATGTACAATGATTCTTTGCTAATTTATTGGAGCTCTAAAGATTTTATGCCTGAACTATTCACTGACAAAACACATTAGCCAACATTCAAGTCAGCATTATGTATAGGCTACTCGTTTTTCAGTGGTTTTAAGATTTGGATTAAACCCATTCAATTCAACTGATCAGTCTATAATAACAACTCAATAATAAATATAATAACTTTGATCATGCTGGGTTGTGATTTCCACTTTAACGAGATTTAAAAAGTGACTGATTTCCTGGTTATACTTCACTGACCTCTCTTTGAAAACCACTGATCCAGCTAACCAGATAATTGCTAGCTAACCAAGAACTAGCAATAAATACCGGTCAATAAATTAAGGGATTACTGCTGTGGCCAGATCTTCAGGGTAATAATAATAAAAAGCCATTGACACTAATTTTTTGCAATTTTGCAAGCAGGAACCACGTTTTGTATTTAAGGACAGAAAGCCCCCCAGACATAAAACAAGCCTACCCAACAACAATGTCAACTGTAAATTGAGGTTTTTTGCTCCTAGCGGTGTTTTCTCGGCGGACTTTGCGCCGGTCCCGTGTGATCCTGCGTGTGATCCTGCGTGTGATCCTGCGTGTGATCCTGCGTGTGATCCTGCGTGTGATCCTGCGTGTGATCCTGTACACACGCAGCAGTTCCGGATCACAGATGGTCTACCTGAAATCTCCGTTACTCCATTTTCATGCCAAATTTAATGATTAGCTAAACTAGCTAGCTCATGAATGATACTACCAGATTGTGAATCTAGTGTAGTAATGTTAATGGGTTCAAATGTTGTCCATTGTAGACCGTATCGATCAGGTTAAACCATCAGCACGACCGGGGTTTTCTCTTTAACCGACTTCAGGACATTAGGGACATTAGGGACTTCGCACGTGTCTATTTCACTGGCTGTCCGTGTTTGGTGCTCATTATAGGGTGCGTCTCAAATCGATTTCTTGTTCAACACACTAGGGATCTGAGGATGGAGTTGACGGTGGTATTGTGGTTACTTCCTACAGTATAGGAATATATATGCTTTTCATCTTCGGAGCCAAATAACGAATTCTGCGAATTCTGTCCTAACACAGACAAATCATCTCGAATCACCAAGACTTTGTAAAATGATTCAAGGTTAGAGCAGGGATCAGGAAGTGCAGATCTTGGGATGATACAGAATGCGATTCTGAGTGTTCTCTGTATAATTGGTTAAGTTCTGTGTGCGGAAATTACAGTGATATAGTCTCCAATAAATAAATAAATATGATATGTTTACCTATGTTTACCTATTTTCTGATCCGGGAAAGAATATTTTTGTATCAGACAGGGCAGGATGTTTGAATTTGATTTCATAGCAATTTGAACAGATTTAATACT
>JAQQZR010000038.1:16061002-16076532 GCA_030068235.1 Notoglanidium macrostoma
AAACTCCGCACAGAAAGGCACCCTGGGTGACCCGGGGATCGAACCCAGGACCTTCTTGCTGTGAGGCGACAGTGCTAGCCACTGCCCCACTGTGCCTCTTCAACATTATACATAACATTCAACATAGCAAATATGTGCATAATAACACCAATAATAGTAATTCTAATACTACTAATAACATTAGTATCTTTTCTTCTTCTTCTTCTTCTTCTCCTTATTATTATTATTATTATTATTATTATCATCTAAAATGTGGTTAACTGGAATAATAATGGAGTGATAACATTATTTTTTTAAAGTAATAATTAGCTTTCAATCTATAATTTTGGTATAAGTGACCTCATTAGTCAATATCACATCACTGAAAATAAAGAAAAAAGTTAGAGAAGCTGCTTTTCTTCCTCCTGGTTATAAGATTCAAGAAATTTGAATGCTAACAACTTCCTTTTAAACTTGTGACTTGTGGAATAATTCAAAGATTTATATAATTGAATGAATGTTGTGGAATTAAATAACTTACCATGGATGCTATGCAGCATGGTGGCACAATGTGTAGTGTCCCTGCAAGGGGCCCCGGGTTGATCTGTGTCCGAGCAGGTTTCCTCTGGGTTCTTTAGTTTTCTTTCACTGTCCAAAAACATGCCTGCAGGTGGATTAGCCATACTAAATTGGCAGTAGGTGTGAATGAGTGCTTACAAGTGTCTGTGCATGTTGTCCTGCAATGGACTGACTTCCCATCCAGTGTGAATTCCCCTGCCTTGCACCTCAGATCCACTGCAACCCAGGCCAGGATAAAGTGGTTATGGCAGACGAATGCATGAAAATAATGACTGAGTTATGTTTCAAGCATGAAATGTTGAACAGGTTAAGTACTTTTAGTTATTATATTCCAAGGTGAAGAGTAGTTGTAGTGGACTGGAACTTGCAAAAATGCTTTTTCTTAGTGCTGTGGAGAGTTTTCCTTTTTATTAGTGTTGGTTAATTATCTGAAATATGCACATACCCTGTATGGCCAAAAGTTTGTGGGCGTTTGACATTTGTCCCCCTTTGCTGTTATAATAATCTCTTCTGAGAAGGCTCCCAATTAGATTTTGGAGTGTGGCTGTTGAGACTTCATGCCATGTCAGTGTTCCAGTTTATATAAAAAGTGTTCAGTGGGATTGAGATCAGGGTTCAGGTCAGTTCCAGTTCTTCCACCCCATGTTTGGTGAACCATGTCTCCATGGAGCTCGCTTTGTGCACAGGGGCATTGTTCTGCTGGAACATGTTTGGGCCTCTTAGTTGCAGTGAAGGGAAACAGTAATGCTACAGCCTACATCGACATCCTGTTCAACTGTGTGCTTCTAACTTACAGTTACAGTTTGGGGAAGAACCACATATGGGTGTGATGCTCATGTGTCCACATACTTTTGGCTCTATAGTGTGTCGTGAAGGACACTGCTTATGTTTAAAATGTCTTTCCCCTTTCCATGACACACATATTTGTAAGTACAAGGTCAGTGCTGAGTGCTGAGGGAGCGTGGAGGAGCGAGTCCACTCCGCATTTTGTTGAGAGCCGGCGGCGGGCGTTAAAGAGCCGGATCGCTGCCTGAGGCCGGAGGGAGTGGAGCTGCACTGCACGCTCTCGTACAAGTGCAGCTTATTAAGGTGTTTTACACCGAGACAGCATGGCAGGGTTATGAGTATAACTTTATAGGTGACTTCTTGATGAGTTTATAGTAACTTGACCGACTTAGCCAGTCCGCTAAGTGAAAATGCCGAAGAACCAGGCGTCTTTTACAGGCGTGGAGTATTATTAGCAGGTCAGACGCTGCAACTGTTTCTCCGGTATGTAAAGTATTTAAACTGGCTTTAAAGTGTAGGCACTAATGTAACGCCACCACAGAATTGCCCGTTGATGATGGGTATTCGGTCGTTTTCTGGAATTTTCTATAGACAGTCGATTTCAAACGGCTGAAAGCGAGAATAAGTGTTGTAACTAGAGCATGTAGCAGCAGTAACGGATAAGCGAAGTGGCTAGCTGGCTAAGGCTAGTTCAGTCAAGTTAGTAAATGTTCAGCTGGGCTACGACTTCAGCTCGAAGCCGCTTTAGTCTGCTTTAATAACTTGTCAGCGTTAGCGAAGGATTGAGAACACAAATGACCTTTACGCGAATTATAATTCTGTAATCTATAAATGATTCAAAATGTACTACTGAAAAGTTTCATGAAATGTGTACAGATAACTTGCTGGACTGTGTATTCCTGCCGCGCTAGGGCGTTAGCTATCGTTAAAGCAGCTCGGTTCGTGTGCTGTTTTGCTTTACTTTACAAACAACAACAGATTTTTTGCATTTAATTTCATACACACTTAGGCTACGTAATGTCAATTGCTGTGTTATATTGTAACACACTAGGGAACTTTTTAACACCATTTTTTTTCCACTCACACACTGCAGCACGCCACATAATTACAACTAACTCAAATAATAATACAGTTTAAGGCATTTAAAAGTAATAACAATAATACAAAAGTAACGAAATTAGTCCATCCTTTCACACCTTAAACATCTAGGCCTTGTCAACAGCTCCACAAGTCTATTCCTCACTCTTGTATCTTCTTAACATTAGTTTCATTGTAATTACTAATCATTTATTACTACTACTTATTTATAGTTGTTACTGTGTAGCACATTTAAGATGAAGAACATGTATAATAACAAGATGTTAGATGAGATTATCGGAATGATATCATGATATATATTTGCCTTTTCCACAGACATGCCCAGGAATGATTGGACTGGATGCTAAATAAGGAAGATCAGATTCCATATTTGAAAGACATTTAAGCTAAATATTACCATAACTCCACTTCCCATGTGTGCTGACTCATCTTTTAACTCCCTCACTCTCATGAAGCTTAGCTATGCCTCATACTGTCAAACGACCAAAGAAAGTACACCCACCAACAAAACGAAATGTTAGGAAGTTGAAATCGCTCACCGATAAAAGGCGAGCAGTGAATTCAAGCAATCCCAGGGGGCGAACAACACGTAAACGGCCACCAGTAACCAGAAAACCCAAAGCAAAGAAACAAGCGACCAGGGTGGTGCAGGGACATGCCATCAGTAAGGTCACCAATAAAGCAGTTTCAGTAAGAGCAAGCAAGACCAATAATACATTTAACATTACAGGATCTGTCAGGTGCACACGTAGCTCTCAGACCCAACATGGCCTGTTTGCAGACCTCGCTGGCAGGAGGAGGTCATTTCGAGGCACTCATTTGTCCCAGATCGTCCTGCAGGAAGTGAAGTCTCCCAGGAGGGTCGTCACAAAAAAGACCAATAAAGCCCAGGAGACCAGGGAACAGGATACTATGAAAACCCCAGAACTTTCTGACCCTAAAAGTGATGTCCAACAAAACGAGGTAGTTGTTCCCAACACAGGGCATCCCCCCTTTAACCCAGGCTCTGAAGAAATAATAGTGGAGGAGGACAGAGAAGCACTTGTTCTCAATGCTGCTAAGGTGGAGGAGGAGAAGGCAGAGGTCAACTCTGAAATGGTAGAAAGTGAAAACAATCCTGGGCCCGTTCAAAACACTGACAAATCAAACACTGAGTTCAGTGATTTGCTTGTGAACGCGTGTGACTCAGCCGTTAAAGTGGATTTTGTTAGTACACTTAATACCTCAGACTTGACAGTATCCACACTTTCCCAGTCAAATGATACTGATCCTCAGATAACTCCAAAAGGCTCTTCTCAGCCAGATGCATTTGTGGTGCCCCCTGTAAATGAATTACTTAAAGAACCAGCAGCATGTCATCACACTCCAGATCCTACTCAAGTGGCGGCCAGAGAGAATCAGTGCACCTTAGACCCGAAAACCAAAGATGTAACTGACGTGGATGTGAAGACCAAAGATGCAAATGACAATGACGATGAGATGTTCCACAAGAATGAAGGAGCACTGTCACTCCTCTCACTGAGCGCAGGCTTTTACTGCAGCTCTCTGCCCGGCCTGGACTATGAGTCTCAGACAACACCATATTTCCTAAATAAACTGTTGAGCAGCTCCGAGAGCACCCAGTCCTCTTTTGACACCGAGTCAGAAGCTGGAGGTTCGGGACTAGCTCCAGTACCTGGAGAAGCAAGTGCTTCTTCCTTCCTGGAAGTGGAATTACATCAGCGTTTACCCCAAGATCAGGAGAGAAGAGAGAGGAAGAAAAGGCAGAGATGTGGGGCATGTGTGCCTTGTGTTCGCAAGATCAACTGTGGACAGTGCAGCTGCTGCTTAAACCGAAAGACTGGCCATCAGATCTGTAAGCTCAGGAAATGTGTGGAGCTGAAGAAAAGGCGCCCTCTGATTTCTACAGGAGAGGTAGGCCACTTCACGTCATTCGCTTAACGGTTCTCTTCTTCCATGCTGACCATAGTGAGACTGAAACTCTGTAGTTCCTGACTATAGCAGTTCATAAAGTAGCAAAGATCATAAGGTATTTTCTCCATATACAGATGTTTTTTCGTGCTCTTCAGCTATCTGGATTTGTCGGTTCAACATGCAAGAGAGATTTTAATGTGCAAAGCGAAACTCTGGGATATGACTCATATGGGCTTTTATAGAGTGTTGGGCACTTTTATTATCTCAGAGCTGCTTAAGATTACCAGCTGTTACATTCTCCGTTTTACGTGTCCGCTTCCCCTGTTGTGACACGAATGGGAGTGTACAACCACATGAGTCGCTGTCAGCTCAGCACGTGGTGCGAGTGACTGTTTGTGTGTGTTAGGGAATGATAGCCTTCGGTACGCTAAACTGCCACGATGACGTGTCTCCTTCCTTAGCACAGAAAGCTGTAGCATGTTTTTCGCTAAAGTGTCACGCTGTGCTGAAATTCAGTGCTGTTCAGAGCGTGTCGTGTCACGCATTCACACTGGCATAGTTGCCAAGAGGCAAATGTGAGAATGCTTCCTCCTTTTCTCCAGTCAAGGGCCTTCTAAAAAAAATCAAGGTACAGCGTTCAGGACAGAATTGTAGGTAAACAGAAACCTGGAAACTGTCTGTTGCTCACATCAGTCAGTATGAATGTTATAGATTTCCAGAAACATTGCTCATTTGCTGCTGTGGGATTCATGTGTTTAGGAGCACAGCTTTTGCGGCGCCATTTTTGTGCATAGTCCTCTTGAGATATTAATGCTACACTGTTCAAACACACCAACATTCATACTGGGATATTTATTGCTTCTCTGTTGCAATAAATTCATAAATCTTGGTGAGGTCCTTAATTTTGCCTGCATGAATCATGTACATGAATTCTTTACATCATCGAATGGGGCTGTTGTAGTGTATTCTGTATATCATGTAAAAGGTTTTGGAGATTTTCACTGGTCAGCGATTAGCAGGCACCCATTGCAGTCTTTGCCTAGCTTAACTTCAAATACTAAAAGCTTTATCTGCTTCATAGATGCTGAAGGATCGAGGAAGCTGTTCACTGTCATATGTTCTGGATGTCAGGATGAAACGTAGAAGATTTAGGTAAAAGTATAGTGGTTTCAGGATAGTTGCATGAGACCATCAAGTATCTGGGCACCGTAAAGGTGTAGTAACACACATTTTAAAAAACTAAATAAAAATTTCTTTTATAGTACAGTGATTCGTTAACATAAAAAACAACGTTTGTGTGTGGGAGGAGTGTGAGTAAGAGAGACAATCTTGTGAATAAAATTGGGGATTTGATCTGCAAGGTTGGCATGGGAGCCAGCGTAATTACTTACCCAACATTAATGTGATCGAGACAAGTCGAAACACACCATGGCTTTTGTCTTAAAAATTCTTCTGGAACAAAGAACAGCATATTGACCGTACTAAAACACTTCAGACTTTCAGGGTTGTGTGAAGTAATGTAAAGTCAGCATCATAAACAATTTCAGCTGGCTTGCTGAGAGTCGGACATTTTGTACCGGGTGTAATATAAAAGGAGGATCTTCGAACTAGTTCACAATTTCACAAATGCAAAAGATTTTTTTCATTTGTTATTTGCCTTTCCATACATGCTAAAACAGTATTTTCAACCCAAAGCACATTGTTCATGGCTTCTGAGTGGCACAAGAGAAAGACCAGATCCCGGCAATGCCACAGCCATCCGTGGCCAAAAAAAATGCCCATCGTCTTGGGGTGGGAGAGCTGGCGGTAGTCTTTCTCCCCTGTCAATCAGAGCAACACTATATAATTGTGGGCATCTCTGAGCTCATGTATACAGAAGAGAGCAGTGCTTTCCACAGGTCGTGTTACGCTATGGCACAGCAGTTCAAAAAGATGTAGCGGTTGGCTTCACACATCTCACTGTTGTGTGATAGGGGACATCACATGTTTTCCACCCATTTTCATATATGCTACCCAAACATTTGGGGATCAAGCTACAAATGGATTGCCATTACAATTCCAAGATGGTGAAATGTATTCCAGTGCTCTTTTCCGTATTAGGTATTTAGTATTTTGTAAAGGTTAGGAGAGGGAGTGTGAGAGGAACCTAGAGACTCCATACAGGGTGATCAGGATCAGCCTGTCTCCACACCTACACAAGCTTGCCAGATCTTAACTGACAAACAATCCATTCAGGTAGCCAAACAGGATGAGGATCAGCCCTCAGAACCAAATGTGTAACAAAGCTGAACTGTAGGTTGTAGGGCTGCATAATATGGAACAAAATTCAGATTGAGATTATAATCCACATGTAGCACTCACGATAAGCCATGCCGGGTCAGAAATTTCATTTCACTTTGGGAGGGACAATAAATAGAAATATTTCCCAAGAGCAATTGCTGAGGGGGACAGAAAAGCTGCTGTACTTGTATTCAATGAATATGTAGGAAATCCTCATAACTGTTATTACTAATAGGGATTAGCATGTTCAAGGTTTTAAATGCATTATAAAGCCATATGTGTTCCTGGACTAAACTCCGAGTCTGCTTCAGTAGCTTTAAAAGAATATAAAGCTCAAAATAAGTGCATTTCTAAAGGCTGACGTAACACTTCAATAAATAACCCGACTAAATCCTCCGTACTTCATACCTTTATTGTGAAGATTTTGTCAAATTGCCTTTGATATTACTTGGTCTTTACTCACTTACTTGCACTGAAAAACGATTGTATATCCCTTTTCCTTTTCTCTGCTATTTTGGATGGATGACAAAACACACACACACACACACACACACATGCACACACAATTTACCCGATAAGTAATGGAGCGAACATTTGTATGGAGTTAGATCACTTTCTTTTATACGCAAGCACAAAAACACTGTATAGTCATCTTGTTCTACTCAATATACTGAGTGGTAGAAGTGTTTACATCGCTGTTTACCACTGTTTTAAGTGAAGATTGCAGACTGGTCTATCCTCAACACTTACAGGAGGTCAGCTAACACTGAGCTAAACATCTCATACTGACCAGTCTAATGTTTGTGCGGGACAGGGTGAGATCAGGGCCAGCAGGCGGTGGGCCAAATATTTTGAAACTTGAAAAACGCATTGGTTTACATTTATAATTTGCATGTATTTGCATACATGCTTTTCAGTACATATTATTATTAATATTTAAATTGCATAGTTAGGTTTACAATGACATACCGGGGGTCAACCCTCTGGAAGGAAGGGGGATGTTCCCCTATGATGCCATGCAATAAACAATCAGGTAGGTGATGTGTCAGCTAAACTGTATATTTATGCTGTACTATATGGCTAAAAGTATGTGCACTGTCGCCTCACAGCAAGAAAGTCCCGGGTTTTATCCCTGAATCGACCAAGGGTGCCTTTCTGTGTGGAGTTTGCATGTTTTCCCCATGCATGTGTGGGATTTCTCTGTGTACTCTGGTTTCCTCCCACAGTCCAAAGACATGCAGATTAGGTCAAGTGGCTACTCTAAGGCTGTACTCACACCAGGTCACTTGGTTCAACTGGCCCATACTGCCCCTAGGAGCGATTGTCTCCCCTCCCCACTCTCCTGCTGGTCTGCACTCACACTGCGCTAAACAATCTTCTCCGGGGCACATACGTCACCACAGCAACGACTACTGCTACAATACACCGTGTTTTTGAAATGCAGAACAGCAGAGATGAGGCCGCTCACTTCTTGCAGCCCTGCGCTCCATTCACTGTTTCCTGCAGGATTCTCAGTTAACAGCTAGCTTCTGAAAAAGTTTGCTGTTCGTTACCGTATAGCGGAAGCAGGACAAAACATAAACGTTAACTGTAATTTAAAACGGTAAACTGAGAAATGGAGCACAGGACTGCGACTTATCTCGGGTGTGATAGTAGTATTTCTGCGCTGTCCTCATCGCTCTTTTTGCTTGGTTTAACCTAATATCTGTGCTCTCATATAGAAGGCTGTGACCTCACTCCATAGTTTTAACATTGCAGATTATTTGGTGTGTGGTGACATACGGCCTTCTCACATGCCGTACAGATTTATTAATTATGACACGTGGTGATGTTCAGGAAATCGAGCTGCACACATAAGAAGATTTTTACGGAAGCAGGTGACAGGAGGAATTTGCAGCTTTACTCGCCAACTACAATCCGCGTTCATCAATAAGGTGAGAGCCAGATCCGTTATTAACCCTAATATTCTCTAATGAATTAGAATTTGGAGTTTGGAGCCTGGGTGCGGTTAGTGATCACACTCTGTGTCAACCCACCTCCAACGATCCACTCCAGGGGGCACCTCTTCCACGTGGTCCAAGTGACCTGTCCCCGAAAGCGGTACGGAGTGGTCACACTAGTCAATCGATCCGCCATAAGTTGAATGCATATCAGCACCTTTGTAGTACAACTTTAAATATAGATTTTAAATAAATAACTTTTAATAAATGTAGATATTAACTTATGCTTTGAACTTCTGTTTGTCAAATAATAAAATGCCTTTCTTATTTCACATGTTTACTGAGACTACATTTCTGAATTGCTACCACTGAGCTAAAATGACCTGTGTATCTTGTAATAGCTATAATTTAGTACTTGCCACACCGTCACCTACAATTTTGTCATGTAGTCATGCAGTCATAATAAACACAGCGTATGTGTTTTTCCCCCACTGTATGTATACTGCAAACTTGTTTTCTTTTGTCCAGGTAACTAAAACAGCTGTGCTCATAGTCAAAAGCAACATTAAAATTTGGAGATTTACCATTTATTAATCTCCAGTGCACCAGCTCTGTGATTATGTGGCATTCTTTTCTCATTCTGTGGCTTTTTAGTATAATTGGAGGAAAATACTGGTCAGTGGGCACTGCAGCGAGCCAACACGGGCAGTCTGACTGTGCTATGTTCGCTCCCTTATGACTTTATGTAGTGTTTCAGTGTGCCACAGTGACCGAGATCCTGTAGTTTGCATTGTAAATGTGGCAGAGCTTTGCTTGGCCATGTATGCCGAGGAGGGAAATCAGGTGAAGTTAAAGGGCCAGTGAATAAATCAGGCCTTGTTTCAGTCTCATCAGAGCTGAGGTGTCATACTGGATGCATAATTGCAGAATTCGGAGTTCGGTAGTAATAACAGCAACTAACTTGGGGGTTCGCTATGCTGAACATGTGGGCACACGTGTCTGTGTTTTCACCCCTTTCACGTGTCTGTGTGTGTGGGTCTGCACGTGAAATGTTGTGAGCTGGTGCTTGTGCATGCTTTAATTTCATAAACATGGCACCATATGGGGAGAAACGGATCCACTACTAGGCTACTAATAATAAAGGAGATGGGCAAGAACAAGCACGTGCTTTATTTCAGCTGCAGTGTTTTCGGTCAGAACTCACGCATGCGCACAAGTAACTTTATCAGAGAGAAAAATGGCACTTGCAGTACTTTTAAGTCTTGTTTTTAGCACGCTTGAAAATAATGTGCAAAATAAAGTTTGTAAGTTTGGACTTTAGTGTTGTTCAGTAGTTCTCCTGTGTGAGTGTGTGGGAATTTAAAGTGTTCCCACACAGCAGAGGTCTTTGACATTTTGTCTTCCATTTAACGGCCAGAGTGAACCGAAGCGTGATGTAGCCAAAAATAAACCTACAAATATGTGAATCCCAAACTTGAAAACCGAATACCTACCCAATGACAAATTTTGAATATTCGGGTCCAGCCGTACAGAGTATATACTTTTTTAGTTTCAGATGTAGAAGCTTCAATTACAGAGTGAATTTGACTAGAATATCACAATAGTGGCAGTGGAAAATATGGTAGTTATTTTCCAGTTGTTTGGGATGCTAAATTTGGATTGTGTTCTGCATGTGGCCTGTAGCAGACATGACTTCTGTGGTTTTAAACCTGTTCCAGGGTTCTGATGTATCACAAGACATTCATTAGCAATGAGCATCAAAAATGGTGGCAGCATTCATTTTTTATATACATTTTATATTAAGCTGTAAACCTGCTCATTCATGCAGTTATATAATCAGCCAGTTACAGCTGCATGAAATACAGATACAGGTTCAGAGCTTCAGTTAATGTTCCCCATCAGAATGAAAACAAAATCTGATCTCATTAACCCTGACTGTGGCATGGTTGTCAGTGCTAGGCAGGCTAGTTTGAGTATTAAGAAACTACCTTGAGGTGGATGATCTATAACAGCAGAAGACCATGTCAGGTTCCACTTTTGTCAGCCAAGAACAGGAATCTGAGGCTACAGTGGTCATGGGACTCATTGAAACTAGTTGAAGATGAGCAAAACATTGTCTGATGTTCAACTGTCTAATTCAATCTATAAGCAATTGTATAATGTCATTTTTTTAAAATGAAAGTTTAACACTGTTCACTGCTTGCCTTCACTTCTTTCCTGACACATTTTGATAAAGTACAGAAACGTCCTCTCATGGATAATATTGCTTCAACCTCTACTACACTTACGTATTAATGCAATATTATCTGTCAACAGTTTCAAGGATCTCCACTATGCTGTGATGCAGATGTTATTTCACTTCACACGTGTAGTTTTTGGGCTCCCATCCTTCAGTTCCATAAATTATGTAAAGATTTTCCATTTGAATTTAGCACATTTCTGCATTTACACTATAACCATGCCCTTGTTGATGGTTGGCTAAAATTCCAAGACTGTATGCACTTACATTTCTCACACTGATAAAGATTACATATAGAGGAGTTTAAATGGTCAGGATAGTAGTAAACTTCTTGTCATGGAGATGCGTATCAAAGGGACCGGCTCACCCTTCCCAGTATCCTCTCCATGAAATAGTGAGTCGCCATTTTCGGGGCCATCGATATTCCAAAAACAATCTACACCAATCTGGCAACATCCTAGGCCATAGATCATAAATTGTAACATAAATTGAAAGCATCTTGTCAAAGTATCTATATTTTAAATTCTTTCGACAGATTCATTCCATTTTCTTATGTGTATACTGTAGTAATATACCCGAACCAGCCTTGGCCGTCTCGCGGGCGGCTGAAAAGGAAAGAAAATATCAGGCATGTTTTGTTCAAAGCTTCCACGTATGACCTGTGAATGAAGAATGAGTTCACTAACGGTGAATTTGCGGACGTTTTGCTGCACGTACTGCTCACGTGATTTCAAAACAAAAACAGTGAATTGGATTCTTAAAGTTCACTGCAGTTTTTCATAATCACTTACAATCCTTCCAGTGATCATAGTCCTGTGCACTCTTGTGTAGTAATGTGTAAAACCAATATACAAATACCCTGGTCCACTATTCATAACACACACACATACACACACATTTGTCTTACTATCCAATGATTACACCTAAATTTAGCCCTACTCTTAACCTTACTGACCAAAACTTATGGGCTCTTCTAGTTTTTTTTAAAGAAAAGTTGAACTTTTTGTAAAACATGCAGTTCTTCTTGTTGGGATCAACCAACATGAAAGCTGTTAGATATTCCTATACTTATGATCACATTTGGGCCCCACTAAGATAGAAAAGCATGCCTGTGCACATAGACATACACACACACACACACATACACTGCTGTTGAACTCATTCAACCCTATATGGCATTGCTATAGTTCGGTCATGGAAGGAAGTCTTGTATAACGAAAGCTTGTGTGAGCCTCCACCCTGCCATTACAGCACATGGAAATGTCTGACACTCAGGACTGTGATATCGTGTGTGCGTATAGAACAGCTTGTTTTGTTTAGCACATATAATGGATGAGTATGTTTTTTTTTTTTTTATAGGCTTAAAGTGAAATGTGACAGATTTCACAAGAAATACAAAAACTGAAAAAGATAGTGTGGGTTGTTCATACTGTGAGTGTGTGTCAGATTGTGAAGTGTGGGCATGGCCGCTAGGAGGCTGAGGTGCAAGAAAGAATTCGTGAGAATCGTGAAGCATGAAAATGTGAGGAGGCAGCACTCACTGGCAAAACTACTGTAACATCTTTTCTCCTGTCTGCCTACCACTGCAGTTACCAGCCTCCACACCTGGTAGCTACCCACATATGAAATCACCCACAACATCAGGTTCTGCAGTGGATATCACAACTCTGAATCATTTTATCCCGGTGACTACTGTAATGATTGTAGCTAAATGTATTCTTTCATGGTCCAAGTTATTTGGACTTTTGAATATCTACACAGTTTGGCATAAAAACTCAAACCCAAGTCCCCTGAAGAGCAGTTTAAAAACTGGAGCATCTGAAATGGCTTATTTCAATGTTGGATCTGCAAAAATTGTTTGAAATTAAGGTTTTTCTATTCAAAATGGCCTATTTTACCAACATTAAAAATGATTTCCTTACTATATGTGCTTGGCTCAGGTTCTTGTACGAACATAAAAGACCTTATGTTTAAAAGTCATATTTATATTACCAACATGTAGCCCTGGGGTATTTTCTCCATAGAGTATAAGATGAAATAAAAATGTTTGCAGATGTGAACCAAAAAGGTACTGTTACTAGGGTATATGTTCCATATCCTAGTTCTATCTCATATTTTTAGTCCCACCTTCCATTAAGAAAAATGTATGTACCAGATATTGCTCATAATAAAGTGTTCTGCGAGTGCACAGTCTGGTCCATAAGTATTTGGACAGCGACGCAATTTTCTTTTTCAATTATTTTGCCTCTGCACACCACATATATTTGAAATGAAGCCATAATGATGTGATTGAAGTGTAGACTTTCAGCTTTAATTCAAGGCATTTAACAAAAGGGTTGCTTAACCATTTAGGAATTACAGCCATTTATTACACAGTCCCTCCATTTTCAAATGCTCAGTAGTAATTGAATAATTAACTGATAAGCTGTTTCAAGGCCTGTTATGGTAGCTTTTCATGGGAACTCTCAATATGTTGTCTAAAGAGGCGTCTATGCAACTGAAGGAGACCATCTTCAGGCTGAAAAGCTAAACAACAGACCTGTCAGAGAGATAGCAGAACTGTAGAAGTCAAGTCAAGTCAAGTCAAGTGTCTTTTATTGTCATTTCAACGTATACATGTGGTACAGTGTACAGTTAAAACGAGACGTTTCTCAAGGATCAAGGTGCTACATGTAAGGCAACAGAAGTACAAAAGTTGCACGTGTGCAACCGAGGAGAACATAAGACAACACAGAAGAAGTCGCCAAATCAACAAATTTGTACATTCCTGAAAGGTACACTGGTGAGCTCAGCAACATCAATAGACCCTGAAGACCATGGAAGACAACTAAAGTGTATGATGTAAAATTCTTTTCTTGGTGAAGAAAAACCCTTAAAGAAAAACATCTAGCCATATCAAGAACATGCTTGAGGAGGTAGGCCTATCATTGTTAAAGGCAATCAAGAGATGCCTTCAAGAATGTAAATATAGAGGGTTTACCTCAAGAAGCAAACACTGGTAACACTCAAGAACAGAAAGGCCAGATTAGACTTTAGTAGAAAGCCTGCCCAGTTCTCGAACAAGATTCTCTGGACAAATGAAACCAAGATTAACTTGTATCAGAATGAAGGGAATAGAAGAGAATGGAGAAAGAAAGGACGGGCTTATGATCCAAAGCATACCACATCATCTGACAAACATGGGGACATGGGCCTGTGTGCTGCTAATGGAACTGAGTCACTGGTGTTTAGTGATGATGTGACTGCTGATAGAAGTAGCAGGATCAATTCTGAAGTGTATAGAGCTTCACTTTCTGATCAGATTCAGTCAAATGCTGCAAAACCTATAGGACAGCGCTTCAAAGTACAGATGGCTAATGACCCAGAACATACCATAAAGCAACCCAAGAGCTTCTTATGGCAAAGAAATGGAATGTTCTTAAATGGCTTCGAGTCAGTCTACCAAACTGAGAATGCTTTTCAATTACTAAAGACAAAACCCGAAGGCAGAAAGACCCATAAACCTGCAGCAACTGAAGGAGGCTGCAGTAAAGGCTTGGCAAAGCATCTCAAGGGAGGAAACTCAGCATTTGGTGATGTCCGTGGGTTCTAGACTTCAGGTTAATTATTTTAGTTTGTCCAGTTTCCTTTGAGTTGGTGAAAATGGAGGGCGTATGTAAAAAAAAGGACTGTAATTCGTAAACAGTTTTTAGTAAATCCCTTAAATTAAAGAGGAAAGTCAGCACTTCAGTCCCATTTTGATGGCTTCATTCAAAATCATTGTGGTGGTGTACAAAGGTGAAATTAGAAAAATTGTGTCTCTGTCCAAATATGATCATGTGTTCTTATTTTAAACGTTATATTGTAGGATAACTTAAACTCATAAACTCATAAACATGTTAGTTACTGATGAGCATGTCTTTGCCTTTTAGGCTACACTTTGAACATTGGTTAATATTAACCTTCATAGTGAAGAAATAGTTCAGTCTATCATCTTTTGAGCCTTTGCACTGGTTCTGAAATTGATTCATGGCTGTTTCTAAAAACTTAATGCTATTTGGAGTGCTGTTAAAATGATGAACAAGGCAACAGGCAGTACTGATGATTGGTTAATTTGGCTCTAAATTAGAAGTCATCATAGTTGAACCAGTGGTTTCTTATTGTCTTCTCTGCTCTTACAGGAGTGATTGAACCGTAAGTTTGGTCTGGTCTCACGTTGTATTAGGCGTCCTTGGTTATTATAGTTACATATACACTGCATGTGCAGCTATAATGTCACTACTAAGGGTGTGTGCACAGATACAGATGGATAACAGCTGTAGTATATCCTATGTAAATACCCATGTGTATCAACTTCAGCTTTGGCTCATGTTCATACACAAGTCTATCTTGGCAGTTGTAACAGGACATCAGGATTCTCTCAAGTGTGTTAGATTGAAGAAAATTACATCTGTATGAGCTGCTAGTTTTCCAATAACATTTTCGTTCTGATTGGGACAATAGCTACAGTCAGTTCAGAAGTGGTAAAACATAATCAGAGCATTATGAAGGGTGACTGCCCATGACATAGTGGTAAAAACAGATACGTTAAAGGGTCCTTCAAAACGGTCATTTTCAAAGGGCATGCATGATGGACGCTTTGCTCCTGAAATGTATAAGTTGTACTACAGGGAGTGCAGAATTATTAGGCAAATGAGTATTTTGGCCACATCATCCTCTTCATGCATGTTGTCTTA
>JAQQZR010000038.1:16095740-16106336 GCA_030068235.1 Notoglanidium macrostoma
TATATATATAATGCCTCAAAATAAATGTAACCAAAATAGAAGTAATTTAATTATTTTATTAATTCTTACTTGATTGACGTAAAGATGATTAACATAAACAAGAAAAATATGAACTATAATGTTTAACTGTGAATACACACAACTCCTGTGCCTGATCGACTCATACCAGCACAACACACTACCATGGCATGCTGTCCGTTATTACCCAAATAACGGTGAGTGCTGTACTGCTATAGTCTTACAGTCAGTAAACATGGCAGACAGGTTGCAGTTTGACCTGGGTATAAACTAGTGTTTTCCTGTTCAGTTTCTGACAGCACCACTGCTGGTTATTTTTGGTTGATGGATCAACATAGCAGCGACACTGAGTCACAGTAAAATCCCAGCAACATTGTTGCTCCTACTACACACACACTACCGTACCAATGCAATGCTTCAAGGATGTATTCAGAATGGTCCAACACCATAACATATAGCCCCTTTCCATTGATGCACGATCTAACAAATTGTGCATAGCAACAGGTGAGTTACAGCCTTGACTATTGTACTGCATAGTTGACAGGATATAACTACAACAAACAAATTACCACTTGTGCAAAATTCAGCAGCAAGAATAATAATATGTACTAGAACACAAAATCATATTAGACCAGTTTTAGCATCACTCAACTGGCCTTTGGCTTCCTTTAGAAATAACCATCAAATTTTAATACTAGTATTTAAAGGTCCATTATATAGGACTTATATGGCTCTATTAGCAGAAATGGAATATAATATTCATAAGCATTCATAAGTATTCGTAAGTTTTCATTAGTGTATAATTACCTGTAACTACGAATCATTCTGTTTTTATAAGTTGAGAATGAGCCCTTTATATATACATATGGCACAAGTCCACCTCTAGGGAGCCACCATGTTGCGCTGAACGGACAAACCACCAGAGAGCATCTTCCGTGTTTTTTGTTATTACAAGTGGCAGTATGAATCCGGACGCACCAGAGGAGTAATGTTCACTGGTGCTGGCTTACAAGTTTGAGAACATAAATTTTGAAAAATGGTTATTGTTTAGCACAGAAAAAGCATGGGAGTGTGAATGGAGGTATTTGGAAGTAGGCTATTGGCTGTGACGGCCACCGTAAGTTCTAATACACGCTTGGAAAGGGAGGGGTAAGGGAGGTGCATTCAAGTGGTTGGATCCTACATAATGGACCTTTAATGCTACAGCACCTTCATACATCCCTGTATGCCTGATAATCTATGTCTTAAATGCTAGCACCAGCCTTCGCCACATTCCCTACATGCTACTTAAAAAGAGTCTCAGCCTTTTTAATGCTTCAGAGATCTAGAAAACAATTTCCATTTAATTCTCATCTAGCTCCATTTATCACTGATTTAAAAAAACCAAAAACAAAACAAACATATTAATTATTTATTATTATTATTATACCATATTATTTTTGTTATTAACAAATCTTAAATCTAAAAAAAGTTCAACTATATAGCAGTTGTAACTGACGAAATGGCCAGTGAATATTGAAGATAGGCATGCGTATTGTATGTGTAGATACGCATATTGTGTACTGTATATTAGCAAGTGGGATCTAAGCTGAGTGCAAACTAAACTTTTGCAAGATGAGAATAAATAATGCGTACATATCTAGTTGTTTGTAACGATAGAGACTTGAAAGAAGGTTTAGGCTTTATGTGCTGGAGTTTTAATGAATACAAAACAATAATCCAAACACATTCAGAACACAAGACAGCAATCCAGAACAGCAATCAGGATGAAGCCAAGAGAGAATGCAAACAAACCAAAGGTCCTACACCCTACACTTACTAAAGATATTGGCAATACCTCACGAATGTACAAATGCAGGAGATAGCCCTTCTTTCAGTCCATAGACCATAAAACCAAACGTATAGTGAACATGAAGGTGCTCAGAGGTGGGAACCCTCTGCTGGTGTGGAGGTGTCACAGCATGGGCTGGTATAGAAGTGGAGTTGAGTGGAAAAAGTGTATATGCTACAAGCGATATTTGTGTACGTCACGCATGGCAAATTTTGCCAAACCTGGTCATGCCTCTCAGGTTATCCGTCGGGCCAATGAAGAGGAGAAGCTGCTGTGCCTGGTGCGTCAGCGCGCAGGTCACTGCTGCCAGAATGCAGTGGTGGTCATCCTCATCCTAGCTTGGGAGGGCATCCCACGCAGCATGGCTGACAAACTGTACCAGGATCTCACCAACACTCTCTACAAATACGGCTCGCCCACCAACCGCCGCTGCGCCCTCAATGAGGAGTGAGTCAGGAACTGCACGCAGCACAGAGAATACCCATGATTCATACACACAGACAAATGAACCACACACTGGTGGTTATTTAAGGCACATCGATGAGTGAGGGCTGCTAGTTATTATTTGTTAAGAAGTATTACTCTATGACTAATATTTCTCTTTTCACCTTTTTACTTTTCCTGCCTCTTCAGTCGTACCTGTGCTTGTCAGGGTCTGGACCCAGAGACCTGTGGAGCCTCATTTTCTTTTGGCTGCTCGTGGAGCATGTACTACAACGGTTGCAAGTTTGCGCGCAGTAAAGTGCCCCGAAAGTTCCGACTGCAGGGTGACTACCCTGCGGAGGTAAGAGCAGTTAGTAAGGCTTCAGTAAACGGACATCATAAGTCTAAGAGGCGCTTTTTATTCCTGGTCATATTAGCCCCTGGTGTTTATATATGTACAACATGGAAAAAGCCATCATGGGTGCAAACGGTGCGACTGAAAATGAACATGCATGAAAGCATTGTATAATCGGCTTTTTCGTATGTGTGTTTTCAGATAATAAGAGTAATAGAAATAAAAATTCCATTAGGGAACATACATAGCTTATTTTATAAGAATGACATGTTCCATCCCTTTCAATATTTACTCATAAATTATGTGTAGCTTCTATTGTTTGCATGCGTTAATATAGTGGAATGTACAGCACTGTGCAATAGTTGAGGGGTGATAGCGATGCTGAATTATTTGAATGAGTATGTAAGTAAAATGAAAGCGGTTTCATAATTGTGCGAGGTTTAACAGCAACCTGTATACAGCACATTGGTCTAATGTGGAAATTTGATCATGCACAAAACCAAAAAAAATATCTAGAATAAAAGTAAACACTGATGATAGAATAAAACATACACAGATGCCAGCATATGTATACATACATAAATACAGTTTTGATATGTGTACAATTTTACACAAATCAGTTTTACTCTTCTGCATGTTTAAAGGGAAATGCAGTTGTAGTGCTCCAAAAAAATACTATACCAATATACTATATGCATATAACCCCTTATTTTTACTATTCTCTTATTTATCTCTTATTACAGCAGACTAAGTATATAAGTGCTGAACATGTTTGAAAGAATCTGTATTTGCTATGATGTTTCCCTAGTAGATTCACGTGCAGTGTTGAGGTGTGAAAAGGGTCCATTGGTAGAACACAAAATCTTAATATCTATTTTTTTTTTTTTCAACAGGAGGAGAAGCTTCAAAGCAATCTGCAGGATTTGGCAACAGACGTGGCTCCTGTGTATAAGAAACTTGCACCTGAGGCTTATCAAAACCAGGTATAATCATAATGCCTGTCAAATAATTAATATGTAATGTTAATCTAGTGCACAGCTCTCAGACTAGAGAGTGAAATCACTAGTACTATAGGAGCCTCTATGAGCAAAAGGAGGAAATCAGCTCTGCAGTTGCTAATTGAATATTAGTGCAAGAATAAATATATTTCTTTACAGTCTTCATATTGACAGTATATTTAGTCATATTTTCAGTATATAAAGTTGAGTTGACTTGTGTCCTTTCAGATAGGGCAGGAACAATTGGGGCAAGACTGTCGCCTGGGCTCACGAGAGGGTCGTCCATTCTCTGGTGTGACAGCGTGTGTGGACTTTTGTGCCCATGCTCACAGGGACACGCACAACATGGCCAACGGGAGTACTGTGGTGAGCATTGCACTTTATTTATATAGGGCTGTACTATAGCATCAGTATTCAGACCTCATTTGTAACTACCTGCTGCAGTTTGCTGAAAACAGAGGCATATCTCAGTTACATACGTGTCAAATTCAAGTGTCAAATTAAGCCTGTTTTTCTTATGTGATTTCACCTTGATTGAGGAGCAGTATTAAGTCCAGTGTAACTGACTGACTGCGAAGTAATGACATGTCATGCTGAAATGTATGTTTTGGAAATTATAAATTCACTGATAAACTGTGGAATGTCACTTGACACCAATATTATACCAATGATATGAATATATCCTTTTTAGACATGCAGAAATCTCTGCATTATATGACCAGAGAACTTGTTGAACATTGTCCAAAAGTATTATCTATTCCTACTACCTGCAGGTCTGCACTTTAACTAAAGAGGATAACCGTGCTGTGAGAAACATTCCAGAGGATGAGCAACTTCATGTCCTACCTCTCTATAAGATCTCAGAGACTGATGAGTTTGGGCAGCTGGAGGGCCAGATAGCTAAGATGGAGACTGGAGCCCTGCAGGTGCTGTCTTCCTTCCCAAGAGAAGTACGTATGCTGGCTGAACCCGTCAAGTCTGCCCACAAGAGAAGACTGGAGGCCAAGAGAGAGCGAGAGAAGCAGAGCAACCAGGAAAAGAAGCAGGTCATCCCAGCAAAAACGAAGAACGAGCCCCTCAAAGGTACTGTAGTGCCATTCTTTTACTCTTTGTCCATGATTCATTCAGCCGGTTGTGTTTGCGTTAGCCGTTGCGTTTACAGTTCTTGGCACTTTATTGCGGTGAAATAGGAGACACGTGATAACTACGTTTGTCTGCTTTCCCATAGGTTAGGGTAGGGAAGAATGCATTTGCTTCTCACAGCCGTTACTTCACTCCAACTTTAAGTAGGTGAACCTCAGTCTCCAGAGCCAATACAAAATAAGGCAAGGCATTGAGCAAGTCTTTGGTCATTAAAAATAGAGGAGCTGCTTATTATTAAGATGTGGTCTGTATCGTTAATTCTGTTAGCAACAAGTTCTGACATCCAAAAAAATATGATAGTGTTTTTGTAGAATTAGCCTTTTTTTCTGTGCCTGCTAGGGTTTTCTTGTTGCCACCTGTGTTCTTACAAATAAACCAATGGACATTTGTGGAGTGGAATATCCTTAACCTAACATTTGTTTGCCTTTATTATAATTGTAACTTCTCTTTGTTTTACATTCTGATTAATTAGCTATTATTTTTCTCCATAGGTTTTAAAAGCACTTCGCCATGTTTTAAAATGGAGCCACAAAATTACTGTCCGCCTATGGGACTGACTCCAGATGTGGAGCCACGCTTTTTAAGTTTCATAGAGTCATCCAGCCCTTACAGCAGCACGGACTGTACTCCACAAGTGGGCGCTAGTGAGAACACTGCAGCACTTTCTCCCTACTCTCACTGCAACCTGTCTACTCCTCCCCAATTAGCAGAGCAGAAGCCCTTCAGAAACCAGCAGGATACACATGGCTCCTTGGAAACCAAGTCCCAAGGTTTCAGTGGAAACCATTTCGCAGTAAAGACAGAACCCAAGGACATGTTCTGCTTCCAGGGTGGAGCTTCTCCGAGACTGCTCTCCCCCGCCCAGGCCGAGGGTCTCCACAGCCGACTGGACCAAGCACAACCAAGCCTGGATAACAACTACCACCATGGACCTCCCACGACCTTGCGCCCTCTGACCCCAGAAGAGGTTAAAGCTGAGGAGGTGTGGTCAGACAGTGAACACAACTTCCTGGATAGGGATATTGGTGGGGTTGCAGTGGCACCGTCTCATGGCTCCATCCTCATAGAGTGTGCTCGGCATGAGCTTCACGCCACCACTCCCATCTTGCGGCCTGACCGGAGACACCCCACCCGCATCTCTCTCGTCTTCTATCAGCACAAGAGCCTCAATGCACCAGGCCATGGCTTGCTCCAGTGGGAGGCCAAGATGGCTGAAAAGGCCAGGGAGAGAGAGGAGGAGGCTGAGAGGCTGGCATCTCAGGCTGGGGACATGGGAATGTCAAAGGCAGTTAAGAGAGATTCAGCAAGTGATGACGAAGATGTGTGGCAAGATGAGAGGCAGGAGCTAACGGTCCCTACTCGCCAATCACTAACAGCTACTCGGGACAACGTCATCACATCATCCCCATACGCTCTTACTCACGTCACTGGGCCTTATAACCGTTGGACGTGAAAGTGGCCATGCCACTTTTAGCTAATGCCTTACCTCATTCAGACCTCTCTGTTTTTAACACATGCTTTTTTGTTGTTGTTTTTTGACTTTTCGCTTTACATCTCAGCTTTTCAAATGAGGCTGACTACATTTGTCAGTTTTTAACTGTGAGATTTGGTGTCTACATTTTTTTTCTTTTTTTTTTTAAGAGATGGTGCTCACAACAGATGTTTTAAAAGCTGGTTTTATACAAAGAGATGGAATTAGTGCATAGAAGATGTGACTATTTATTCTGAATGTTTTTTGCAACAGTTTTTATTTAATTTCTGGTCCAAGCCTGTTTACTGCAATATTACTGTGTCAACCTGAAATTGATGTGTGTAGTAAACACTCAGAATTGACATTGTAAAATGTGAATTCTATTGTTTTTGCCTCAGCTTGGGTGCTCTTGTCAAATATTCAATAGTTGCTGTTTTATTGGTGCCATTGTAGCAGTAACTTTGAATAACAACAGAATGACATACATTACTATTTGAAAGTATTGTGACACAGTTGGTTGTTGGATAGATATAAACATGTAGCATTGGTTTTTATCATGTAATGAAGGTACATAGATGCTGAATTATTCCCATTACACATTGCATTGTTTGAGAAAAAAAAAGCACTTTGAAACAACTTGACTTTTGAAATGTCCTATATGCACAGTTATTGTTTATAAGCGACCTCCTTCATCCAGTATCTGTATATATGCTTTGCAAGTTCGTTTGGAACCCAGTCAGGATTTTTTTGAAACCATGCTTATGAAAGCAATAATCATGGAAGGTTATATGCTGCATTTTTTGATAATGTGTGGAATCTAAACCATTTTATTACTGGAATTTGCATAAAATACGATATTACTAGTCACCCAATTGTTTAGGTTTTCCAACTCCCACAGAGTTTAGAATAAGACTTGAAAACAACATTTTATATAACCTGACATAATATTTTGTCACATATGTGTGTTAAAATACATCAATAGTTTTACTGTATGTTTCATCATGGTGCTTTTTTGGAGACCTACTATACAGTATCTTACTATGATAGTAGATCATTTTTTTAATTGATTTATGGTATTTTTTATTTGAAATAAATCATGCCATGTTTTACGATTTGCATTCTTTGTAAATGTCTGAATATTAGGTTTTTTTAAATCAACATATATTTGTTAGCCTGTTATTCCACTGCCTGAAACAGTATGGTACTTCACAACTGCTTATGCTTTCTAAGTTGTATATTAGTCATTTGTTATCATAATTTGGGAAGTCCTAGTTTTTTCCAGTCTTTTTCCTTAAGGTGCTAAAACTTTACTGTGTAAATGTAGTATATTATGATGTACTCCCAAAACTTTTATATTGAAAGCATTTGTGTCTAGAAAAAAAACATATGTTCATGACAGCTGTGTAAAATCACCTTTTACAGTTTTTTTCCTTATAGTAAAGGCAGACAAAGTTCTTACAAAAACCCACTAGGACCTTCTGAAGACACAAAATGGCTTATATTCATTCTAGTGTACATTTCCAATTAAAGCTACTTTTGCTGAACAAGGAAATTGTAGTATTTGTGAAAAAACTCTGATCAAGCACTCGGTACAGAGCTATCATTTACAACATGGCAAAATGCTTATTTTCTTAAATGAATACAACTTATAGTAACACTGGGCTGTTAGTCTTTGTCGGAAACAGAAGGCATTGGTGTTTATACGCATCATCAAAGTGTCTTTAGTGACTCTAATAAATAACTCATTCATCATAGTCAAGATTTATGATGTAGTTATTTGCGGACCCTTAAAAGCCTGTATTGCGGTTTGCTACCAAAATGAGCAAACAGTTAACTCATATATTAAAGTCTTCAGTAACTGTATGAATCATGTTAGGATTAAATCCTTTTGTGGGAATTGAGTGTGCATACTGAAATTAATTTGATTTTGCAGACTGAACCATGTGAAATAGTCACTAAAGTGGTTTAGCAGGTTTTTTAATAAAGCTTTGAGTCTAAATATGTAACAGGCAAATGTTATTGCATCATAAAATATATTCTGGCCTATTTTATTTTCATGGCACTTTTAACAATAGACTTTTTCATACACTGCCTACATAGAAATGAGGAATAAAATCTGGATCTCTAATGAGCAAGGCAGATATAGGGAAATATAGCAAAATAGGGAAGAAACCGAGAGAGGAACAACTTCTGGGGAGACACTGGGTAGTCAGATTTTTATGATTACAGCAAACGATAAAAGAGTGAAAATAGAGACTGTACTAAATCTGTTCAAAAGCTAGAGAATTGGAATGATCATATTTTGGATAGGATGAGCATAGGAGTGTAAGACTCCAGTGGTATTCAGGTGAGCTATAAGAGTCTATGCGCTCATTTGCAAATGAAGGCTACATTATACCAGTTAAAAAAAGAGAATAGTAGTTTTTTTGCTTTCACATTTATCAATTTGGTATCTTTATACAGAAGGCCACATGTGAATATCCCATCCATCCATCCATTATCTATAGCGCTTTATCTGTCTGGGTTGCGTGGAAGCTGGAGCCAATCCCAGCATCTTCGGGTGAGAGGCGGGGTACACCCTGGGCAGGTCGCCAGTCCACCACAGGGCCAACACAGACAAACAACCACACACGCTCACATTCACACCTATGGACAATTTAGAGTAGCCAGTTGACCTAATCTGCATGTCAGGAATCTGCAGGGAGGAAACCAGAGCACCCGGATGAAACCCACGCATGCACAGAAAGGCACCCTGGGTGATCCGGGGATAGAACCCAGGGCCTTCTTGCTGTTAGGTGACAGGACAGTGCTAACCACTGAACCACTGTGCCGCCGCGTGAATATGACATTGCATTTCAGATAAATGGTATGAAAAAACATCTTGTGATACATCAAGGGCATCTCACCAAGCATGTAGTCATGCTTCCACTTCACAAGACATATTAAAAATACCAAAATTATAGTGAGTTAATGAGTTGTATTTGAAGGACATTTTGTCATTGTAATATCTGCTCCACCAGCTTCGCTTGTTAGCATAAACTCCATTCCCTAGAATCCTCAGCTTACAAACAAACCACAAAATCAGTCACATGAGCTGTCTAAATGATCCTGAATCAACCCCCATCAACAATTAGGCAATCAATCACCAAAGCCCTGAGACAGAACAAGCCTTAGAAATTCCCTTATGTTGTTCTGAATATGCCAAAGTATCCAGTCTTAACACTCACTCCACACTGACCGTATGATGGTGCCATGGTGTCTGCTGAAAGAAATAAATCAATGGATGAGTACATCACTGAAGTTCTCAAACAGGGGTACATTTGTGCATCTACTTCAGCAGCATTAATTGGATTGTTCTTCGTGCAAAAGAGGGAAGTAGGTCTTTGGTCATGTATTGACTACATGGGGAGAAGTGGGAAAGAGAATTCAGTGCCACTTCTGGACATTATGAGTACCTCACAATAACATATGAACTGGTAAATAGTTGGGAACATTGTCCTCTGGGGCATGTTAGGAAAGATCTTCATAGCGTACACTGATGACATCATGAACAAGAACAAATGCAGAACAAGTATAACACAAGAACAACCATATACAGCTACTGTATATACCTCTACTCATTCATGCAATTATCCAATGTTGCAGCAGTGCAATGAATAAAATCATGCACATATAGGTCTTCAATTAATGTTCACTTCAAACATAAGAATGAGGTGGGGGGAGGGGGGAACGTGATCTCAGTGAGTGTGGCATGGTTGTTGGTGCCAGATGGGCTGGTCTGAGTATAGGATAGTAGTCTCTAGAGTTTACATGGAATGTTGTGTAACATAAAACACATCTAGTGAGTAGCAGTTCTGTGGCTGGAAAATGCCTTGTTAAGGATAGAGGTCAGAAGAGAATGGCTAGGCTGGATTCAGCTGACTGGAAGGTTACATTTATTCAAATAATCATTCTTTACCCACATTGCATGGTCTTTTTCTTATCTTCAACTATTCAGTTTCAGTGAGCCTGTGCCTGCTGTAGCCTCAGATTCCTGTTCTAGGCTAACGGGAATGAAACTCCATGTACTATTCTGCTATTGTAATCCATCTGCATCAAGGTTCGATGTGTTGTGCATTTTGTGATGCTTTTCTGCAAACCACAGTTATAAAAAGTGGTTCATTGAGTTACCGTAGCCTACCTGTCAGCCCAAACCAGTCTTGCCATTCTCTTCTAACCTCCTTCATCAACAATGTGTTTCTGCCTCAGAACTGCTACTCAGTGGAAGTTTCAGAAATACTTAAACATTTACATTTACATTTACAGCATTTGGCAGACGCCCTTATCCAGAGCGACTTACATAAGTGCTTTGAAGTCT
>JAQQZR010000038.1:16116149-16130507 GCA_030068235.1 Notoglanidium macrostoma
AACATGCAAACTCCGCACAGAAAGGCACCCTGGGTGACCCGGGGATCGAACCCAGGACCTTCTTGCTGTGAGGCGCCAGTGCTAACCACTGGTATTATGTAAATTATTATTATTATTTTTTTTTATTTTGGGCTGACTCTGAGTATAAGTTGAAGTCTCCAAAGTGAATACTTAATATCAAAATTATTCAAACTTGATGGAAAGGGCACACGACTGGAAAAAAAAAATCATATGGACAGGCACAGGTCTGACATTTTAATACAAGTCATGGGAAAAAGAAAGTACACCCTTCTTCAGTTCTACATTTGTATTTATCAGGGCCTAAATAACAATTGTGTGGGCCTCACTAACTTTTATATACAAAAACAAAACGACAACAAAAACAGCAGATTTCAATATGTAGTATTTTTTCCAAAACGTAAACCAACATTCAGAAACCAGGTGAGAAAAAATATGTACAACCTATGACCTGTAGAACCACTCTTTAAAACAACATTAATATGTTGAAGGAGAGGAGTGCTTTTCCTAGCCACCCTTCCACAAAAGCCATACTTTTTCTGATAGTGCTGTGATGAACATTAACATTTAATGTGCTTGTCGTGGCCTGTAGGTCACATGAAGCAGCTTTTGGGTTTTTCTTTATATCTATGTGCATTAAAAGGTCAGACCTTGGATTGAATTTTGACTCCTGGGAACACTGGAGTCTTGAAGGCTTATCATTTGTAAACAATGTTTATCACTGTAGAATGGGAAATTTCTAATTGTTTGGAGATGGCCTTATAACCCTTCCCAGATTTATGAGCAGCAACCGTGGCTTCTCACTGGTAATGACTGCACTTTCTTCCTGGAATGATGTAGACACACACCTGAGTGCTTCAGAACAAACTGCCAATGGGTCTGCTTTAATAGGGGTAGACACACTTTGTGATGTCTAATCTTGTTTATTTCATTAATAACACTCTAATTACTCTCTTAATGATTGTGAAAGTAGGAAGGGTGTACTTATTTCTTACCATGGCTGTATGTGTAAATACTGATAAGATGGCAAAACCTGCTAAGGATTAGAAATCAACAGCTTGTGTGAGATTTACCTTTCATACACACCACACCTAATGGCATTACGTAAAGAATCCATTCAATGTGCTGAACCTTGGCAAACATTGGTGGGGTGAAACACTGAGTGCAACATTACAGTTTCAGTCAGATACTGTTGACCTGTCAAAAGGTCTTTTTAGTGTCTAGACTTTTATTCATTTATTCATCTTCAGTAACTGCTTTATCCTGGCAAGGCTTGCGGTGGATCTGGAGCCTTTCCCAGGAAAGCTGATGTGACGAGAGGACATTCACGCACTCATTCATTTACTGTAGCCAATACAGCTAATGGTATGCTTACATTACCAAAAACCGATCTGCTAGTTAGGCTTGTATTTTTAAATATCTCCTCAAGTTACAACATATTTAATGACACAAGATGATGGGTGAAGCTACATTTTGTAATCCCTTAACCAAGAGCACAAAATTATATAAAAAAACAACAATGGGGCTATTGGAATATACAAAGCAATAATATAAATTGAGGTCAAAGGAAGAGTTAAACACAACAGATCAATTTATTTATCTTTAAATAAATTTAGTTTGGTAGCCATTCACTGTTGTCTTGGGTAGAAGTCAGTTGTTTATTTACATTTACACTACAGAGCATATGAATTCATCTTACACTGTATAAATGCAACTGATATGCTTAGGTTTCTCAAAAATATATTGTATTAAATACGCTTTATGAAATCATGACAAACTTTACTTCCCCGCCATATTCAAATAATATGAATTAATTTCAGTAAAATGTTTAAGTGTTAAAGGTATTTTGAGATTAGATTATATTACCTAACTATAGTGACTACGAAGGGAGAATTCTGTAACATGTACATTTTGCATGTATTTAACATTTACAGAATAATGCCGGTATGAAATTCAAACCAAAGTTGCATTTGTGCAAAAAATATGCTTACATGCCTGAGTGAGAAAAATGAGTCACAGGCTGGTCTACAGGTTTCCTTCTCTAACAATCTCTCTAACCTTTCGAGTTTGAACACAAGCTCCTAAGAAATAATAAAGATTTGTTGCTTAATAACTTAAAAGAAGAGTGGCCAAAATGTCAGCCATCAGGACAAAATGATAGTGTTCTCTTCATCTCTGATTGAGAGAAGTACCGAAAGCGTTGCAGAAGAGAAGAAATAAAACTCCACGGCATAGCTGAGTTCGAAGAGCTCCAGGTTCACGCTGAGTGTCCACTCAAAAATGGCAGAGATGTGCATGTAGTAAAACTCCTTTTGAGAAAAGAAGATGCAATCTGACAAGCAGAGGTTAAGGAATAGTATGTAAGGAATGAATAAAGGAACAAGTGATTTTGTCATAGTGGGTATGCAAGTTAGACATGTTTATTTTGGCTTTTACCTAAGCACAAGAATGTGACATTCTGGCAGTACATTAGGTGTTTTGCGAGAGCAGTCCCTCCAATCTACAGACTTGATCACTGCTGATGTACACTTCATTCCTGGTGGTGGGCCAGGATATGGAGTGACACATGGCTTCTACACAACAACAGATATAACTAGGACTGCTCTAGCAATTAAGAAACACAACACTAGATGCACGTAACTGTGGTTCTATGAACTTAGGATAAGCACCAGGGTTCCTTGTCATTTGGAACCTACACTGATACAGCGACAAGTTTCTAGGGAATTATGTGCTGGATGATGGTATTTATTGCAAACACTGTCATACATCACTAAATGCACATTCACAAGGTGTCCAGATGTTTTAACTGCTATACAGTTTTGCACTCAATTCTCCATCACTGAACAGTTGATAACTTAACTTAAGTTGCTCATAAGGTCCTATTTACACAACTGCACTTTTTGACTATGTGATAAATATTTATATAAGGGAAATTATTTATAATTGCACTATCTGGTGTCACCCAAATGAAAATGGGTTCCCTTTTGAGTCTGGTTCCGCTCAAGGTTTCTTCCTCATGTTGTCTCAGGGAGTTTTTCCCCATCACCATCACCTCTGGCTTGCTCAATAGGGATACACTTATAAATTTAAAATGTATAGATTTCTGTAAAGCTGTTTTGTGACAATGCTCCTTGTTAAAAGTGCTTGACAAATCAAATCAAACTGAATTGAATTGAACTGAGATTCACATCACTCCTGAAACCACAGTTTCATACCTTGTGTAACTAGTGTCTTCTGTCCTAGAAATAAATAAAAGCATATGGTGTTGCCAGCTGGTTTCTTGTCACTCCCTGACTTAATATTGCTACATATGTAATTTATACATTTAGACAGGATACAGAGGATGGTCAGTGTGACCTGGGTGCAGGAGAAGATGATGCGTAATGGGTAGAGGAAGCGCTCTAGTCCAGTTAGCATGCATCTGCTGGTCAGAAATGTGAGCAGCACCGTGTAGAAGCAGACACATACAAAGCTCAAAGCAGCACCTATGTAATGCAGAAACATCAGCTCTGCCGGCTACAAGAACAAAACACATGGACACAGTCATTTAATGTTCTTAAATAGGTTTTGTTTAAGAGATTTGGCCGTGTAATGTAGGTGAAGGTAAAGCAGCTATGCAGCTGTATGCAGCAGACAATCAGGAACATTTAGTTATCGAATACTATATTTACTGTTCTGTTTTCATTAAAGCACTGCAATGTAGACACACACACACACTTGTGCTGTCTTAATATTTTATCAAAGAGAGGAAGTTTTCCAACAGGGCTGAAAATCCCACTGAAATCAGGTATGTCATACATTACTTTAATCTTTAAAATCTTTTAATTGTATTGGTTCACAATTTGGTCGATTACGTTAGGGTAGGTATTTCCCAGAGCAGTGTGTGACGATCCTGATCTAATTTCAGATTAGGCAAGGGATTTAAACAGATAATATTTTTTATAATTCTTATAATGACCTTAATGCTTGGTACATCTGGTTATTTGAATATGAATTACCAATGAACAAACCTATAGTACACATACTATCTCTCTCTCACACATACACACAAACACATATACACATCAGAGCTTATAATCTATTTCTGTTTTATTTGAGTGTGATAAACCAATAGACCAATGGACAAAACCATATGTTTTGCTTTAATCACTTACTATTTGTACTTACATTGCAGTTTCCAGCCACAAAGGCACCAACTCCAGCAATACAACCAAAGACCATGGCACACTTACTGAGGATGGGGTACACACTGCACTTCTTCAGGATATGTGCATGATGAAAAATACTGAAAACCACGACTAGAGAAAAAGAGAGAAAGTGCAGTGTCATTTATTTTATCTCCAGTAAGTGCTTTATCCTGTACAATGTACCGTATAATATAGCTTTTTCACACGTGGCATTCTCTTTACTACTAATGGTCATAATTCAACTTCATATACTTATATCGGTATACATTCATAGCACGGCCTCTACTTTACTTGACCTTTGTCACTGTAAATGAAGAATCAACTTGTACCATAATGGCTGGAACACTCACATAAGAATGAAGCCCCATTGATTGTAGCACTAAATAGGGAATTTTCAGGAAAGTTGGTTCCACTTCCACTAAAATGTAAAAAGAAAAAATACGTGTTAAAATACTGTCCAATAGTGTGTATTCACTGGAATACTTCAAAGTGCCAAAACTCCAATATATTTATGAAAATAACGTCTGACCAACCTTATGGTGGGTACGTTATATCCCGTGCAGCAGCTACCAGTTTCATTTGCCAGACATGAGTTGCTGTATTCCCTGGAAAAAATTTATTTATGGATGAATAAAACTGGAAACACTGATTTATTCCCTGTAGCTGATTACCAGTTCAGGGTCACAGGGCCTCTATTCTGGAAACACTCTGTCCAAGGCAGGACTGTACACTGAACAAGACACCAGCCCATTACAGACCAGCTCACATTCGCACCTTTTAATTCATACTCAATCCAACCACATGGTATGTTTTTGGGAGGTCGGAAGAAAACGGAAACCCGAATGTACAATTAATAAAGCTCAGGTTCAAATCCCACACATTACATTCTGCATATATTTTTCCTGGTAAGTATATAAATATAATAAATAATTTGAAGGTTACAGTGACTTACATATATCAACAACTACATAGAAAATTCCAGCAGTGTGAATTATCATCATAATCACTGAAGCAACGTTAGCCTTGTAATACTAGTACATCACTGCACAGACAAAAAATACCAACTCAGTTTATCAACTGCATTTGATACAAATGGAAAAACAAGATAAAAATGGTAAGAATTATTAGGACATACCAATTACTGAGTGAGCAGATGTGGTGGAATCTTAATGCAAGTCCATACCTGCAAAAATCAAATTATAGGTATGAAAACAAAAATATATGTTTTTGTATAAATAGTGTGCATTTCCTCCCAGTATACAACTTTATTCTTTATTTACAATAAGCCGAGCACTCATCAGAAGCTTAGGTGAATGATTAATGAATAACCCGGAACTCAGCGATAAGAGACTGAATCAGATATAAACAGCAATATCAAAAGAAAAATTACAGGAATATTCATCTCCTGTCCAACTGAATTAAGGGCATAAATTAGCTAAATCAACAGCTACAAAACGGGACAGATCAGAGTTCATGTAAGAAACACAATGATGGATGCTATTATGGAAATGAAGTAATCTTTGCTTTATATTTCTGTAATGAAATGTATTTAATTAGTGAGTAAAGGCTCTCAAAATATGTCATATGACAAATATTTAATATTTTAAGAACCTAAAATGCCTTCTAATTAACTGTTGCTGTGTTTTGTAAAATCTGGTTATGAGATACAACCCAGAATACACAAAACATGGACATTTGGCTTTCCCTGAATCAAAAGAGAAATTTTCTATACTGCTCAGCAATATTTTGGAAGCTTGACTATTTCTCTCTAAAATAATTTACACAGGTTAGACAAAGAGCAGATTACTACATATCAAATTATTGTTTATATTCTTATAGATATCATACATATTGTACTGTAATTGCCATGAGCAAGAGAGTTTGACTTACACTGTCCAGCATCCGAAGAATGAGACAGCACTGAGACTGATGGGTAGAATAATCCAGAAGCCCATGTCTCTTCAGATGAGTTAGTGAATGATTTAGGAGATTTGATTCTGAGGTTGTCCAACAGATGTTAACCAGCCAAGTGTTGGTGTGTCATCTTCATTGTGTTCCTATTCTCAGCACCTCAACAAGCAGGCTGCATGTTTCTTCCAGAAGAGAAGACCTTACCGGTTAGCCATATCTTCAACCAACTAAACTACGTTCTTCAGTGGCTTCACTTTGACAGGTTTAATATACTCTGCCTCCTTTAACCCCTCCTTGCAACACATCGCCCTGTCAGAAAGCAGGAATGAGAACGTTTGGGCTGGGTCAATTCAACTTTATCTCACTGTTTGCTTAGGCCTACTGCTTATTCACTCAGTTCCCACTAATCACACTGCATAGTGATAGTAGGAAAATAAGTTTGCGTCAGTGTTAAAAAAACGTGCTTGACAAAAAATAAAAGTTGTTTTTGTTCCTGTCCTATTTACTATACAGTAGTACAGTGCGTTCTTAATGGGGAACACAGCTCAGGGCCGTCAAACTAAATTGATGAAAAGCAGTTACTTAAAAGGCCACTTCAGTATAATTGAGAACACCTAAGGGACACTTCTCCCAGTGGACAATGAAATGGGCAAAGTCCAGATAAATGAACTACTATATTTAATATTAACTTGTAACTCAAAAGCGCCTTGATGTAGGATTCATGGTTTTTTTTTATTATCACTATTTAGGGTGAAAACCCAAAGCTTAAACATATTTTACTTGTTTTCCGCGTCACATTTACAAATTCTTTGTAATCCTTTACTAAGCCTTTAATTTACAAAAAAAAAAAAAAGCTTTTTATTGTTACTCCAGTTACTGGTTTTGTGTAGGTAAGTACCAGAAACTGTGCGATAGAAAACACTCGCTTATTTAAAACAACAAAAAAACTCCAAATTGCCTTTAATGTCGACCCGTAAAGCAGGACCCTTTAGTGCTCTCACTGTGGAAGATGGAGCCTTTGAAAGGCAATTGAAAATAGGGTGCATACCAAAAGTAAAAACTATTCCTTATTCACTATATAGTGCACTTTATTTTCATGGTCCGCCATTTTGTAGTGCTGTCTAATTTTCCCTTTGTAATTAATCAGTGAATTTGTGGATCATTAGTTTTACACTGAAAATATGGTCTAATCTAATGTTTTAGTAATTTTATTTAAAAAATTTTACTTGATCTAAAATGTATTTAAATATATTTTTTTTATATAATACTGACCACTTCTCATCAGGCCTTTTTTTTTTTTTAAACAATGTATATTTTATTCCAATGATGTTAGTTGTGCCCATTGTTTATTTAGCCTAATTAAGATGGTTACTTCGGTGTTTGAGCTTCATAATTTAGTGTAAAAAATGTTAACAAATGGGTAAGTCTTTAACGATGGTAGACTTGAATCGATAAACGGATCACTGCCTGAGAATTTTGAGCTCTGCATCTCACATTCAGGTCAGAAAGCAGTACAGCCTGTGCCACTTATTAAGGACCCCGAAGTAGTTGGCTAATCAACTGCCCTGTGATTACAAATAACATTATTTCCTATCAGTTGTTTCTAGGAAATCCAGCGCTTCGATTTCAATCCTTTTCAATGTTTCGTGCGTCTTGGTTTTTTTTTTTGTTTTTTTTTTAAATGTGATATCTATTATAAGTTTCTGGTTTCACAGGAGGGATGTTAGATAGGTAACGTTGGGTCCTAAATATCAAAACAGTCGACATGGCGGCTTCTTGCAGGCGCACTGTCCTGAGGTTGTTACAGTTACGGGGGTCCTCGCGTTCAGTGAGGTTTGTAACAAAAAGGACCAATTCTTCGATCTGTTCATAAATGTTTGCATTCTTAGCTATTGCGTCAAGAAAGAGTGGTCGTATGGAGTAGCAACATTTAGCATAGCAGAGAGAGTAATGGGTGAACTTCGCTAGCTAGTAGATGCGACAGTTAGCTCGGTAAATTAGCTTAGCATAGGTCTCGCGCGTAACTTACATATTCAGACATACACAGTTTAGCTTCATAAGTAATAGAAATGCAATGCAATTAAAAGACCAGATTTAAGAAATAATTAGGTTTACTGTTTGGTGACGTTATGATTTTATCAGCGTCACTAAACGCACCTAATGGTTACTCAGGATTATATAGATGTTAGGAAGTAGTAAAGTTTCATAAAACGAATAAAAGACCCCGAAATAAAACTAGTATTTTAACTATTAATCTCCTGCATATAAACACGAACGCTTTTATTTGTCTCTACGTCCTCAAATATGTATTCCTCAAACCCCAATGGGCTTCTGCAAGGTTTAGGTCTAGGTACAGGTTGATTGGAAGTTTGAAGAAGTGTTGATTCATATCTGAGTAAGGTGTGTGTGTGTGTGTATATATATATACACACACACACACACACACACACTTGTACCCCCAACCCATTGTCCTGCTGTGTTGTGTGGGCTGCTCTTGTTATGACATGATATTCAGGATAGGACTTGAAATCACGTTCATGTGTCCAGTATGTACAGTCTTAAATCTGGCCTTTCACCTTATCTCTAATCGTCTTGAATATGGATTAGTGCAGTTATGAGTTCAATTTCTGAGCCAGAGAAGACCGATTAAAGCAGGTAGAGATCATGGTAATAGCGTCCTTGTTTTCCTCTTGATGGACAGAGGATTCTTATTGAGTTCCATGTATCAGTTCAGCAGCTATGATATAATGTAGCTCACTGCACTGATGCATAACATTACATTTAATGCATAATCGGTGCAATCATATGTAGCTGTGACTGAATTTATGGGGTAAAGCTTGTTTTAAACATTTGCTTAATTGGCTTAGACTATTTTCTTAATGGCTGACACTGAAAATCCTGAAAAAACTTTTTACTATTAATTTCATAATGGGTATGTTTTTTGCATTAGCAAATAATAAAGAAATAAAATAATCTTCATAGGATTCCAGTGAAAGGAAGAAGTCAGTGCTGCTCCCTGTGGTCACTCCAAAAGCACAGCATACAAGCTCACTCCCAGAACAAACCATTCTCAGGTGAACTGTTTTAAGCCCTCATGTATTCAATAATAAATGACGTGTATATTTAGATAGCTTGTAACTGATCTGAGCTCAGTGATCTGTGCCATGCAGATGCCATAGCAGCTTCCATTAATTAACCAAGATTAGCTGTTGAAATAGATTTCAGATTCGGTCCACTTTAGTTTAACAGGTCTGTTGCCCTTACAGCCTGGTGTCTTTGTAAAGACAACATGTGCTTTGTTTTACAGTACGATGGCTTTCAGTTTTTACAGAAGACACACCAAACCCCAGGAGTTTAAAGTTTCTTCCTGGGAAGCCAGTGCTGGGAAGAGGAACTCTAGACTTCCCAACTTCAAGTTCTGCAGAGTCTTCTTCTTTAGCCAGGTAATATCTTTATATTAACTTGTGCTTTTTTTTTTGTTGTTGTTGTTGTTGTTGTCCTGATCATTAAAACATCTGCAGTCCCTGCAAAAAAAAAAAAAAAAAAAAAAAAAAAAAAGGTGTAATAAAAAAACTTTTAATGATAATATTTTCATACACTTCGGTTATAGTGGGTAGGTGTGAAATTAGTCAGAAAGAGAACATAGCCAACACAGGCGAGAGTGAAGGATAGCTTATCAGTGTTGAGCACATAATGTTATGCCTGGCCAATTTGTCCTTGTTTTTTTGATTTCCCTAAGTGCAGAAGTAGTCTGTACTTCCTTAACTGGTTGTATGTCATTTCAAGCAACACAGATTAGGCACAAGCCATTGCTGTAATACTATTAGATTAGATTCTTTTAACATTTTCCCATTGTTTCTCCAGGAGCCTTTTTCAGGTTGAAGGGGTGAAAAGTGTGTTTTTTGGCCCTGATTTCATCACACTTACAAAGGTATCAGTCAAACATTTAGTTAGTAGATTTTTTGGTCAAAGAAGTAAATGTAGAAATGATGAAACTGAGTAAATGCATTTGTTACTGATTCCAGATGGATGATGTTGAGTGGGCAGACATTAAACGGCAAGCAATTGAGGTCATCTCAAAGTTCTTTGAAAGTGGAGAACCTGTAACAACAGGAGTAACGCATCCAGAGAACAGTGAGTAAAGCGATGAAAAAATAAAGCAGCTCTGGTAATTGGGATTATGCCAGAGCAGAGATGAAGTGATAATTGTGGGTAATTGTCAATCACTACTTTACTTTCGAGCTGTTTTCTCGAAAAGAAATGAAATGTTTCACTGAAAATTCAGATTCCCCCTTTAGCACAAACATAATTGAGTCCAGACATTTTTAATGTTTGATGAATGTTTTTCCCAAGAGTTACTAGATAACAAATAAAGGAAGTATACATTATCTCAACTTAAAAAAAACCACACTTGGCTTGTTACATAATGTCACACAGACTTGCAATATGGTTTACGATAAAGTTGGATCGAAAACCTCACCTTGTCGCTAAATGGTGCAATGAGGGCAACCATCGTGGACAACCAGACTTCCCTTCCCTTCCCAACCAGATTGCTCCCTCAGAGCAATTTGGTATTGTTCCCTGAAAGGCAAGAGCTTCTAGTTGACTCCAAGAATACTAGAAGTTATACTGATATGTTGAACTTAAATTTGTTAGTGCAGATTTTCCCTGGCAAAATTATGTACTTACAAAGTAGCGTAACAATATTTTGAACCAAGTATACAATGCTAGATACTAGTAGCATTGTTCCCCCAGTGCGCCAGTTATGGCCTCCATATCAAAAAATGTGTAAGTTAAATTTAAATTTAGCTCTGACTTGCCGGGGTATTTTCATCTGTTTGTTTTCTGATTTTTTCAGATGTGTCGGAGGAGGATGATGAGATTGTCTCAATGATTAAGGAGCTTTTAGACACCCGGATCAGGTAACTCATTAAATAATTGTGCATATAAAATACATTGCAAGTGTACTCTGTACCCTAAAAATAATTTCCACTTTGCAGGCAATATTACATGCCAGGCTTATAGTTGAGAGAGTTGTGTGGCAAGGCCAGTAAAACTGGAAGAATAGCACGGTGGTTTGTGTACCAAGACACTTATCAGTGCCTTGTGCTGGCCGAATACGGTGCTGTTCTAGTAATGATTGCACACAACAGTTGCTCATGTGCCTGAACACAAAACAGGCTCCAATCATCCCTTTTAAGAAGTGCAGATACAGGCTAAACTATTATGTAATGTTAAAATATACTGAAAAATGTTAAAATACATGGCATTTTTGGATGTAAAAATTTGCTGTTGTAAGTTTGTTAATGGCAGAAATAAGTAGATACATAGGATAAATGTGCCACACATCTATTGTTTTAAACTTGTCGCACTACTTTTATACACATTCCACAAACCCTATTATGCTTTTTTGCACAAGAGATTGCTGCACTGTGGATTCATTATGTCAGTATAAGGGTGCTGTAGTATAATGAAGCACTTCCAGGCTACTGATAGACAGTAGACAAAAGACAGACAATAGGTGTATTTGGATTTGTATTGTGTGTGTGTGTGTGTGTGTGTGTGTGAGAGTTCAAAGTGCAATATGCATAGAGTCCCATAGCTAGTGGAGCTTAGTGTGTAGATATGCTGAGTATAGCTGTGAGGATCAGGATTTAGATCAGTAACAGTCTGTAGTGTATTTTCATGTTCTACTAGTGTCATTTTAGACTAAACTAATATTAGACTAGACTAATGGTGTCCTATTGTGGAGACAATTCAGGCTGCTAAACATGAGGTGATGAGCATGTGATCAGTGTGGTGATTTTTTCTTTTTTTTATTATTTAAAAAAAATGGTTGTTGAACAGATCCTGCTTTCAGATTAATTTCTCAAGAGAAACATTGATTGTATCCTCTGTGAAATGCGAATTAAAACCCTTAAAACCTGTTCACTTTGCTAATTTGCCGATGAACTGTTCTATATTTCAATTTTTACTAAGATGGAACCGAAATGAAGGTGCAGCACTTTCTCTGCTAAAACTACTTATGATTAAAAATAAATTGGCTTATTCTTGGAAGTTACTGTTTGCGCTAGGTGACTTGACTAAGAGCTGATCCGGGAGCTTAGAAAAGCATCTCGGTATGTTCCCTGTTTCTCAGGCCTACCGTACAGGAGGATGGTGGTGATGTCATCTTTAAGGGCTTTGAGGATGGCACGGTGAAGCTGAAGCTGGTTGGCTCTTGCACAGGCTGCCCCAGTTCCACAGTCACTCTGAAAAACGGGATACAAAACATGCTGCAGTTCTACATTCCAGAGGTGGATGATGTTGAACAGGTGAGGCACCGAGTTCTAGTCTGGGGCTCGACAATAAGATATTCTATGTGGGAAAGGTTTCGAATTCCTTATTTCAACACATCTGCACTCCTAATACATTTCTCTGTTGCATTTGTTCAGGTGGTGGATGAAGTGGATGAAGTCAGCATGAAGGTGTTTTCAGAATTGGAGAGAAAATTACAAGACTGATCGCTGTAGAGCCCAGCCTGTTTTGCTGATTTCCAGAGTTTGAGCATATCCATAGAGGAAGACCAAGACCATTGCCCAGTGACCATTATACCTAGTGGTAATAGCACTATGACCTCTAAAGAATGATTTATTTTCACTTTATCTTGGTCAGGGTAGCCATGGATCTGGAGACCGCCTCGGCAACACCAGGATGGGATGCCAGTCTGTTACAGAGCACCATGCGCACACTCCCTCCCTCCCTCTCTCACTCAGTCACTCACTCACTCTCTTACACACACTTGCACGTTCACATACTCATTCACACCTTTGGTGCAATTTAGAGTGAATGAACAAACAGGTGTATAATATACAGTACAGCAAAACGTAATAATAATTTTATGATAAGAATATTAAAATAAAGGTTATAAAATATGCATTATTAAAGTCAGTTGTTTTTGTATTTTTTAACGAAACTATACTACAAGTTCTCACTTATTTTTATTCAGCATACCCATGGTTTTCCCTACATTGTATATAATTTAATGAGGGAACTAAATACTTTTGTGCTAAATTAAACTGCGAATAATGTAAATGCCTGATTTATCCACAAAATATCTCAAGCCAAATTAGGGCTGGGAGTTATGGAAAAAAAACTTATCACAACACTTTTTTTTTCATATCTGTAGATATCAATATAAATCAAATCATTATTTCTGTCAAACTTAAAGGTTCCGTTATACTCTTAAGTGAGATGGTGAGATAACATATGGTTCATTTTGGTTTAAATTAGGGCTGGGCGATATGACCAAAAAATGATATCACAATATTTTCCTGACATTTTCATGATAACGATATTTATCACGATATATATTGTGCTATGAAAATAATGTTCAGAGACAAAGAGCATGGCAGCACATGCAGACGTGCTCTTGTGCACACCTGCAACCAGTTCGGGCTCGTTGGACACCCGTCATAAACACGTGCTGCTCCCAACACTGGACGCTTGTTTATGAGCTCTGATGCTGCACGTGTGTGCTGTGTTTCTGCACTTTGTTCTGGAACTCAGCTCAACGTATTTGCTTTGCTTTTGTTCCTGGTGTTTTGCCCTTATTTTCCGTAAGTTTTTTTCTGCTGCTTACTCAAGTTTTGTTTTTTCCACGCGTGACCTGAGTTAGTTCTAGCTATTTTTTAAGCTAGTTCTACATATCGTGATACATTATACAGACTCTTCATTGATGTATTCATTGGGGTAAAATCACTGCAGCTACATGTTCATTTCTAGAGGAAAATTGGTATTTCTGCTGAAACATGATACTTATGGTGTACAGTTGGCTGACAATGTGAATATTGTGATGTGATAATTTATTGATCTATCTCCTAGCCTTAAGACAAGTATAATTCTGGTGTAGCTTGCTGTGGGTTGCAGTCTAGTCACAATTGACAAACCTCAAAAGCCTGTTTCCTATAAATGCTTTAGTACAGATTAGACAGATTAATCCCAAACTATTACGGGTATTAGCCTGATTAAATGGGTGTCTGCCTCAATGTCTTGAAAATTGGCTGTTCATCAATGGAGTTGCTCGTATAATAATTTATAATTAATTAAATAATTTGGGTGGCATGATGGTGCAGTGCTTAGCACTGTTGCCTCACGGCAAGAAGGTCCTGGGTTCGATCCCCGGGTTCTGTGCGGAGTTTGCATGTTCTCCCCGTGCATGCGTGGGTTTCCTCTGGGTGCTCCGGTTTCCTCCCACAGTCCA
>JAQQZR010000038.1:16138252-16159041 GCA_030068235.1 Notoglanidium macrostoma
TAAGAATGGGATGTCACTTAAGTTCATATGCGTGTAAAGGCAGGTGAGCGAATACTTTTGGCAATATAGTGTATATACCATATATACCACATTTGGGGCAATTGGGGTAGCTAATTTGTTCACACCAGAGGTTTTACATTTGATTAAAGACTGGTTTATTTGCTTTATACAACCCTTAGTTCCAGTCCACTAATTTGGTGGGTCGAGTGGCATTCCAAGAGTTCCTATAGTAGTATTAATGACCTCATCAGTGGACATGTCAAAGAATATTTTTCAGGAATATAATTTTTGCTGAAAATATGGACGATCTTCAAAGGAAGAAGGGAAACCAATTTTCTGAACGCACCTTTAACGGGAATGTACAAATCATTGTGGGCTAGCTAGCCATGAGTTTGAATGAATTTACCCTAGGTGTATGTATACTTTTTGGCCTCAACTGTAAATATTGTTTTCTGTTATTTACGAAGACTGATTTGTGTTCCCCAGCCCCCTGTTGCTTTGCCGACCAGTATGAGTTTGTCGAACCCACAGCAGACAGCACAGATAACCGTATCATACCCGACCCCACGCTCCAGCCATCAGCAGCAGACACAGCCACAAAAACAGCGTGTCTTCACGGGGGTTGTCAACAAGCTGCATGATACTTTTGGTTTTGTGGATGAAGATGTGTTCTTCCAGCTTAGGTAAGATGTTATAGTGCGTCAGTGTTTTTCATGGCTTTTAAATAACTGGTATTTATAAAAATTCTGATTATTAACACAAGTTTCTATTGCGTGTCCAGTGCTGTAAAGGGGAAAACACCCCAAGTAGGTGACCGTGTCCTGGTGGAAGCCGTCTATAATCCCAACATGCCCTTCAAATGGAACGCCCAGCGCATACAGACTTTACCTCAGTTACCCAACCAAACGGTGAGCAAAACCAATTTGCCAAACTGATCCTCCACCAGAAGTCTAAATAACCAACAAGATAACTGGTTCTATATTGCTTTCTATAGATGCCATTGCAGTGATGCTGATTACTCTGCTTTTAATCTCCATATAGCACCAAGCGGCCCAGCCCTTACCTCAAGTTTCCCCACAGCTGTCCAGCTTTTACTCTGACGCAGGAGTACAACGCTACACTGACATACACACAGCGGTGGATTCAAGACCAAATGTAACCTTTGTCTTTTGAAGTGTTTGCTCTTCTCTTCTTTCCCTAATAATCCATTCATGTCATGTTGGAATTATGGCAGTTTTAAGTTTCCAGCTTGTAAAAGAAATTCATGCCTTTGTCATACTTGTAATTTCCACTTGTAACCAGTGGAAATCTCGATCCACTTTGACAGCTGTGACTGCTGTCTAGTTGTATTTAAACACAGCCAGGTAATCAACTTCCATGGCTAACGGTAGTTAAAAGTATAAATGTCTGTATTTGAACTGCTGGATGTAAGATTTGGGAATCTGTCTAGTAGAAAAATGCTAGTGTGAGCTACTCGCAGAACATTTTGCAATGTGCTGTTCTCTACCGCACTGATTAATTTGACTGCAGCTTAAGGCAAATGATACACATTTAGGGCTATGTTTATGGAATAACAGGTGAAAGAACTAAATGTCTATCCTATAACAGGAGCAGATCCTGCTTCATGCCCAGTTTTCTGGGATAGGATCCATCGGGACCCTGACCAGGATAAAGCGACGACTGTAGATGAATGAAATTGAATGAAGTAAAGACTGTACATGAAAGAGTTTAGTGTTGTTAATGCAAACCGTAGTTTAGCTTTCTTAATACAAACTGGTTAGATGTTAAACTTTTTATTATTATTATTATTTATTTATTTATTTTATGTTAAGTGCTTACTATCATAACATGGTGAGAAAGCTGGCTGGCTGCTAAATAAATTCATTTTGGTGTTGTGTGCGTTGTCTGAGGTTCCAAGTCAGAGCAGATGAACAACTCCAGGAACAGCTCGATTGTTAATTACCATAATTCTTTCATGGCATGACCAAATTGAAATACTTCTGCTTTTTCCTGTTGCACAGGTGTTAGTTGCAGTTCTTTGCTCCCCTTCCTTTCTGCAAAAGATGAGCTGTGGCTAAAATGTGGCTTCTGCTCTGGTTTACAGCTGTGTGCTTGTGTGTTAAATGTCCATTTTTATATTCTATTTTTTTCACTACTCATAGTCTGTCTTTGGCTCAACAGTGTTTGGTAATTATTGCATGCAGGAGTTTTCTTTGTTTTTGAAATGTTCATCAGGTTTTTCTGACTTGCTCCATGGTAGTTTAGTAATAATGAAGTGCATGATAAAACAAGCATAGACTAGCTGATGATTGTATTGTTCTGTGTAACTAACCAAGTGCTTTGGAATGAATTAGAAAATAAAACATTTAAGTGAGATATCCAGGATGCCGCTGCACTTCTTAGTTCTGACCAGTAGAAGATCTCTTGTAGTCTTTTCCAGAAGACAATATAGATAATTTGCAAGGAATCTCTTTTCTAAAGGTTAATTTTCTCTGAATGAGCATTAATGGCTGCCTGCATTTTTATCACAGTCATGAATTTCTGTCTTTAAGCAGTGGTCGAAAGTGGTACTGGAGTTTGAACAACTTTTCTTACTAATTCTTCCTTACTTGTCTTCTTATCACAGGGCTCTTTGTTTTAACAAACCTTTCACTCATGTTATAACCTTCGTAATGGGTCGCTCAAATTCATGTGCCGGAAGTGAAATAGTTTTCATATGATGCGGTAAATTGCATTTAAAAATAAAAAATTCCCTCACACTAATATGTAGGTGGTCAGCACCACTGCCAGTAGGCTAGTCCCAAACTGGTTGCTACAATCCTCTAAGTCATGTGTGTTGCATGTTTCAGAGCCAGCCTCCTGCTCCCAACATGATGAAGCCAGGCCCTTCCATGATTCAGTCTCTTCCTCCACCCACCACGTTCAGTGTGCCAGCACAGGGTCCCCCACCCTCGCTGCTTCAGGCTCAGCTTTCAGCAGCCTCTCTTGCGCCGTTGCTCCAGAATCCTCCCCAGCCTCTCCTTCCTCAGCCACCTCCAAAAGGTAGGGTAACTTAAGTTCGGAGTTTGTGCAAAATAAGAGATGGTTTTACTCATTTAAACCCTGTTTGAGCTGTTTCTTCTGTCTGTCTTGTAGATTCAGTCTTTTCAGGGGGGTTACTTCAGCCTCCGGTGCGGATGATGCCCCAGCCTCAGCCTGTGAGACGCATAGACCCGTCTCCCCGCTTTCCCAGCCGCAGCGATCGACCAGAACTCATTCTGAGGAAAGAAGACCGAAGGTAAATATTTTTGTTTGTGAATGAGCATTAACAATGTTTATTTAATTAATTAATAAACAAGCAGTGTGGCAATAATTACAGCTATAGGATTTAGCTATAGAATGTATAACATTGTATAATATAGAATGACACTAGTTGTATATTGTGGAATAATAAAATGGAGGATATGTCAACATATCCCATCTATTGCTCATCATATGAACACTTGCAGGGAATACGAAAAGTAATGTGCACACAGGAGAGATGCATTCATTTAACAGTAATTTTGAACATAACCATTTGGAGAAATTTTACTGTCTTTTTCTGTAACTTGTGATTTCCTCATTATTGACATCTCTACAGATAATATTTGGTGATGTCTTTCCATGTGTAGTGTAGGAGCACTGAGACTGCACTTGTCTAGAGGTCTTGGACCACTCCTCCAAACAGAACATTTGAAGCTGTATTTTATTGTTTTAGGTTTGCCCATATATAGACTGCCCTTGTGTGTTCAGACCAAAGACTTTCAGCAGGGTTCAAATCCAGAGATGGTGTTTGCAAAATATTTGATTTTGATAATTAATTTGGATTAATATTTATAGATGTTTAAAAATTTGATATATATGTATGTGTGTATGTTAATATTTAACATTAATATGGAGTAAACAGTAATTGTAAATTGTAGGTTCTTCTTTTCCTCTCTCACTATCCTTTTCAATGTAAGTGGAGTACTATACACATGTGTTTTCAAATATACAATACATATATTTTTAAGGTAGATGTGTGCAACATAATATTTATATTCAAGGTAGTCAGGAAGTGGCCAAGGCAGCAGTAGAGTTCCTAAAGACTTAGGACTGTAGAAAGAAAGAAAAATGTCCTTATGGACAACAACTTAGTTAATTAATTAATTAATTAATTAAAAAGAAAAAAATATATATATATTTTATATATATATATATATATATATGTGTGTGTGTGTGTGTGTGTGTGTATATATACTGTATATATATTACCACATGTTTTGGGAGATTGATTACATTCTATTTATTGTAATTACTTTATGACCCAGTGTTGCAAGCTCACAGCTCCAAGTTCCTGTGTGTAGTTTCTGTGTATATGTATGTAATTACATGATGATTTACATGCAGTCGGGAGAGAGACAGAGAGCGAAGGCGATCCAGAGAGCGCTCCCCAACACGCAAGCGTTCAAGGGACCGGTCACCTCGAAGAGATCGTTCTCCTAGACGTCCACGCAGAGTTGTACCCCGATATACTGTACAGTTCTCGAAGTTCTCCCTGGATGGGTAAGACTTGTGCTTACTCTTTACCATTAAACAGGACTTTACCATGCATGTAAAGTACATGTGTATTATACTTTCATGTGTATGTGTGTGCTCACTCCACAGCTATAACTGTGACATGATGGAGCTTCGGAGGAGGTATCCAAGTCTTTACATCCCAAGCGACTTCTTTGATGCTGTTTTCACGTGGGTGGATGCCTTCCCCTTTTCGCGACCATTTACCTTTGGAAACTACTGTAACTTCCATATCATGCATAAAGAAGTGGACTCTTTAGTGAAGAACACAGCTGTACTGGACCCTCCTGATGCCAATCATACCTATAGTGCTAAGGTGTGAGGACAGATTGTACACTTTTATGATTTTTTTTTTTTTTTTTTCAACATTTCTCCGTATATTCTTGTATGTGATTGTTACCCAAACATGTTGCTTGTGGTTTAGGTGATGCTGCTTGCAAACCCCAGTCTCGATGAACTGTATCACAAGTCTTGTGCCTTGGCTGATGATCCACAAGAGCTGAGGGACTCTTTCCAGCACCCAGCCCGCCTCATTAAGGTAAAGCCCAGACTATAGTCGTCTTGCATCCTAATTCAGTATGGACTACATACAGCTTAGAGTTTGGTAGTTAGTAACCTACTTGTGTGTGCCAGTGCTGCAGTATGTTACATGACAGCTTTCTCAGCAGATGTTCTTGTGTTAACAAATGTCTCACTGAGTCTATCTAACATGTTATTCAATAGCCACAGAATTGCTTGTTTTTAGAAGTTTTTTCTTTTTTACAAGCTAAATGTCAAGTGTCCATCCTGTTTTTTTACAATGATGAGTTTATTTATGGCACTACCTTCAGTGGGAGGTGGGGTAACTGATGTCCCTGTCTTATTTGAATGCTTTAATACCTCTTCAGCACTCTAATGTGTGTTGCATATGGTTTTTTTTTTTTGTCGACTCGTTTCTTCTCAGTTCTTGGTTGGGATGAGGGGCAAAGATGAGGCCATGGCGATTGGTGGCCACTGGTCTCCATCCCTGGATGGAGCTGACCCAGAGAACGATGCCTCAGTCCTTATAAAAACAGCAATACGTTGTTGTAAGGCTCTGACAGGCATTGATCTGAGTTTGTGTACCCAGTGGTAAGTACCGCTCTTTTCCAAAGTTGTTCTAAATTGTCTCATTTTTACGTGTGTGCTTTTGTCAGTACTAGTGTTGAGCAATGCTAAAACAACGCTAACTAAAAACATCAGCAGTTTGTGACTCACTGCATGGTTTTGACAAAGCTCTGACATGTCAGGGGCTTATTTGTTTACTTAACTGTAATTTATTTTTTTGCTCTGTTATCTTTACTTTGCAATGTCCTTTTTGCTAATGTGGGTAACGGTCATGCCTCTATGTGGTTGAATGCACTTAATCTGTTGCTAGAAAAGCAGAGCCAGAGGAGTCGCCGCCATCATTACATTCTGTTTTATATGACATTTGACATGTTAAATATCTTATATATTTAACTTGCTTTCACTGTGTCTTTGAATATGTCTTCCTCTCACAACCTTGTGGTTTATAAGCTATCCCTCACAAGCATCCAGTTCAGACTCTCAGTATCTATGGGGAGGGGTCTGGCAGGAGGGCAGGCGAAGATGTCAGATTTGCTGTTTGTTTTCTTTTATTCTATCTGTCAATTTTCCCAATACATGGCTGCTGTTCATCGTGAGAACCTACTGTGGAGATCTGCAGACTTATTTTCATGTCCTATTCTGGGTTCATTTACCACAAAGTGGGGCAGTGGGATTGGAGCTGTGTGTGTGTGTGTGTGTATGGAAGTGTATTGGGGTTAGGCCTTGTGATGTCTGACAGAATGTTTCTTTCCAATGCACTTCTTCCTTTGCGACAGGTATCGTTTTGCAGAGATTCGCTATCACCGCCCTGAGGAGACTCACAAAGGGCGGACAGTTCCCGCACATGTGGAGACAGTGGTTTTATTTCTCCCGGATGTTTGGCATTGTCTTCCTACCCGCTCAGAGTGGGAAGGACTGTCCCGCGGACTCAAGGAGCAGCTGGCAGAGAAACTCTTGGCTGAACGGAAGGAGGCTGATGGAGAACAGGCACTGAATGCTAATCCTTCTCTTCTCATTTCCGCTTCTCACAGGCACAGGAATAGACAAACAAATACTCAAATACACAAAAACAAATACAGGCATCATACAAAAGCCCCCTTTTACTGTCCCTGTGTGTCCATCCTTTTTCCTCAACCCCATCCCCTCCTGCTTCCTTTACTTGCTCTCCCAGCACTGCCCTCGCCACCACACCCCACCCCACCCAGCCTGCAGTCAAACACAGGGGAACAGATTAGGATATACTTTAATGAGACTGCTTCAACTGGAAAAACAGATTCTAGCTCTGCCTGTTCATAAATTGAATGAGAAACATGTCATATTTTCGTTTAGTGTACAAATCTATGTAATATCTAAATTCCACAGTTTGCTTGTGGGATGTGCACATTATTGCATTTGAAAATTGTTGACATTATGGAATGGCATGCTGGAATCTGGAGAGCCAGTTGTGATAAAGTGTGTGTTTTAGAATGTTTTCTGTTATAATTAATTTTATATTTCAAATCAATATCTGATGAACTCCAAAAATTCCTTAGGTTTTGTTTCTTGTCTGTCCTCATTTTTTAATTTTTGCTATATTCTCGGATTGGACTGTACCTAGACTCGTGGACTTGATTTCTCCAGGGAGGTTGGTTGGTCCAAGGACAGTCCTCTATGACTGAATGCTAAAAAAATAAGAGAAAAGGCTTAAAAAATTAAGTTGCAAGTTATAGTTATAGGGAATCCTTACACACACACTGAGTTGGAGACCATCTCTGAGTGCATCTGTCACATTTCATGGACCCACTGTCATTGATTATCTTTTTGTATTCCACAGAACTGGCATTGATTGGCCGATGGGTGGGGTTTGGATCGGTTATAAAAGCTAGAGAGCTCCCATGTATACTAGAAGTTGACGCATTTGGTTTGATTTATTTTTGTTTGTTTTTGTTTTCAAAATCGAGACCTCCGTTGGAGGAGAAAATGAGAGACTGTTTTGACCTTGCTTCTTGCACGGATCAACTTTTATTTCAAAAATTAAAACCATTTCAGAGTTATGGTTTAACTTTTTGTTCATCTGTTTTCCTCTTGTGTAGGAGGAAGAGGAGAAAGATGATGACGATTCAAAAGAGGTTTCTACCCCCACTCACTGGTCTAAACTTGATCCGAAGTCTATGAAGGTAAATTGTTGGTTAACAATTTTGACCCCTTTCCCTCTTGAGCAGCTGCTTCATCTGTATGTTTGTATTTGTGTTTTAGGTGAACGATCTGCGTAAGGAACTGGAGAACCGATCGCTAAGCTCCAAAGGACTGAAATCCCAGTTGATAGCTCGGCTCACTAAGCAACTGAAGGTGGAGGAGCAAGTGGAGGAATCTAAAGAGCCTGAGAAAGCTGAGCCGGCCAGTGTGGAGGAGGAGGAGCCCTGCAGAACGGAGGAAGATCGTGAGGTGAAGGATCACTTGAAATTTGATTTCCCTCAATTTCACTGAACATATGTGGACTCAATTTGTGAGCATGGTTTGTACAGTACAAAATAGATGAAGTATGTGTGACTTTTAGGAAGAGGAACGTAAGCGACAAGAGGAATTGGAGCGCCAGCGTAGGGAGAGGCGATACGTTCTACCAGATGAGCCCACGATCATTGTTTACCCCAACTGGGCAGCCAAGAATGGCAAATTTGACTGCAGCATCATGTCTCTGAGCGTACTGTTGGACTACAGGCTGGAGGATAATAAAGAGCACTCCTTTGAGGTTAGAAACATAGTCCACTTTTTAATAGCTTTAGTGTAATTCATTATATATTGTACTGTTAAATAGATAAAGATTGCTAGCAAGTCCAATTCATGTTGATGTAACATCTCAAAAAGTGTGCATATTTTGCTTAGGCTCACTGAGTGATGTGTTTTCTGTATTCCACGCCAATAAAATGTAACTAGTCATAAATCTAGTCATCTTATTGATGATCGTTTTCTTTGCTCTTGTTTAGGTGTCATTGTTTGCTGAACTTTTCAATGAAATGCTTCAGCGAGATTTTGGCTACAGGATCTACAGATCTCTTACTGCCCTGCCGAGTAAGGATGAGAAAAAAGAAAAGAAAGATAAGGCAAGGAAAGATCCAGAGAGAAAAGAGGACAGGAGGGATGTGAAGAAAGAAAAAGAGGATGAGAATGCTGAACCAATCTCAAAAAGACCAAGAGAGGAGGAAGATAAGAAGAGGGTGAGTGGATGCTGCACGCGCCCCTGTGTAGTAGCACTTACTTCAGCTCGACATTGGTAATAAATTGAGTGCAAACAAATTTCACTGACCGTTTCCTTACTCGCCAAGTTCATTTTCGGTGAATCCGAAGAGTCCGACTCGAATCTGGTCAGACCGTGTGTAAATTTGAGCATGGTGTTTTATCAACCTAAAAAACCTGCTTGTCTGGCAGTTAATCAGTCAAGATCATCAATAATTCTAGCAAATATACAAAGTATAGTGGCTAAAACAATAGCCGTAAAGTGAATTTTATTAACATTAAATTTGTAAAAGCTGGGAGGAATGTCATCATCAGCTCAATTGAGTAATGGATGCATTTGTGCACCCTGAAGCACGGACCTGGATGCAGTCTTGGGCTTTAACACATGTACTAATATCATCACACATTTTTCAGGTTATTGCATAATTTCGTATTTCAAGGCTAAAACATATCTGAGATGATTTTATTTACTTTATTTTCTTTTTTTTTTATTTTTTATTTCTTCATCAATTGAAACGAGAGTTTTTTATTTATCCTGGAATCCTTTTATTTATCCATGTTCTAACATTAATAAATAAAAACCTAGCTGTAAATAGAGTTCACATAACTGCCTTCAGGTGAGGTTAGGAAGCGGTTCAACTTTCTGCCTGATTTCTGTGAACACTGCAACCAAATAGCTCTTCAGTGAGAACATAGCCCTGATGATTGGAAGCACCCTTTCCTTATGTATAACAGGACGAAGACAAAGAGAAGACACTGAAGAAAGAAGAATCCAAAGATGACGACGATAATGAAGATGAAAGCAGCAATAACAACGCTGATGAGTATGATCCCATGGAGGCTGAGGACGCTGATGAATATGACTATGAAGGTATATCTTGTATACTTATAGTGAGATGAGTGTATTTAATATTGTACAAACGAATCAGCTAAACATCAGCTATAATTCGCAGATAAAGAAGACGATGATTCCAGCGGAAGGGATAGAAGGGATGACCGCCGCGATGATAGAAAATCAAGAGATAGATCATCTAAAGATAAAGTGAGTTCTTTGTGGATGACGTATTCCTTAACAGACATTATAGATCCCTGCACCTCCAGCTCTGTGTTTAAATGCCTTTGCTGTCTGTAGGATGACAAAAAGAAGCAGATGGTCACATACGACAAAGATCTCCTAATGGCTTTTGTGTACTTTGACCAAAGCCATTGTGGCTACCTTCTGGAGAAGGACCTGGAGGAAATTATGTACACACTGGGCTTGCATCTCTCCAGAGCTCAGGTATTATACATTTATAAGAATTGTTTTAAAACAATAACTTTTACATCACTTTGTAATTAATATTTGAAGGCTCTTTGAACAGAGGTCATTATTCATCTTCTAACTCCTTTTAAGGAGTGTTTGGTTCAGTGGTAGTGCTAATAGGTTAAGAATTTGTTGTAGGTAAAGAAATTGTTGAGTAAGCCATTAGTGAAGGAATGCTGCTACTACCGGAAGCTAACAGACCGAGCCAAAGATGAACCCAGCCCAGTCGGGACATCTGATTCTCAACTCGAGAACTCATTGGGTAAGTATTAATGTTAACTCACCTGTTAATACTTTAACCAAAATAATAACATGGTTAAGGTAATACCAGATCCCCTGGTTAGACAGTAAAACTTAGGATTACTGAAAGATAAACTATTTAAGTCATCATTGGTGTCTAACGGTGTTTTACTGATTACGGCATACAGGTAATCGACCTCTGCTGCCCAGTCAGAAGACAAAGCGTGAGACAGAGGACAGAGACTCGGGCAGCCTTATTGTTTATAATGGCGCTATAGTCGACGTGGGCAGCATGCTACAGAAACTGGACAAGAGTGAGAAAGCCAGAGAGGAAATTGAACAGAAGCTCATGCAGCAGGACACTAAAATGGGTAACACACACATTCACTGTTGAGTTAACACGATATCACAAGAATAGGTGGTTGAATGTTTGTAGGATTTATATGAAATTATCAGTGTAACCAGCAGAAGAACTGCGTAGATTTTAGAATTGAACCAAACAGGTTCATGGTCACAGCAAGGTCAAATGTCTGAATGAGTTTTTCTTTAATGGCTTCCTGTCTGTTTGGAATATATATTAGGTATATTTGTGGACTATAAATTAGACTAGATTTCTTGATGCTGCATGTGTCACCGTCAATGGCATCAACTTGCTACAAGTTGATTTGGCAGCTCCTTTTCTACACAATGTGAGGTCTTTGAGAGATGCATTGTAACTTGTGTAATCTTAATACTTTTTCAACCAGTGATGGTTAATGTTTTACAAGTGTAATTGCTTTTGTAATGGTCTGGTCAGTTCCCTGCTTTTCTGGGCCACACACGTTTTTGTGATTGTTGCCCTTTGCCCTATGACACGGTTTTGTCAAGCATCAAGCTTTTGTTTTTTTGTATTGTTGAGCTGTTTTGTCAAGCACTTTGCTGTTTTCGATCATAGCACTTGGCCTTACATTCACTCATTCATTCTTTTCCGTCGTTACTTGCGCTCTATGGCCAAAAGTATGTGGACAATGTGTGTTAGCGTGGGCAGCTGCCATTGTGAAACCTTTTGTCTCTGAAGTAATGCTTTTGTATTGCAGATGAAGATGCAAAACATATATCAGAAGTGGAGTCAACTAATCGCAGTCTGATGAGAGAACTGGATCAGGTGAAATCCAGCCTGAAGGAGACCGAAAAGAACCTCAGAGCATGTGAACAGCAGAAGAGCAGCTACCAGCAGCAGCTTCGCAGCACTCTGCTGAGCCTCAGTACAGTAATGAAGGACCTGAAGAGTGTCTTACCTAACGTATGTACAAACTCACACTGAAACTCAGTCTGAGAATTATGATTTCTTTTGTAAAATGTAATATCTGTGCTTTTCTATGATTTTCAATGTTTTGTCTGTCTAACACAGGATGATCATCCTGAAGATGGTGACCGGAAAACTCAAACTAATGGCTCAGATGACTGAACTACCTTTGTGTGTGCTTGTGTCCTATTAACATGTTTAAACCTGTAAATAAGCATTAAGCTCATTTAATTAGAAGTTGTTGGGTTTTTTGTACAAATTTTACAGACTGAGGTGGTCATGCTAATTTGGTTTCTCGTCATTTTTTCAGACTTTCTGAATAAAATATGTTCATTAATTTCATTCAGTAAAAAGGCTTATCCAGTTCATGTGTGTGATTTAATTCTTGTTCTAATATGATAAGTGTCATTGATTTAATAGTTCTAGCAAAACATTTTTTCCAGTTGTCAGTAATCTTTACTTTCTATTAATATGCTTGGAGGTATGAGTGCTTAATGTAAGTTTAATTAGCAATAATGTTATTTATGTGTACGAAGTATGTAGGACAGAAGGAAAGGTTTATTTGACATTAGAGCCTGGGTGAAATCGTGCATTGGATGCTGAGCCAGGTTCAGGGTAAATGCCTTTTTGTTGTACTGATGCCACAGATCACATTTTTTTTGGTGTAATATTTTTGCCAACACTTTGCTAACTTGCTGCTATCCTGTTTGTTGGTACGCATCTATGCTGATGCATGCATACTTGCTTAATCCTGATACTTCTGAGTGTGTTCTGTGATCTTTGGGTATCCTATGAGGATGGCAGCGGATGCATGTGACCTTTTTTTGTTTGTTTGTTTTGTTTGTGGCATTTCAAAGGGTAATTCTGACACAAAAACTCAGCTGTTTTTTGATATGGTTATTGTAATGAACTTGACTCTGGTTCTGTACACCAGAAGAATCCTAAGTACTTTGCAGACTATTCCAGACTTGTAGTTTGTGTGAATGTGAAAAATGTTTTCCTGTATTATTTTTCTCTGGTCAGTCATCTTTTGAAGCTGGCTTCAGTGGGTGGGTTATGGGGAACGGAAAAGAGCCAAACTTGGTAACAATGAGCCCAAAGCAACCAAGTGCATATTATTTTTCTAATCCAGATGTACTATCGTGGTTGTTCTGTGTAAAAATAAAATGGTTCATTTTAACATTTCATTATGCTGTACTGTTGTCTAGTAGGTTTCTTATTGGTGGCAAAACGATTGGTTGTTGGTCAAATTGCCAGGCATGTCCTCTAGAGGGCAACGTTTTACAAATTACAAGCTTCTGCGCTACAAATTTGCAGTTAGAAGTAAAGGCACTAGTGTCTCTTCCTGCACAGTGGTGTGTTGTTTACCCTAAATACTTTTCATTGAAACAAATCCAGAAGTTTCCAGGAACACCACATGTAATATATATGTGGGTGACATTTGGGTCATGTTAAAAATTCTCCATCACAAGCATTTTCTGAGCATGGAACTGATTCTTCATTATTCAGCCGTGTAGATGATCCCAGAATCCTGGGGTATATTTTCATTCCTAACTTCAGATACGAAAGCTTCATTGTTCTCTTTAAATAATGACTACGTATTGTCATTCATGAGAGCTTTTTGTTAACTACAGTACACTCCCCCTAGACTGTGCTGTGTGTCAGACAGAGGAAGCTGTTGTGGATGTGACTGCTTGCTTGTGTTACATTCCAGAGCAGAGAACTGACTTCAGGGAAACAAAGGAGGAGAATTAGCAACATTTTCTCCTCTTTGTGTGCATGTTTATTCTTGTGTGCTCACATTTCCTAAGGAAATGTTTTCATTTTGTCATCCAGAAAGTCTGTCAGCTTTGTTATTGTTGCTATATTAATGGCTCTAACATGCCAAGATTCTGTCTCTGTTTCCTGCAATGAATTGAAACAAAATAATACTCATTCCCTGTGAATGGATATTATGTTGCTCTAAACCACTGCAGGAAACGGGCGCAGTCCCTGACACTGCAACTGCCACTCACAGGTGATTTGAAAATCACTCAACCAGTTCCTGCTGTTAGGCTAAGCATTTCATATCTGGTCTATTACCTGTGCTCTACCTCATTTCCTACTGAGACTGCCCTTGACTCTACAAAACCTATAGAAGTAATATGAAACTAGGGTACTGTATTACCTGACCTGATGTCAGACATATTTTTGTTATGGAAACTATTATGGGACATCAGTACTGCTCCACTGAGCTAGGCCACAATATCACTCCGCAGTCCAGCTGCAGCAGAGGCAGGCGGAGTGTTGTGAAATCGGAGCGTGTACAGGTAAGCACACACTCTCTCTGAGACAGTGGGCTTTTGTGCCTCCACCTTCTCTCAGCCTCTAGGACTGGATAGCAGTCGTACATTAAAGAGCCACTGCACAATCGGCTCATTTAACACAGGCTTGGTGCTTTATCCCCTCCATTCTTTATCTGACTAGGGAGCTTGGGTGTCTCTGTTGAGCCAGCTTTAGGGGGGGAGATTAGATTGTTATGCCTCCTTCATGGTGCAGATTTGTTGAACAGGGAAATAGAGAAGCTGGCAGATTTAGCCTGTGGCTTTCTGAAAGTAAATACTGGTACCACTCACATGCTAAACATAATTACATACTAGACAATGGTTATATAATTCAACATACCCTTACCAAAAGTGCTTCTAAAGTAATTTTAGTGTTTTGCCTGTAGGTGCTTACTTTGAGTTTTTGCATTTCTTTTGTTTCTTTAAGGCTATTGTGTGACTGTCTCTGTAGAAGTAAACATGCTTCTTTTGTCTACAGCTGGACCCATTAACCACTGATCTGTCAGACCTACGTCTGACTTGGACGCCTCTCCTTCCTCCCCCTTTTGTTCACACCCTGCTTTGCTTTCCTGATTCAGGCACCTCACCATGCTCAACCCCTTTCCCCTCCGAAATGATTATTTCATGTCATTGTTATTTCCACAACAAAGCGGAGCCGTCATTCTCAGAAACACTTGATTGGCCTGTCTTGATGGCAGACAGAGACCGACAAATCCATGTGTTTGCCTACCAAGGCATGTTCATTTGCATGTTTCCCCCAAAGTTCAACTGAGTTTCAGACCTATGGCCCCCGGGGACACTGAGCTACAGCCTCGGGGATGACTTTCAGAGCAGTATAGCTGATGGATGGAAATCTTTGCTAATGGCATAAGATGGAAAATTGCATTGATAACATCAAGTTTTTAGATAACTAAATTGTTAGATATACAGTTGCTTTAGTAATAATTATATGATTTATGTATAACATTTTAATGTTATAAAAATTGTTAGATTTTGTTTAAATTATCAAATATCACAGACCTCAAAAAAAGTGAAGGGGCACTACACAGTTTAAATGGGCATGATGACTGTGAAAATCACTAACTTATGTAATATTTGTTACTCTTAGGTCAGTGATACATAAGAGAAACCATTGATGGATGTCTTTAGTGTTACATTTCTTATCACTAGTTCAGGCCTCTATGGTGTGTGAAGGTTCCTTATGTACAACTCTGCCACTGCTCAACAGCCCCAAGACCGATGAAAGTAGTGTGGTTGTTGAGGAAATTATCCTGTTTCCTGGCTCTGAGGCCAGGGAATACAGGGTTACAGTGTGAGAAACCCGTGCAGTTGTTTTCGCTTGCCCCTAGGGCATCTCTCACGGGGAGCACCACACCTCTGTGCAGTCTACAAGACACCCAGATACTAGCCTTTCCCCACAAGCTTTTCATATTCAGTGATATGGCTGCTGGCCTGGAACCTATTGGACCTACAGCCGGTCACTAAAGGAAGATTGAGCTATTGCATGGAAATAGCTAAATCAGTAAATCATTGTTACTGTGTGACTGTAGCTTGTTCTTGGTAAGCTGTTTGTGGTTAAATTCTAACTTTCACTGTCTATTAAATAAAATGTCCTATAAGGTATTGGGAAAAAGGAAGGGGAAAAAAAACAATCTCTTGGAAGTACAATGCAATTAATACAACAAGCAACAATGAGGACAAATGCAAGTTATACATCCATCCCTCCATTATCCATACTGCTTATCCATTAAGGGTTGAGGGACAGCTGGAGCCAATTCAAGCACCCTGGGCAGGTTGCCAATCTATCACAGGGCTAACACAGACAGACAAACAGTCACTCACATTCACATTCACACCTATGAGCTACTTAGGGTAGCCAGTTGACCTAATCTGCATGACTTTGGGCTGTGGGAGGAAACTGGAGCTCCCGAAGGAAACCCACGCAGGCACGAGGAGAACATGCAAACAGCCCCCAGTTGGCCGGCAGGTTCAAATCCAGAACCTTTTTGATGTGAGGTGAAACTGCTAACCACTGCACCATTGTGCCGTTCCCATGAAATACAATATCTAAGAATCATTGGCAATTGTCCTGTTTAACCCAAGTAAAAAAGGTCATCTCACTGCCAGCTCTAAAACCCAAACACAAGATTTTACTGATCTTTCTGAAACATACACAGTATTTCATATAAAAAAAAGATTGGTATTTCATGTTATATGTGAGGACATCTTTAAACCTCAACACTTTTTAGACTTAATATGCTGGAACTCTTAGTTTGTCCTTTATTGTAACTAAGCTTCACTATATCCTGACCCGGAACACTCCAGCTGAGGCATTTCCTGCATGGTTTAAGTTACCCTGGTGCAGGGTCATTGAAATCGGCAGGAGATTTTAAAATACCTGCATTTTTACTAATCACCACAGCACATGTTTGATGTTGCTTTAAAAATATTTTGTAATCTACTTGCACATTATTGTATAGTAAACCCTGGCTGCAGTAGTGAGATTAAAGTTGTAATACTACATTATGCACAAAAAAAGGAATGGGGCATTCAATTGCTAATCAGTTCTGCTTAACAGGTATTTTAAAATTGATACCACACTGTTTGGCAGTGCTATGAAAGCAGACTTGCACATCTGCATCCCTTCTTGCTGTCTTTCATAATGCGATTCCTGAAGTACTATATCATGCACTTAAATTGCAGCCATATCCCAGAATCACCTGGCTGCAAACAGAGGTATTGTCAGTGGTCTTTTGGGATACTGCTCTCCTTCCTGTAGCTGTATGCAAAGTTGCTTTACAGGCATGGAGTTCTCACAGAGCTGAGTGAAGAAGGGCATTGACATGTTTACAACTTACATATTTTCATATTTCTCTCTCCTTACATTATGAACGTAGATCATAACTGTCCATAGACAAGCACTAACAAACATTAACAAGCATTAAGCATTAACAAATTATTAACAGGTTATTAAGTTCTTTTAAAACCTACACCATCTACACTTTCATTTTTCCATTTTGTTTTTCATATTCCCAATATTGGCACACCTTTTGTTCAAGTAACTGTGGTGAAATTGCATTTCTCTCAAGTAAATGGTCAGTAAAAGTAAAATGCTAATAATGATTTGTTCATTCATCAAATAAAAGTAATTTCATATTCAAAATTACTATGTCATAAGAGTAAATGTGGTGGCTGTTGATTGTCTTAATAATTGCCTTATTACCTTTGGAGACTCCTGTATGTTTAAGTTTATTTTTCAGTGTTCTTTTGAAAAGAGGGGACAGACTCTAACACTTAAAAATAACTTCCATTATGAACACGCTTCCACATGCCCATTTATTATCGGACCACATGAATTGGTAGCTTATTGATTTTTCCCCCTTGAAGTTTATTGCCATTTCAGCTTGCTAGTGGCCCCTTATACATCAGTGCACCCCATAAAGATTTAACAAGGTGTGGTGAAAAGTGTCTTTGATCCAGTTTACAACCCAATGCTTACACATGCGGCCATCATAAAACTGTAATGAGAGAGAGGGAGAGATTTCCTCCAGAAAGCAAATTCACTGTCATGTGCAAATGCTAAATTCAGTGATTCAGGGTCAAAATCATGGTTCTTTTCTTTGGATGTTTAATTTTTTTTATTTATTTAATTCTACTACTGAAAGTGGACTACAGAGAAATTGTATAGGTGTTCATTTGGAACTATTGCTATACAGCTAAAATCCACAGGTCCATTAAGTTTGCGCTACACACAGACTGCAGCTTAATCTTACATAGAAATTAATTTTCAGTTGACACTAGGCTTAACAATTGTTGGAAACCTTGTGGGTACACTAACAAATGTTTTAAAATTCTCACATTTACATGCAGACATCTTAGATACATGTTTAATGTGAAAAGAAAATTTCACTTTGCAGTAAAAGACAAATACTGAGGACATCGGGGCATTGAATACAAGTCAAGTGCATTGTCTGAGGTCTTTTCTGAAGTTGGTGCCACCCAGTGCACCTTTCTCTAAAAGGCTTTATTTAGAATGGGAAGATGTAAAGTATACTTTACACAGAGGAATTGCAATATCCTATTCCACTAATGGGCCTACTTTCAATGGCCAGGCATATACTGCAGACCCTGTTTGGGTTTCATTATGCAGCTGGTCCTTTGATTTCAGGGAGCTGATGTATGAGGTGTCTCATTAACCACAGCCCATAAAAACACAAACTAATCCCTGGACTTATTCTCTGAGGTATAACTTACAAAATGGACAAGCTACAAATGTTGATACTTCAAAACAAGACTGAATTACAAGCAACTAGCCCTCAAGAACATTACTATTTGTAAATGGTAATGCTGCATTATCTGGGGTGAATTTCTGCTGCTACCTCAAGACTTATCAAAACACCAGGTAGCATTGCATTGCATTGGTACCAGGTAGCACTGCTGTGTCAGGGCTTCAGGGTCCCCAGTTTGATCCTGAGCTTGGGTTAATGTCTGTGTGGAGTTTTGTTTGTCCTCGCTTCGTCAGCATCGGTTCCCTCTGGGTTCTCCACTTTCCTCCTACCTCCCAAAAAACATGCCAATAAGTGGACACAGGGCCTGTCCTTGAAACGCTAGGCGCAAAGCAGGAATATAGCGGTTCACAACAGGGCACCATTCCTACACATTCACACCAAGGGGCAATTCAGTGTAGTCAATCCACAAACTGGTATGTTTTTGGAAGAGAGGAAATCGGAGACCCCAGAGGAACCCATGCACATGCACAGAAATTCTATACAGACACAAACTCAGCATCGAACCTGGGATCTTGAAGCTTGGAGACATTTAAAATCATTCCTGCCTCACACCCAGTGTTCCTGAAAATATCTGGATGAATGAATGGATGAATGAATGAATGAATTAATGAATGAAAAACTAAAACCATTACCCTAGGTTATTAATATGCAGCACACACAGAATTTTGAGTTGAGGTTTTTAATCACAACAACGATTAAACTGCCATGATCCCGAAGAAATTTAATTTAAATATATTTTATATATTAAATAAAAGGTATAATGTATAATAAATTAAATAGCAAGTAAACAAGACAAAGACAAAGACAAATCATATAGCCTCTGAAACGTCCAATACAATACATGCCCTTTGGATTAAACTGAATTTAGAAACAGTATCTCCATACCTGCACCTGCTGTGCTCTATCAGGGTAAATTGGACTTAAATTAACCACTGACGGCTGGGTGTGTCCAAATCCATAAACACCATTTCAACAACGCTGCACAGCTACGTAGTGCGGTAACATATAAGATTGTGTTCAGGACGCAGCCTGTGTTTTAATTGGTTCGTGTCTAGAAGCCAAGCTACGTGGCCCCGCCCCTCCTCTACGTCAGCAGCACCGGTTGCCTTGGGAGCGAGAAGCGCCATACAGGCAGTATTGAACGGCAGTGCGGTCGCAGACTAGCAGCAGGATGTGAGACGTTGACACTGTTTGAGCTTTATAGATAATATGTACACCACATTGTGTTTGAAAAGAGTGTGACTGTGAAGAAAACGTCGTTTTTGTGTTTGGGGGTTGTATCCAAATTCATATGCTGAGGTGAAACCCAGCAGACAGAAGCAATGTCTCAGCCGCAGCAGCGGGTGGTTCAGCTGTCAGCCGCTGCGCTCGCTGTGGTGCTGCGGAAGGACGACGACGACGACACGTCGAGCAGCAGCAGCGGCCACGACGTTTTCATGGAGTTTAAGTCCCAAAATCTGCGCAGCTTCTGGAATAAAAGGCTCGTGAAGGCAGTGTCCGAAGTTTACTTTCAGGGCTGGATGGAAAATTCTGTTCTGCTCATTCAAGGCAGTGGCAGTCATCTGGAGGTGCTGAGGGAAGCCTGGATGCGCAGAGCTCTCAGGTCACCCAAGGGATTCACCATCAAAGCAGTGGGTAGGTGCTCCACAATCCTCTATATCCATAAGCTCGACTAGAGAAGAAGATGAGCTCCGTGTGCACTGTATAGCAGAGGTCGTTTTTTGCTGAAAGCCTAGAGCAGAGCAAAGTCTAGCCAATGGCAGTAGATTCAATATCATGGGAAGGAAATGTGAAGGTTTGTTTACACGGTATCTTGCCAAGGTCAGCATGACCATAGGTCAATTTCAGAAATGCCCAAAAAAATAGTCTCAGCCGATCAGTGAGGCCTTTCTGGAGCGCAGTGGACAATCAAGCCACCTTTTTTTTGTTCTATCGGCGTTGAGGTTGTAATCTGCGGATAAGAGCACGCTTGGGTGCCATCCAGTAAACTCCAGGCTATGGATGCTGTATATTACACCTACAACACAAACACGGCATCAAGATCAAGTAATCATTCACAGAGCTGCACATATTCATCATCTGCTCACATCTCTCAAGCAATAATCCTTTCTCGCTTAGTGGACGGTCCTTCTCACACGATATAGATTTTGTATAAAGCTTCCCTCATTAATGGGACATTATGGATTATCTTTCATAGAGACCTAGCAGGTTATATTTGACAAGAAAAGCACAGTGTAGAGTATTGGACCCTCGAGTTTACCCTGAAATGCAGTTGGCTAAGAGACCTCAAACATGCCTGAAGAGTCTGTGTATGTGCTGCATTACTGTATTATTTCCACACAACCGGAAATAAAATGTAAGTGGAGAGTGGCCTTTAACCCCCAAATAGCAACAACACCCTCTCCACACACACACACACACACACACACACACACACACACACACACACACACACACACACACACACACACACA
>JAQQZR010000038.1:16173046-16184778 GCA_030068235.1 Notoglanidium macrostoma
AAGGATAAACGTTGCCATTGTGTAGCAGAACAGCTTTCAGGCTCAACATTGACGAATCAATGAAGAGACGCCACTCTTCCGGGTTGTGATCACAACCCAAGGCTGAGAACAGAAAATGAGAAAAGGAGACAAAATGCTTGGAAACAAATATAAGAAAAAATCATGAAAAAACTGAAGATTTCTCTGAAATGGTACGTGATGGGTAAACTTTGATGTGATATTTATGATCAGCACTCAAAAATCTATAAGAAACACCCAACAGTGTTCAAGAAGCAAAAACTTTGTTCAGTGCCATATAACCTCAAACAAAATTATGTCAAGAAGCTTTCACAGTTCACAGGCTACTATCTACTGAATTTTTATATTGAGAGTAGACAACATATAGTCATCCAGCACAACAGTCTGGTAGCTTGCTTTGAGCGGTTTTAAATATATTTTCTTCAACTGTGTTTGATAGTGCAGGTGTTTCCCAAAGAACTAATATAATTAACCAGGGTGGCTAGGTTTCAGTACAATCTCCAGACCTCTCAGAATCCACAAAAACACAATGAAATGGAAAAGGAGACATTTTTCTTCTTTTCTCAGCCTTTGCTTGAGAAACACATTTCTGATGTGTAGACATTATCCAGTCCATAACCCCCTTCCCTCTCCCAGTCTTCGCAATATACATATCTTAGAATAGAAATGGTTCTGTACATTATAGGCCCTGTTTACACTTGGTTTTAAAAAGGTCACAAATGAACTGTCAAGACATATCACCGTTTACACCTGTGTTTTTTCAAGCATTTCTAAGGTGTCCAGCTGTCCACTTTTGTTCAAATTTCATTACTGCCTAAATCACTTCCGCTTGAAGGTCAAAGGTCCTTATATTAAAATGTAAAACCTGCAACATACAGTACCTTCATTTTTTTTCTTGCATTCCAACCATGTACATTGGTGTTCCTCTCCATTTTTTTCTAGCGTGTCCTGCGGTTACCAAAACAGCCTCGCGTCCAGCATTAATGACGTATTTTCCTGTTATGTCCATGTTGCGGACGCATTGGTATGTGGTTAAATGCGTCCCAGACCACTTCGGAAAGTGGTTTGAGTAAATGCATGTTGAATGCGTCTTGGAGGTCGTTTACACTTGTATTTAACAGCTGTGATCTGGTCACCCAAGACGCATTAATACCAAGTGTAAACGGGGTCATAGACACAATGTCTGCCCTTACACTTTACTTTTATTATTAGATGGTAAAGTAAGTTTTCATTAAATATCAGTCATGGGGCAACACAGTAGTTCAGTGGTTAGCATCATTGCCAGTCAACTGGGGCCTTTACATGGTCTCCCTGTACCTCTTTGGGTTTCTTCCAGGTGCTCTGGTTTCCTGACACAGTCCAAAGACATGCAGATTAGGTCAACTGACTACTCTAAATTTCCCAGAGGTGTGAATGTGAGTAGTTGTTTGTCTCTGGGTTAGCTCTGCACTAGACTGGTGACCTGCCCAAGGTGTACCCTGCCTCTCACCTGAAGTCAGCTGGGGTTGACTTTAGCTTCCCCGAAACCCGAATGGATAAATGGTATAGCTAATGGATGGAATATTTGTCATAATTAGGCAAACAAGCACAATCAAAGTCATAAGTCTGCCTCTCATTCACCTCAAAGTGACATGGACAGCATTATTAATTAATAGGGAAAATGCCAAACTGTAAACGGATATATTGATTTTTACCAATAAAATTCAGGAAAAGATTTTAGAGCTTGATGACTGACTGTGCTACCATTGCTAGCTGACATTATATATCATTTAATATCAAAGTAATGTAAGTATAAGCAGGTAATGTAAGGTTGCAATTGAAAATATACTTGTAAACAGCAGTCATTTACACTCAACACCTATTTTTGAGGAAAACAATTGCTGTTCTCCAAGATTTCCATCTAGCTTGGACACCTGTATTACCTAACCCATCTGAATGGAGAAGTACTCTTTCATGCTTTGCTTGTTCTGTCAGTAGAGTAACCTTGCCAGGCTACTATGAGTGGTCGCTAAGGTCAAACAGTAACTATTGTTAAATGGTGTGAAATTTATGTAGTGTTAGCTGCCCTAATGCATGCTAGCACTTTGTTCACTCATGTTGGTTTGCTAATAATAATATCAGTACAATGAACTAGCTTAGACATCAAATTAAGTGGATGTCACACACTGGAAAAACTGCAAAGAACTTCCCACTGAGGGTCTGTGAGAGCCATTTACAGCAGAACAGAACACAGCTTTGCTACAGACCTGTCAAGAGCATCATGTCCCTGTTGGAAAGTGCATACACATTCATGAGGTTTGACTGTCTAAAACTTGATTTTGAGGAATAATATTGGGGAAGATGTCAGGGTCGACTGAACTTGTCAAAATGACAAAACACATCCTATAAATATAATCTGCAGAGAAGCAACTTAAAGGTCCACTATGTAGGATTCAACCTCCTGAACGCACCTCCCTTACCCCTCCCTTTCCAAGTGTGTATTAGAACGTACAGCGGCCGTCAGGTGCACGTAGCTTACTTCCAAATACTTACATTCACACTCCCTTGCCTTTTCTGTGCTAAATATTAAGTATGACCGTCCATTTTTCAAAATGTGGGTTCTCAAACTTGTTCGCCAGCACCAACAACCACTGATTCCTATTATTTCTTTTTCCTTGTCTTCCTTTCGTCTTCTTTGTTGTCCGATGCTTCCTTCTGGATTCACAATGCCGCTTGTAAAAACACAAAACGCAGAAGACGGTTTGTCTGTTCTGAGCTAGTATTGCAGTGCAGCTAGTATGGTGGCTCTGCAGATGTGGACCTTCTCTTCATGTAGATATAAAGGGCCAATTCTAAGCTTACAAAAACACAATGATTTGTAATTACAGGGGATTATACACTAATGAAATATACTTATGAATTACATACTTATATTAGGGACTATATACTCTGTTTCTGCTAATAGAGACCTTCAACATCCTACATAGTGGGCCTTTAAAATGGAAGTTTGCCATCTATCCATTGACTAACATGGTAATGGGCGGGGTTAAAACGTTGTACTGCAGCCGGCCACTGGAGGGCCTCAGAGACATTTTGGCTTCACGTTTGCCTTCCCGTTACCACTTTCACCCATGTTTGGTTTAGCTATAGCATAAACATGGAAAAAAGCGCCCCACGGCGGCTGCAATGGTAAAATAACCCGTGACAGATAAACAGTAAGGGTGAAGGCTGATTTAGTTAAGTTTAGCATTTCTTAAAATAACCTCACAGCAACAAAACTGTCACGGTCAATAACCTCACGTTTTGTGTAAAATGAGCACGGTTTGAGAGACATTACAGAAAACTTTAAGCATATTTACAGAGTTCGAAATATGGAAAGAAAGACGAATGAACCTGTGCGTTAAGTAATGCTATTAGTAGCTGAGTCGGTTGAAAGAAGGTATCTGATGCGGGTGCTTGGTAGTTTGCCATCTATTTTCAGCAGATCCGTTTAGCAGGAATGGTTCTGAATTGGGGATTTAAGCGTCAGCGCCGGTCCGCTAGGTGGCAGCAGCGTGCAGATGGGTTACGGGTCGCCTTTTTGCTCATGCGCTTAAACGCACTTGGCGCCAGAAAGTGTGAGGTGTTTCAGCGCTCGTGCGGACGGTGTGTGCGAGTTTCAGAGCGCAGCCGTGCTGTGAGGACGCAAACGAGCCGAGGTCTTTAGGCCGTCGATTACCTAAAGCCTGCGAATACCACTCCTTCTACTGGTTTCCCCCCCCCCCACACCTCGATCAAAGGACAAAAAGGTTGGGCAGTCTGTAAATCGTGTGTATTTTTCCCCCTCTCGATATTAAATGTGCAGGTTATTCGCGTAACCAAATTAATCCGAGCTTTCAGATTAAACTTTACAAGCGAGCCTAGCCAGCTAAGCGGCTAACTAGCGTGCTATAATGACAACGTTATTTGTCTTTAGCTGTAATCCTGAATTACGCGATTAAATATTAGTTTATTACACGCCGTTGTGTTTTGCGGATAATTGAGCGGGTTTTGTGAAATCGTTGCTGAGTCGTCTCGGTTGGTAAGATGTAAACGTCATGAAGTTTAATGGCGGTAGCCTGTAGTGCGCGATGTAGCGATGTGGTTTGGGCTTAGCAGGATGGTAGGCCATGTTGTTTCATCGAGCTAAGAATGTGAGCTCGAACGATTTTCCGCGTTAGCTAGCAGGATCCTCTCTGCCTGTGGCGGCTCCGGACTCGGGCGAACTGGGCCGGTTTTAGACTCGCTATAGCAACATGCTACACTAACGCATTGGTTTATTTTACAGTTATTTTTGACGACAAAGGGTTGTTGGTTATGTAAGATGGGGGCCGCCTTTCCCGGGCTTTTTGCGAGGCGGCTCGGCAATAGTTAGCCATTTTAATAGAAATCCGTTTTAAATATCTGTGATCCTCAGTTTAGCTGATTACAAACGATGAACTGATCCCAGGTTGTACATTTGGCGCAGTGCATTGTCTGCGTTACGACCTGATGTGTGTTCATGGCGGTAGCTGCGCTGTAGCCCGAGTTGCGTAGCTACATGGCTGTGTGAGGGCGGAAGCTAGCGGCGGCCATTTTAGAGCTAGTTAGCTCTTACAGTCTGAGCTGCACAAGATGCCCACCGCGAAAGGCGTTGTAATTCTCTGAAGAGGCTGAGTCACAACTTCTGAACGGCCACTCCAAGATTTAAACACGGGCTTGATTAACAAGCTAGAGCTCGGCGCTGAACTTAAACGGTACATTCAAGATATGAAATCTAATTTGTTCTAGCCAAATTGCTAGTTAGCCAGCTAGTTAGCTGATATTGTGCGCTTCAGGAAGCTAACTAGCCAAGCTATTTAGCCAGCTAACTTAGCCAACAATGGCATTCCCATATTTCTACACACTGTTGTTGAGTGCCTCAAGGTTTCCCGTTGTAGATAATAGAGGTTTTAATACCGCGACTATGTAAACTCGTGTTTTACAGATAATTATTAATATTTTTTAAAGCTTTAAAAAATTCTTCTGCCTTTTTCTTTAACAGGTATACCTAGCCAGCTAAGTTAGCTCAAAATAACTCTATCGGCTAACACTAGCCCGTTTTTAGCAATACAGAGATTTGCTAACTAGCTTAATGGTAATAGCCAGGTAGCCTTTTTGTTGTTGTTTTTCTCTTAATTGCTTTTGCGCTTTAAAAAAAATGGTCTCATTTGTGTTAAAAACCTGTTCCGTTGTCTCTTCCTGTGGCATGTTTAGTCTGAAATGTGGTGTTTGTGTGTTCTTCAGCACTACAGGTGTTAGCCTGGTGGTCAAGCAGATGCAGTAATCTTCAACCAGAGGTCTATTGCTAAATTTAAGTGAAGTGTTTTGTAGGAAGACAAAGAATCAGCATACTTGTTAACGTTCAAATTTTCACTTTATGTCCTGTATGTGTAGCAAGCATTTGTAAGTTTGTCTTTTATTGTCTTCCCCACAGGCCAGATCCCTCCTGGCTCGTGCTGAACAAAAAGATCCCAAGCATTTTTATTCTGAGAAAGCGGTGCTCCTAGAGCAGCGCTAAGTTTCACTTAAACGGGAAGACGGAAGTCGTCAGGCTGGAGTGTGTCCTGATGGCTGAGTCAGAGACTGAGTGTGACACACCAGGCCTGGACACGCTGGGGTCTGAGTGTGTCATAACTCACACGCAAGTCGGTGACTTGCACTATGCAGCGGAGACAGAGATTATGACCCAAGAGGATAAGAGGCTTGACCTGGAAGCCATTCATGGAGATCTTGGGGCTGTGGCTTGTGTCGATGCCGTAATGGAGACAGACCATGACTACATTAAGTCCATTAAGTCTGAGGTACATCATGAACCGCAGTACTTTGGAGGTGCAGACATGAAAGGCAATGAGGCTCTGCTTGGTGAAGTGCTGCTGAAGGCAGAGATGGGCGGAGCTGGTGCAGAACATGTGGTGAAGGTTGAGACGGACCATGGAGGAGAGTTGACCGTGGAGTCGGAGAATGGCGTCATCATTCATGAAGCCCAGGGTCTCCAGTGCAACGAGTGTGGGGAGATATTTGGCAGCATGACTGATCTGCATCAACACTTTGAAATACATAAAGCAACCCATCCTTACATTTGTATCCAGTGTGGCGAGAGCTTTGCTGTGGAGGCTAGTCTGAGAGGGCATATGAAAATACACATGAAGGAGAAGGGCTATGCCACCACTGGTGTGGAGATGGTTGGAAAAGGGGTCATTGATGCATTCAACCTCAAACCCCATCAGATGATGCACTCCCCTGAAAAGCCACACAGATGCTCAGAATGCGGGAAGAGCTTTGCTGCAGCCATCACGCTCCGAGAGCATATGAAAATGCACTCTGATGACAAACCCTACAAATGTACTCAGTGTAGGAAGAGTTTTGTCCGCAGGCGCCATCTAAAGAAACATCAGGAGCTGCATGCTCGTGAGAAGCCATTTACCTGCCCTCAGTGTGGAAAAGGCTTTGCCACTGCGTCTAATTTGAAACAGCATCAGAAGACCCATGCTGGTGAAAAGCCACATCGATGCTCCCAGTGTGGCAAGTGTTTCGCAGCAGCAGCCACTTTGAGAGAACACCAGCGAATCCACTCTGGTGAAAAACCCTATAAGTGTAATCAGTGCAGGAAGAGCTTCGTAAGGAAGCGCCACTTGAAGAAGCACCAGCTGGTGCACCAGGGTGGCAAACCCTACCGATGCTCTCAGTGCGACAAAGGTTTCAATCACTCCTCGTCCCTGTCACGACACCACAAAGTCCACCTGGAGGCCAAATTGTATGCCCAGCCTGATAAGGAGTTCCCTTTTAATGCTCCCATGAAGAGGGAAATGCACACAGGTGAAAAGCCATACAGCTGCAACCACTGTGAGAAGAGCTTCAATCACTCTTCATCGCTTTCCAGGCACCAGAGAACTCATTCTGATGGGAAATCCTATACTTGTGCCCACTGTGGCAAGAACTTTAATCATTCATCTTCTCTTGCAAGACACCAACGTGTCCATTTGGATGAGAAGCCCTCTTATAGTGCTATTCCCACAGGAAAGGGATTCCCTCCTACTACCATCCTGAAACAGAGAATTTTGCAGAGTGATAAACCATACAGGTGTTCTCAGTGTGGGAAGGGTTTCAATCACTCCTCCTCCCTCTCAAGGCACCACAGAATTCACATTGACCAAGTTCACCACTAAGGTGACTGGTATTTTGCAGTTTGTCCCAACTTTGTTTCAGGCCAATCCCAAGTTATTTTTGTCTTCATAGTACTAGAATGAAAGGAAAATCTTAAGTTTATTCTGGCTCTGTAGACATGTTGAAGCTGTATAAAATAAACTTCGTGTTAAATCCTTTAACTTTACATTTTAAGAGTGAGGTATTTCATTAACTGGTATGATTTGACGTTGAGCTGATGCTGATCCTGCACAATGTGCATATAGAGCTTGCCGCTTTTAACTTGACATCTGTATGTTAATGTAGCAATTTCATGCTTAATGACCAGACCGGTTATGCTCTTACTCATACCCTAGGGAAGAAATTAGGGTGGATAACTTCAGAGGCTGTTTTGAGCTTTAGACATGTAATTGGTGACCAAGTAAAGTTTTTGGGAGACTGGAGGAACCCTCGGCCCACCCCCAAACAAAGTCTGTGTATCTTTACCCATCGTGTCGTCTTCAAGGCCTGTTCAGATATTATCATTTGTAAATAAGTGTTGATTTTTATATACATATGTATAGGTGCGTGTGCAGTTCTTTTACACATTGAGCATTTTTGTATGATCCAGTCTGTCTTAACCATCTTTATTTTGAAAATCGAATGTTGCTTGAAAGTTTTACTGGCTCCAGGCAAAGCTGTTAGCAAAGTCTGCATAAAATCTGTTTCAAGGTTATTTAAACTTGAGTCGTGACTGCTTTCAGCAGCAAGTAAAATCAACAGAGTGGGGGTCACATTAACAGAGGAGTTAAATTGTAGCATACTTTCACTGATGAGCTTATGGTCAGACGGCTTCATTCTAAAATGAGCTTCAAGAAACTTGGACCGGTAAAGAGCGGTGGATTTAGTTGTCTCGTTTGAATTGTCCGACTTACCGTCTGACTTCAGAATACCTAGTTTGACATTATAAATCCTTGTATACTTACAATTCAGTGTAATTTGATTTAAATGTTCCCTCTTAAGCATTGCTTAACTAGTTCCCTTTGGTACTCTACAACTTGTTACTAATGGGTAAATTATGTACATTTGCGTTCAAACCTAATGTCATCGCTATAGAACTAGTTCAGACATCCATAAATATATATAACCTGTAGTTAACTTATATTCTGGATACATGCAGGAAATTATCAAAAATTTAGTGTAATAGATTGTGTAATTATCAGTACAATAAAAATAGCTTGCTCTTGATTCCTTTCTTTCAAAATTTCATGAAGATACACTTTCTACTTAAAGTACTGTGTATGGGGGAAGATCTTTTACAAACTGATGTATTTTTTTAATATGGTTTGGGTAATCTGAAAGGGAAAAGAATACTGTTTTTATGGGAGTGAACATTATATTGAACTTTTTTCCCTTTTTGGATAATTGTGCTTCAACTCATAGCATAGGCTTTTTCATTGTGTTAGATAGGTGCCTTAATGCATGCTGTGTAGAAATGTATGTTGAGCTATAATAGAAGAAAAAGGTTTGGCTCTTCTCCCTATGTTTGCATACTAACCAACATATTTTACTTTTGAATTTAGGTAATTTCTGTTTTGCTTTTCTGTATATGAATACATGTTTATGCTGTTACTGCTGTCTTTTAATTTCTCTGTTCATCAGCTGGTCTCATTGTAGAAAAACTAAAGGTTTAAAAAAGAGGTTACAACACCTTTGATCCATATATTGATTGCCCTCTTAAGTGGTCAGATCTTGTTCCATGTCTTTACCCCATCTTTGAGTGGCACACATATGGATAAATAAAGGTTCTTGACTACCGGGTTTGTTTTTTGCTTGCTTTTTATTAAGAGTGAATATTGTTTGCCTCGACATACTTGTTTCATGAAACACTTCTAGTGAGGGTTTTTTTTTTTTTTTTTTTTTTTTTTTTTTTTTTTTTTCTCTCCCCCTTCTTAAATGTTTGTTCATACAGATTTCTAAATAGGGCTGTGTTTACTCTGGTGTGGTGATTTGATGTAATGGAGTAATGCAAGTAAACCTACTTTAGAGGTTTCCTTTTTTTGCCAAAGCTGCATTTCACATTCACTGTACGAGTATCATTTATTAGCATTTAATTTCATTAAGTAACAAGAAAATGAAATGTTTTTGTTTTAGTGCTGTACAAAAACAGTCATTGCCTACTTGTGCTAAAAAAAAAAAAAAAAAAAAATGCCACTGTAAAACACCTTTGGGAGATGCTGTGTTGAGTGTGTTGTATGAAGCTGGTGAAAACCGTCAATGGTGGCTATTGATGACTTTCAGCCATAAACTGTATAGAAGATCTAATCCACTCTAGCATTGATTAAATGCACTTTGCTCTTAATGCTAGGGACAAAAAAAAAAAGTTTATCATTACATAGTTATAATTAATGCTGTAACTGTGTTTGCCTCTTAGTGCTATGCTTTTCCGTTGGCTAGAAAATCATGTCATGACTTTACAACACCTTATTTGAGAATCCTCTCTGCACAGATTTGTGTACCTGTGTCGGACATTTCTGGGCTCATGCAGTACTTTTGGACATGGTTCTTAAGTCTTGTAACAGCCATGCTTCATTGCCTTTGAAAACCATCATCTATGTTCTCTTTATCGAGTCTCTATATTTTGATCTCTAGCCTGTTTGTATGCTGGCTGAAACTCCCAAGATCATTGGGTCCCAGTGTGAGAGGGGGGAACAGACATGGAATAGGTCCATAAAGTGTTTAATTTTCTCTGCCCAATAAAATTATCTAATGGCATTAACTAACTCTTATTCATTCATGTTTGTAGGGAGACAATATATGTCTGGGTCCTTGTGTTTTTTTACATTAGAAAAACAACGTGTGAAGAAACACAAACACTCCCTATTAGTAACTTCCTGCTATCTTGAGTTCTCTAGCAAAACAACTTCAGCTGAGTGAATACAAACTCCACAGTGTGTATAAATCAACTAGCTCACCTGTCTTTCACTAAACTCCAATCCTGTATACTTTTCTCTATTATAAGATTCTGCTTGCTTTATGTGCTGATACTCGATTTCCTCTTATTGCCTATGGCTCCTGTCAATCACCAGGCTATCAGATTTCTTTAGTGCCTGAATTTGGGAGAGCTTGACTGCTATATCAACACATTCCTTGACATGAAAGTATACAATATCCTTCTGAAATTAAGGCCTTACTATTTTTACATCGTAAAATACAATTGTGTGAAATTTGTTCCTGTCATTGTATGAACAATAATGTCGCTATCCCTCTAAAAACAGAGGTAAGTAAAAAAAACCTAGCTAAATAACAGCCAGTTAGATTGAGAAACAAACAGGAGACAGCCAGTCTATTTTCCCCCACCTATGCTTTTTAAAAATATTGTTCAAGAGTTCAACTCAACCAGTTACATCAGTGCTTTAAAGTTTGTGAATCCTTTATAATTTTCTATATATGACCCAAACATGACCTAAAACTTAAGCTTTTTACATGAGTCTTAAAAGTAGATAAAGCGAACCCAATTAAATAAGTATGGCAAAAAATATTATACTTGGTCATTTATTTGCGAGAAAAATGAACCAAAATTACATAGTCTTCTCCAAAAGTATTGGAACAGTGCTGATTATCAAAATTTTGCCTCTGTACACCACGACAATGGTCCACAGAAAGTGTAGACTTTAATTAAAGGGGTTTTACAAAAATATTGCATTAATCATTTAGGAATTATAGCCATTTTCTTTCACAGTCCCTCCATTTTCACAGGCTTAAAAGTATCAAGATTTATAAGCAGTTTTATAATTTTTTTTTTTTTTTAACAAATTAAGGAGATAAAAGGTCTGGAGTTGATTCCATGTGTTGAATTTGCAATGGGAACTTCATGGGAACTTGTAATATGCAGTACAAAGAGGTGGTGATGCAAATAAAGGAGGCCATCATAAGCTTAAAAGAACAAAGCAGTCCTATTTAAAAAAAAATAGCAGGAACTTAAGGAGTGGCAGAATCAACAATTTGGTACATTCTTAAAAAGATGGGAATACGCTGATGAACTTGGCAATACCAAAAGGCCTGGAAGACAATGGACAACAAAGTGGTTGATCATAGAATTCGTTCCTTGTTTAAAAAAAAAAAAAAAAAGCTTCACAACATTCAACCAAGTCAAGAACACTCTTGAGGAGGCAGGCATGCCATTCTCAAAGTCTACAATCAAGAGACATCTTCATGAATGTAAAAACAGAGGGTTTATCTGGAGATGTGAAGATTAGGCCAGATTAGACTTTGCTAGAAAGCCTTTCCAGCTCTGGAACAAGATTCTTTGGACAAACGAAACCAAGATTAAGTGCCAGTAAGTACAGTACAGCAGTCAGCAAGCATTGACGGATTCCAGTTGCCCTGGTATCGTTTCTCCATCATAGAAACGTCCTGGTGAAACCTTTCACTGTGTTCGTCACTGACAGCATCAAGATTTGCGGGGAAGAAGTCCAAGTGTGAGTGGAGGAAATAAATCTTGAGTGACATGTAGCACTTCATTGTCTTGTATGCTTTGAGAAGTTTGTCTACCAGCTGAATGTAGTTTGGGG
>JAQQZR010000038.1:16188004-16210690 GCA_030068235.1 Notoglanidium macrostoma
GTTGGAAAACTTATCATAGGAAACTATATAATAGACAAGAAGATAAAGATAACAGATGCTGATTATCTTGCTGGTCTATGCTTGATAAATTTCACAGAAATATATTATCTCCAAAAAGAACGGTTATCTTCTGACGCCTACACATTTTCCTGTATGGTCAATGCAACAAAGATCACTCTGAGAAAAGGAAAAATGTTAGGGATAGAACATGTTCCATTTCCTCAACTTGAAGGACTATACATAGGTAATCATTATTTATCAGTAATACCAGACCTTTCACATGTACATTCATTAGAAAAACTGGTGGTGGTAGATAACCATGACATGCCCAAACTCCAGCATGTGGACCTGAGTAGAAACCAAGTGATATTACAAGCTTGTTGTTACTGGTATTTCAGAAACACACCGCATCTTCGCCACATCAATCTAAGTCTTAACGCAAATATATGGTTGACTGTAAAACCATTTTATGAGCTTGGATTGATTGAGGAATTAGATTTCCATCACACAAATCTAGATATGATTGGACAATTGGGAATCTTACAAAACTTGAAGTATCTAAAATATTTAGACATTTCATACACTAGAACTACTTTTATTAACTATTTATCTTTCTATGGGCTTAAGAATCTTAAAGTACTGAAAATAGCCGACAATCCTTTCCAGGGAAATACACTGTCATATTTATTTGAAAATCTTACAGCTTTGGAAGTTCTTGACATGTCACACTGTGGCATTGATCGAATACCCTGTAAAGCTTTTAGAAACCTCCAGAAGCTTAGCCAGTTACTTCTTAGTCAAAACAACTTGATGGTTTTGGATTTTTTGACACAGCCAAATCTACAAAGTCTAACACGGCATGCTGTAGACCAAAATAGTATTTCTGTTATCAAACTTAACACGCTCCAAAATATACCAGCAAACCTCTCTGTTTTTGACATCTCTTCTAGTCCAATCAGTTGTTTCTGCACCCAAACAGATTTTATTTTGTGGATAATGAAACATCAAAAAATATTTCTTCAGTCTTATAATATTTTATGTGAAACACTATCATCAGATTAAAAAAATAGACTTATTGACTTTGACATTAAAGGCTGTGTACACAACAAAAGACTATGTCCTGTCACTTTTCTTGTTTTCTTATCAGTTTTGATCTACAAATTTCAGTTTTATCTGCGATATGGCTATATCCCTCTGAGAGGTTATACTGCCTCCAGACAGCAGGAATGTTCTTATGAAGCCTTTGTTATCTACTCCAGCAAAGATGAATCATTTGTAAAGGATGAACTGATGGAAAATCTGGAAAATGGGAATCCACCCATTCACCTTTGTCTTCATGAGCATGACTTTGAAGCTGGCAAGGCCATTACCTCTAACATTATAGATGAGGGCATCATGGGTAGTCGTAAAATTATCGTGGTTGTATCTAAACACTTCATTGAAAGTTCCTGGTGTTGTTTTGAATTCGAGGTGGCGCAGTCTTGGCTAGTGATGCAACGCAATGCTAGCATCATCATTCTAGAAGATGTGGAGTCAGAGAAGTCAAAGAAGGTGTTTGGGCTTCATAAGTACTTGAAAAACAATACATATCTTAAGTGGCGTAGAAACCCAATAAATAACATGAGATTCTGGGTTCGTCTTCGGAAAGCTGTGATCACAAGGAAATAGTAGGCTTTGTTCTAAGGTTTTAACATGTTTATGCTTTTGTTTATTATTAAAAAAACCTTAATACTTCAATAAAATTTTTACAAGCCTATACGTTCTTGCTTTGTAATCATTGACCACAATTCTGCTTTAATTAGCAGTAATAGTTCCAACTGGTGATATAGATGTTTAGTTTTCAGTCAGAAAGAATTCCCTATATTTTTCCTCACCTCTTTTATAGCCTAAAGTTGTTTTACTTATAGCTTTTTGTACCATGTTGAAAATGCAAAACCACAACTTTTCTTCCCCTTAATAAGAACCAAATACCTTTGGAATGTATTTAAAATTGAATATGGAAATTTACAACTGTCATGTTCCTTCTCTAAACATTTGATTGGTGTCAGAATCATATTTCATCATGCCACACCCTCTGGGTTTGAACTCCAACAAGGCATACTGGTTTACCCTTGACATACTTCATTGTTCACATTCTCCCATACAAAACCTGTCTCACAACAGTTTCACTGAAACTACACCACGCACAGAGATCTAGCCTGTGCATTTCCACGGAGGAATCAAAATGTCTCGACGTAGCAGTGTGGCAAACCAGAGCCGTTACAGCTCTGGTGGAAAATCCCAGAGATCTGAGTCCTATGGAAAATACAGTGACCCCAGACCCAACAGCCAGAACAGCCAGCAAAATGTTCTCTGTGATTTCTGCCTGGTGAAAAAGATGAAGGCTGTGAAGTCCTGTCTAACATGCCTGACCTCATTCTGCGAGACTCATCTGCAGGCTCACTATGAATACCCAGCACTGATGAAGCACAAATTGGTGACAGCAACAGGGCAGCTGAAGGAAAAGATCTGCGCTGAACATGAGAAACTACTGGAGGTCTTCTGCCGCTCTGATCAGACATGTGTCTGTGTTCTGTGCATCATGGATGAACACAAAAAACATGACATTGTCTCAGCTGCAGCTGAGAGGACAGAGAAACAGGTATTTCTTTTACAATAATTTACTAAAACATTCTTTATCATGTTTATTTAAATCTACATATTATATGTATGTGTGTATGTGTGTGTGTATGTATGTATGTATGTGTGTGTGTGCTCTATTTTACTCCTGCAGAAACAGCTTAGTAGTAAACTGCTGAGTTCTCAGCAGAAAATTGGTGAGAGAGTGAAGAAGTGGCAGGATCTGATGCAGGCTACAGAGGCTCTAAAGGTGGGGCTTTTTGTAAGAATCAGTGACATACTCACTATCTCTGCCATACTGTGCTCATATTTTAAGTAACCTGCATTACCCCAGCTAAACTCTCCTTTCCTGATTCTCCACAGCACTCATCTCAGAGTGTGTTGGAGGAGAACGACAGAATATTCACTGAGTTGATGCAAGCTCTGGAGAGGAGGTACACTGATGTCAAGGAGACGATCCGAGCCCAAGAAGCAGCCCTGATGACTCAGGCTGAGAGACACCTGAGCCGAATGGAGGAAGAAATCACCTTACTGAGAATGAAACACAACGACCTGGAGAGGCTTTCTCACTCTGAGGATCACATTCATTTCTTACAGGTATGGGTGCCTACATATAAGTCGGAAAATATGGTTGCAGCTGAGTTATTTGTGAGATATGCATGAGATATTATTAAATAGTCATTATCATAAAATCAACTCTCTATTCTGGCCACAGAGCTGGCAGTCTCTTTCTGCACCTTCAGGATATGAGGACTTGTCCAAAGTAACACTGGCCCCACTTCACTCTTTTGATAAAGTTAAGGAAGCCATCTCTGAGTTTAAGGTACAAGTAGAAGATGTAAGCAAGGGAGAACTGAACAAGATCTCATCCGCAGGTTGGTGAATTACTACACAATTTACCTAAGTTATTCCCTTTTTCTGTGTTTTAAGAGTACCTGATTTATGGTATAAAAAATGTGTGACTTTGCACTTTCTTTACAGCAACAGAAGTTCAAATTCTGCAGATTCTAGAACCAAAAACGAGGGAGGAATTTTTAAAATGTAAGTTGTTTAATTCACTACAGTCAAAATGCACTAAATACTAGAGCACAGTCATTACATACACTTAAATAAATTCAAAACCAAGCTTTTAAGTTTTCTAATTTAAATAAAACAAGTCAACTGTGTGAAACAGGGGAATCTCAAAATAAGGAGAGGGGCAGGTGGGGACAGTTTCAGTGGTCTTGGGAATAGAAACTGAGAAAAATGAGAAACATTTAGGTTAGAAAGAAAGAAAGCCTTTTATTGTGAAAAAAAGAAATACTACAGCACAGTGCAGGTCTATGCATAACTAGCTTGTTAGGAAATTGGGGTCAAAGCATGAGGTCAGCCTCTGGAGCAGCTGATTGTAATGGACCTTGCTTAAGGGTCTAACACTGGCAAACTAGAATTAGTTTTGTCACACATTATGAGTCATGGCAATGTTACAGTTATCCAAAATAACTCCAAAGCCCAGTTATATAGGGTCAAGTATGATTAGCACATAAAACATCACATTTTGTTAATTATTAGTGCCCCCAAATGCCCTATAGTATGTTTGGTGCTTGTTTAAAATGGCATCACATTCTGGAACGTGGTCTTTAATTACATTTGCAGTTAACCTGATTTACATATTAGTCATGATTAAGTTGCAGGTGGGTGTATCAGCAGATTTACAGACAGAAGATTCTACTCAACAAAATTCCACACATTCCACATAAAATGTCACGCATGCTGTTGTGCAACATGGCAAAACAATGGCTGAATTCAAATTTATCCACAGCACTCAACAGATCATGACAAATTAAAATGTGGACCTAGTTATGAAACTGAAATATATACTTAAATTCATGTTCTAAGCAATTATTTTGGGAGAAAAAGCCAAACTGTATATGCACATACAGCACTGAGCAAAAGTATTATGCACATGCAAGGAAATGATGTGAAGTAAAGACTGAAATTAAATCTTTCTACTTAAAAGACAGGTATTATAACTTGCAGTAAACAGTAATAAACTAAACATCAATATTTGGTGTGATGACCCATTGCTTTTTTTTCTTAAATATTAGTCCCAGGTACAATGTGTGCAGTTTTATAAGGAAATGAGCTGGGCATGTTTTACTGAGCATGTAGGAGAATCTGTACAGGTCTTCTGGTGACTTTGTTGCATTGTTGTCCTGTTTTCTGTGCAGATTACTGTCAGCTTTCCCTGGACCCTCTAACAGCTCACCCAAACCTACACCTGTCCAAGGGAAACACAGTGGTACAGATGAGCAGTGAACTCAACTCATACCCTGAGCACCCAGAGAGGTTTGACTACTGGCAGCAAGTGCTGTGCAAGGAGGGTATGATTGGCAGCCGTTACTACTGGGAGATTGAATGGAGTGGTACAGAAGTGGACATAGCTGTGACTTACAAGGATGCAAGCAGGAAGGGCAGTGACAGTACCTGCAGCTTTGGCTGGAATGACAAATCCTGGAGTCTGTACTGCTCTGAGTCTAAGGGCACCTTCACGCACCGCAGTAAACGTATCTCTGTACCAATGCCCAGTTCTTCAAAAATAGGAGTGTATTTAGACCACAAAGCTGCAACACTGGCATTTTATAGCATCTCAGACACAATGACTCTCCTCCACAAAGTACATACCTCATTCAGTCAGCCACTCTATGCAGGGTTTGGAGTCTGGGGCTATGGTAGTACTGTAAAGATATTGTAAAAATGTTTTAGATATTTAAGCACAGTTGGAATCTTTTATAAAAGCGTTAAAGTTCTTTGTTTTAAGACCTTCTCTTTCAAAAGACATGCCTATTTTAAACATGTATGCTCTTATAGGTTTAACTACTGCTTTTCAGTTGCAGGACTAACTTGAAAGTGAAAGAAACCACTTTAAACAACTGAAGGAACAAAGACACCACAGCTACTACACAAAAACCACTAGATGGTGTTATTTGATCTCTTTCTTATTGATTTTAAAAGCCAAATTAAGTTCAAATAAATTAATGCAGTTTAGATTGATGTTTGACTCACTACGTGCTTGTGCGCGTTTATTTCTGTGAGACCTTTTCTAGTTAACCTTACTGGTGGGTATTTTTATCCACTGTTTAGCAAATTGTCTGGTATATATTCTCCTTACATTAGATCATATCCACTTAATTTACCTTAAGAAACTGAAATATAAATCTAATAAATGACATGCTACCACCAATTATTCATAGGTCTCGTCAGATTTGTTTATTTACCTTCTTTACAAATTCAACATTGATGTTTACGAGTCCACCATGGCATCCCAGCTGAGCTCCTTCAGCAATTTTCCACATTACAGTTGTTAGAGAAGGCCTTTTTGGTTAAGTTAATGTAACCTCAAAATCTCTTCAAGTAAAGTGTTTAGTCTGTAAGGTACAGCAGATATGTCTATAGATTGTAAAACAATTTAGACTTTGTGTTTTCTACAAGCACCACACACAATTCCACCTTAAAACACAGACTAATAACCCTTAATTTTAGCACTGTTTAACCTTAATCATTTAACTCAGTAACATTTAGCCTAATCCTGTACTACTTGTTTTGGTTCCTATGAGAATATATGAGAATTACTGTAAGTCGTACAAAAGATACTTGCGAAGGGAAACTGTAGGAATTACTGTAAGTCATAGACAGATCTAGCTACATAAATACTGCACATGGAATAATACTTTACATATACATTATGTTCACGTCGTCAGATCTTATGAAAACCTGTTAAAACACAGACAAAGTGCTGAGTCCTGATTTAGGCACCGTGGGCAGAAACGGTATGTGTGGAGTGGCAGAGAAGCACAAAAGCAGTCATCATAACAGGGTGTGAAAGCAGAGAAACGCGCACTGACCACAGACCAGTGTTCTCTCGGCCTGTGGTCACGCCTGACCGGTGTGTGTTTCACATGAAGAACAGGTAGGTCTTACAGCACTGTCATCGATGCATTGTAGGCAAAAGTCCCTAACAAACACAACCCCATAAATAAAATGAAATCAAAATGCAACTTGCAGTATGGTCTCCCTATGATCTGAAGAGCAGACGGTTTTCTTCCCCGTTTTAAAACGATAATAACTCTTAAAAAAAAAAAAAAAAAACAAGAGGCGAAGATGTAGTGTGAGCTCCACTGAGGCTGGGGGAGGAGCAGAGCCGAGCAGCGCCACACAGCTGCTGCCTGGAGCCGAGCTGTGGCTCAGTGAAGCTCATTCACAAGGAGACTACATGCCGGAAAACGGTTCCCAAAAGCGCAGAAATCCTCAGTGTTTCACTATAACTCGCTGCTGCTCGCGCTCCTCTGTGCTGCTCCTAAGATTTAGAAGTGAAAAGGTGGAGGAGAAACGTGTGGACCTCTCACTGACAGAGGGACAAGGTAAGATAACGAAACCAACAACACATACACATCGCTTATACGGCTGCGGCATGGTTCTTTTTTCTTTTTGCTCTGTGGAAAGTATTTTGAGAAGTTGGCCTCTCTGTCCGTATGAGTGAATTTGAGACGTTTTTCTTTCCTGTGATCATGCTAAGAAGCTGGCCGTGTCCTGTATGTATCATCTTTTGGTGTATGAGCTCGTTTTCTCCTGCTTACAGATTGTGGTCTTGGTGATGAACACAGCCATGAAGTGAGATGTGAATGTTGATGAGGTGGAGGTGCGAGGCTGGAGACTCAGGCAGAGGACATGATGGTAATGTCAGGGTGGATAATTCTGCCCATCAGCCTGCCTGTCCTCACCATCACCGGCATCTGGGTTGTGTGAGTGACCCAAAGACACACACATATTGTCTACATCTAACACTGTCTGAATATTAGCACTTTATATTGCTTTGCCTGTTAGGACGTATGAGTGGAGTATAAATACAAACGTGACTGGTTGCTCTTGGCCTATCTCTAAACCACAGCTTGAATTCAATTTGATTTAACCTGTTATTGGATATCTTTTTGAATAAATCCAGTGTATGGTTCCTGCTGTAACCGTTATGGCTCAAATTGTATCTAAGAAGCCGTTGTGGTTAGGTTGTGATGTATGATATAGAGAAGAGTTGGTAAATGCCTAGGCAGGAATCTGATCCATATTGAGTAATCTTCCGATTGTGTATAGATGACCTCTTGTTGGCACGGTGTTGACGTGATCACCATCACTAACATGGACTATTGGACTATTTTCTACGTGTCAGCATGTTTTGAGATGTACACAAGAACATCACATAGCCCAGGACATGTTGTTTGATGGTCCTAATCTGAGATTATTATGCTGTTAGTAATGTGGTAACATTGTTGCTGGAAAGTATTGATGCAGATGTTCTGTAACTCTAGCTTAACCAGGTGGCGAGAATGTGAAAAGAGACATCATTGTGGATAACAACAGTGATACTATTCTAGACATGTAGTTATACATGTGTGTATATGTATATGTGTTAGTGTGTGTGTGTGCGTGTGTGCGTGTGTGTCTGCTTTTTGAGACACTTTATGAGACAAAGCCTCAGTGGAAGGAGATGCATGATCTGTAACGGAGATTGAGCTACAGCAGTAATAAAGAGTTTAGGTAAAGTTGAGAAGGCAGCAGGATGTTATGGGTTATGAGCTAGAGTTTCTCTTCGCTTGCAGTGCAGATCTGGGAGATAAATGCTACACACAGTTTTCTCTTTTTCTTTTAAGTTGTGAAAATGGTATACAATTATCTTGCCACTGGAACGCTCCCTTGTTACTTATAGTGGATTTCTGATTGGTGCGTTGTTTCTAAATGCACTCAGGAGTTGCCTGTCTCCCTCATCCAGCAGGGCAAGGATGGTTACGTAAAGCATGGGAGAAGGAATACAACACAGGGGTGGAGCTCTTACCCACACTTTCCAGAGTACGTCAGCTGCTTCTTATTTGCTGTCAGACAAGCTCCAGCAGAGCTTTCCACGTCTCCAGTAGTGAGGGATGGTTCCCAATAAATGTAGACTAACTTGTTCTGTGCCCTTAATAACTGCTTCCATGACTCCTGTTGACTGGTAAAAAGACAACTGAAATTATGGCCCTACAGAGGGATTTATTGAAAATGGCCGTTCTTCAAATACAGCGACAACATTCTGTTTTGCTAGTTTTAGATTGCAGTTGATTTTGTTCCAGTGCTCACAGAATCTTCGCTGCTCACCCACCAGTTAGTCCACCAAATGGTTCGTTTGTTAGTTTGAATAATTTTGACCTAGCACTCTATTTTTTTAACCATCCTATTTAGACTACATTTCTACAGAAAAGTTTCTATTTAAAGGTTCTTTGGGTTTTTAAAATTTGAGTCTTTGCCACGTGGTGTCCCAGAAGCACAGGCATTTGGGCTGGCCATCAGATGGAGCTGCGACACATGTGCTTATCAGGTTTTCATTGTTTGTTGTTGTGACACAGGATCTGATTAGGCCTGTTTAATATTTTTTTTTGCTTTACCTCCACATCATCTTTAAGTAGTTTATGAGTTTTGTCTACACCACATGATGCAGACTGGCCCAGTCTGAGGAGGTTGGGCTGATGTTGTTTAGCATGTTTACATTAATGCTCTTAACTCACAACTCAAGATAAGTCTTTTTTGTACACATATTGTTACTTCATTATGTAAGAAGAAATGGGGTCTTGAAAAAGCCACACTCTGCCATCTGCTTTCAATACCACAAGGTCTGAGGTAAATGGCTGGCCAGTGATGTTGGTGTCAGTGGTGACCTGGTAACGGTTTGTCCGATTATTCACAACAGCAGTTGTGGCAGATGGGAGTTTGTTTATTTACCAAATGCAATTTTACAGTGTTTAATGGTAATGGGGTCTGAAAGTGTGCATACAGTACATACATAAGTACATACATGAACACACACAGACACAGATGCAGTGAGAGATGAAAACAACCTTAAATGGCATTTAGCCTGTTCCTGACCCTGCAGTCTGTCAGATGCAGTTGTATTGGACAAATGTAAATTATGTGAGCGGGGCAAATGAGATGTACACGGACAGCTTGGTGATGAGGGCGTATAGATGCATGTCCTCTATGTTGTCTATGTTTCTTTGCAAGTCTTATGAAAGTGAGAATGTAGACATTAAGGAGCCAAGCACTGACTGCCATCTGATGCCCTTATGTTCACTCGCATTACTAGAGGGTCATTATAACTCTGGATTAGACATTCTTTGACCTTGCTGCATCAGCAAGAGAGAAGACTTAAATATTGCCACAGTGCTGGTGAAAGGTAAACTCAGCTGAAATCCTTGGAGATGACTTACTTATTACCGCCCCACCCCCAAAAAAAAATACATGGAGCAAAATTGTAATTACTCTTGAACACATTTAGTTGTAATCATCTTTCACTTATGTGTCTCTTTATGTGTTCTGTTCTTTTTATTTCTCCAAATGTGTAATTTATAGGTTTAAGTGTTTGAGACAAAAGTAGTTTCACTAGTTTCGAATTTACATACTGCCATTGGACTAACACCCATTACTATAAATTACTAACCCCCCTACTTCATGAATTTGCTCTTATATCTTTTCCATCAGGTATGCCATGGCCCTGTATAACCAGCATGTTTGTCCTGTGGATAACTGGTAAGAGCTTATGATTCTGTCACAACACACATACACACGTTACACATATACTTCACAATTGTATGTTGTCGAACTGCAGTGAAACATCTGCTCCATTTATTACAAAATCTATTATATGTTTAAGTTAAATCTTTTCTATTCTAGATGTGTGACTTGTGTTTTAGAATGCTACCAGATATTGGTTACTGGGACCAACCCTAACCATGTTAATTAATTACTGTTAGGTGGCTAAATCCTTTGCCTCATCTAAAGTGTCAAATTGCATTAGAGTAACATTTGCACACACAAGGCACAGCTTTTCTGTATCCTGAATTTGACTGCATTTCACATTAAATTGTCAGTTACGCAGAAAAAAAACAGTCCATGATGGGGTTTGTCATGGCGTTAAATTTATCTCAGTATTGTAACAATCAAATGGTCTTGTCTGATAAAAAGTGGTTGGTCTGCCTGGTGTAGGCTCGTGTTGTATAAGGAATGGATCACAGATGAGCTCAGTATGGCTCACGTAACACTTTAATCAACACTGTTTATACTGCTTTGATTTTGTATTTGTCTGTGCATGTGTTTCAGGTTATATAATCAGTCATGTGAGGAAGATTTGTCCATGCAGAGGGGACCAACACTATGCTGTACACTGGACAATGTGCCACTCATCAGGTCTGTTTGACAAAGCCTCAGTAGGTCTCTCTTCTTTACAGAAAGAGGCATTGTATACAGTAAATGTGTGTAATTTATGGCACATATGTTTCTACAGTAGCGTATCGATTTAGCTCATTACGAAAGACACTGTGGGCAAATTATGGGTCCTAAAAGTAACATGGAAGTACATTTAACAAAGTGCAAATGGAGTTTCCTATGGCTGGTTTTCAAATGATATTCTAGATTTCATATAGCAAGTTGTGTTAACCATTATATTATCCTGAGCATATGCGAGCATATGTAGTGAATAGGAAGTCAGTTGTGATTGCTTGTTTAAAGGGGCTTTATTTTCATGCATAAGGACAAGACTTTACATTGATCCATGTTAGAATACAATTATTACAATTATATTGAAATGTAATGTTAAATAACATTTCAGAGGAATGTCGTATTTTTATCTTATCTTATTCCTTATCTTACTGTAATATAGCGAACCCCCTTTGTGCCTTATATTCTTGTCAGCTGCTTATGCAAAGGAAGGGTGTGCTTTTTAACTTGAAGTCATTTGCGCATTACGCACTGGTCCAGTATGTTGATTGGGTGTGATACGTTCCCAAATCACAGGGTTCTTCGGTTGTTATTAAGAGAAGGTAATAAATATGATGGCATTTCATGCACTGTCCTTCCATACAGTGTCTTCAACACATTTCTGGTTTTTATGTAGTTTCTCTTCCTTTTGTTCCTGAGGTGTCTTTTATTTCACTTCTTGCCTTAACTGTTTTTTGCAATAGAGATAGAAAGTGTATGAGAGGGAGGGAATGAGAGAGTGAGCATGAGAGCTAGACTGAACAGGAACGCAGGAATATCCAGCATACTTGTTTAGTGTGATGTTTTCTGGCACCATAGTGTCACTGTTAGTGTGGAGCCTGAGAGCTGGTTTTTGCTGAGATTGTGGCCACTGCTTCTGCACGTGAAACAAATTTCAGTGTACAATAATATATCATTTGAATCGCGTAACATAATTCAATTATAATGTTTTGGTAGACTGAGGAGAAGGGATTTGATACGATCATCAAGTTTATAGTGAACATATGCCGTAAAAGGAATTTGATAACCCTTGCCAGGCAAAAGAATTCCAGTGTGTGTCTCAGCTCCTTCTGGTACGAGGGTTGGGTGTGTGTGTCTGGAAGAGACAGTCTGGGTGTTTATACTAGATTCCCAACATCCTCTCTTCCTGGCACTGAGGTATAGTGAAGTAGGTAAAGGGTCAGACCTTGTGAGAGACACAAACATGCACACTGGAGTATGCAGAAAATGTTTATGAAGCCCATATCACATGTATTTATAGAATGTGCATTGTCTGACCTACATATGAAAAAGTAAAGGATGTGAGGTTGAATGTATCATGTGTCATGAAAAGGAAGACATATGGTAAAATTCTTTGTTTAAAATGTATTGTGGTATGATGGTGAATATAGAACATGTATTTTTGGGCAATGTAGTGCGATTTGGAAGCAGTGTTTTTTAACTGACTTTTATCAGTTAAATTTATTTTACCCTCAATTTATTTGACCTTAAAGCTACTTTTATTCTGCCTTGCATCCTCCTCTTCAGTGCTGTCTTGTTTGTCTTATGGTGTGTGAGCTGATAGCTGGATAACTCTGTGTCATTTCTACTCTTCTTCCTACTGCTGTTGATGCACTTCTCCCAGGATTCCAGTTAGGGCCATTTTGGGTGTGTGTGTGTGTGTGTGTGTGTGTGTAAGTGTGTGTGTGTGTGTGTGTGTGTGTTTTCAGCCTTTAAACTTTGCTGCATGGAGTAATTTAAATGTATGTGCAGCACTAATAATACTTTATCTTTATTCTGCCCTGACTGTAAATAAATGGTTCAGGGACAGTTCCTAGCCTGGATTTGAGAGCCTCAGTGTTTAACCCCTGCACTGGTATGCTTATTTGCAGTAAGTGTGGCACACTACCTCCAGAGAGCTGCTTCTTCAGCCTTATCTGCAGCACGGGATCCTTCATGGGTGAGTATGTGTTTATTAAGCAGTGCACCATGTGTAGGTGATCTGAAGATATTATATCTCTTTTTGGTCAAAATACCACAAGGATAAAGCACCACAGCACACTTCTCACCCTTTCTAAACAGCCCTGTCCAGACCGGCCGGTTTGAGTGCCTGTTCCTTTAAATGATAGTGAGCCCACTGCTCACCCTACCACCGGCTTCTGCTGGCCAATCAGATAGCACTTTACTAATGAATATTCACGATTTTTCCCCTGCTTCTCAAGCTGTGAGTGGAGATACTCACAGGAGGAGCAGTATATTTCTATTGAGCTCCCCTTGTGACATAGCAAGGGGAGCCAAATCTGAATAGCTTGTTGAAGTACAGTAACGTTTTATTGAACAGGCGGCCCAAAAGAAACTGACTGTTTGTGGGTTGGTAGGCACTCCAGATACGCAAATGTATTCAATGAAAAAGTTTTCCATAATATGTCTTCTTTAAATTTACACTGATAATGTCTTTTGAGTTATAAATATGAAAAAAGTATGTCTATGTAAGTTTAAAATATGTTTAGAAAAGCAAAATTAATAGAGGATATATTGGATGTAAAAAGTCTACACCCCACTTTTGAAATTACAAGTTTTTCTGATATGAAAAAAATTAAACCAAGATGTCAGATCATTTTCCATTTTAAACATTGTAAAGTGAAAAACAAACAGAAATTAGGGAAGAAAGAAAATGTACAATATCCTGGTTGTACAATTAACTAATACTTTCTTAAAGCACCTTTTGCTTGTAATACAATACTCAGTATTTTGGGAAAGAGTCTACTAACTTGCCAAATCTTGATTTGGCAGTTTTTTCCTCAGTCTTCCTTGCAATAATGCTGCAGATCTATCTACAGGATCTCCTGTGCACAACCCTCTTCAACTCATTCTGTAGGTTTTGATAGGATTTAGATCTGGGCAATTCCAAAATGTGGATCTTCTTCTGAAGCCATTCCTTTTTTTGACTAGGATTTGTGCTTTGGGTTGTTGTGCTGGAATATGAAAATCTTTTTTTTTCACCTTTCTGTTTTTTGTGGGGGCTTTTTGTGTGAGAAAAGGCTTCTGTCTTGCCATCCTACCACATAGTCCAGACGTGTGAAGAATACTGTACAAGAGATCGATATCACATGCAGGGAGTGACCATTGCTGGCCAGATATTCCTGCAGCTACTTTACTGTTGCTGTCGGTCTCTTGGTAGCCTCCCTGATAAATTTGCTTCTTGTCCTTTCGTTGATTTTGGAAGGACATTCTGTTCTTGGTCTGTCACTGTGGTACCCCATTTTTTGCGGACCATGGCTTCTGGCGTTTTTCAAGATGGAAATCCTACAGAAACAGTTAATCTTAATTTGAAATTAGTCTGAATCACTTCATTGATGACAGGTATATGATAATTACTTTTGAACACAAGTTTGAATTTCATTGTTTGTCACTCAGTGTCATTGCCCCATTATAAAATGGCACACACACTTCTGCAGCCAGGTTATTATAGTTAATTTTCTTTTTCTTTTTTTTTTTTAATGTTTCTATTAGTTTTTCACTTAAATTTTGCTTGCTGTTATATTACATTAAAAGTGGAAAAAGATTTGACATGATTTATCTTGGTTGCATTTTTTAAGTCATAAAAATGTGCAATTTTAACAGGGGTATCTCGACTTTTTATATTCACAGTATGTATAATGGTTACATAAAGAAGTTCTGAATATAAATGCTGCAAAAAAAGTTCTTGTTCAAATTGCACCTGCTATCATAAAAAGAGATGTTGACATTGATTAGTATCAACCCTGCTGAAGGTGAAGGAGGTTTCTATAAATAAAAAAAAAAAAAAAAAAAAAAAAGGTGAATAAAGTTCTCAGGGACAACATTATTAAACAACCCTTAAATGGAAAAAGTCAGTACCATTGGTTCAGTAATATGCAGGAAGTTCATGGAACCACAGACAGGTGCGCCATGTAAGATTACGCAACATGCTCTCAGACTAAAGATCAGGAAAGTGAGCGAGAACACAGTAGTCGCTTGAAAAGTATTGCAGGACGAGCTGAAATCAAGAAACAGAAGTTAGAACAATAAGCATTGAACTGCACCACAATCATCTCTGGTTGTACACCCAATGCAGAACTCATCTGCTAAAAAAGAATTGTAGAACAATAGCTGAAACAAAAATAGAATTCAGTAAGGGTGTGTGTCCACACATCATTTTGCTTTTTTTTATAGAAAAGCATTAGCAGGGTGCTAGGGAGTGCTTCATTCATGTGTCTACATGGTGTTTTTCTTTGTCCAAGCACTTAATTTCAAATAAAAAAAGAAATAAATAAACGCTTTGTGTCGGTTTTGACAAGAATATCTTGAAAACATATCACCACTAATTGCCATATGATTGATTGCTCGAAAAGGAGAGACAGTGACGACACCAGTGCCTTTCAGAAATATTGAACTCGGTGGACCGCTCTGAAAAAAGACGCTGGCTGCATTGCTTTTTCTCTAGGTAGCCGCCTGCGGCGACATGTGCTCTCTCATCATTGAAAGTAACTGAGAAAAGATGCCGGTGCTCAGAAAAAAAACATTGTGTGGACACTAACCCTGATTAGGCAGTAATTCAGCTTATCATGTTTGGAAAAGTAGAGTTGCATGAATGAACCCAAGGATGCCATATCCACAAGGAAGTGTGAGTACAACATGTATATAAATTTGAAGTGAATAGATGCACTAGAAGTTCATTAAATAACAGATACAATAGTGTCAAGATACTTATTTTCCTTCACTGTTAATGTGCCCATTATTCAGTTGAAGGACTATAAAGGGCTGATAAAGATCCACATTTAAACATTCTGATTAATATTTATAAATTACATGTTGACACTGATCCACACCTCAGATGCTATTCGTACATATACGGCAAAAATGAAATTGATGAATAAGGAAGCAGTTTGTGGAATGTGCACACGTGGATATGTTCTATGTTCACTATGCAACGCTGATGAATAAGGGCCAGTTTGAGTGTTGCTGTTCACACAAAAACAAATGCATGTATGAGGAACAGGATCACATTTGAATCAGATTTTCCTGCAGTGTGAATGTAGCTTTTCAGTCTCAATAGTAAAAACTTGAGCCTTGATCTGTACATTATCATTCATATTGTGACTTGCTAAATGTGGTAAATTTGGCTGCACATTGCACACTTGAGAACAGGGTGTAGGTCCAGTATTGTATGGAAAGTGGTATTTTACAAACCCAGAGTCAGCCAGGTGTGTCTTTTGCTGCAAGTCTAAGAAGTATTCTGTCTTGTGTTACTGGTGAAATATGACATTTCATCTACACAGTAATAGCATTAATGTCTCTACTAAGTCATGGAGACCTGTGTTGTTACTGTCCAGTCAGTCAAGTTGCAGCTCAATAATATGGTTAAATTGCCAGAAGACTTGGTCATGCTATTTCTGTATTGAAAAGGCAAAGCTTTTTACTACAAGGCCAGAGAGTTTCAGATGGAGAACCTGGATGGTAGTTTTGTCTTAAAAAAACAGCAATTTTTCTTTATATCAGTATTATATTATACAATTACCCAGCTATGTGTATATCCATGTAGGTTTGTAAGTTGTTGATGTTGAAATGTCCATCTCTTTTAGAATACATGCAGAGACAATTGGTATATTTGCTAAAAGGGGGTTGACACATGTACATGTGAATCCTTCCTTTATTTTAATAACTTGTATGTTGTTATTCATGGCTGTGCTGGTGCATGATAGCTTGTAGCTACAAACTGAAGTATTTTATTTTTATATATTGTATGCTGTTAAAAGTAGTTGCTTTTTTTAGTTAGAACAAGCAAGTTAGCTAAACATTAACCCTAACTTTAGGCAATCAGGTTCTACTAGTACATTGTAGATTTCTTGGATCCCATACCGATTACAGGAAAATGCAGTGCCATTGATAGTAATTTTGGAAAATTAGGCTTGTCTAGTCATGTTTCGGTAAGTCCCATGTTCTGTCAAAGTTGGTTATGCTGTGTGGGGAAGCATGTTTTAGGCTGATATCAATAGGCTGCCAGTCCAGAGATAATCTATTTGTCATTGGTGCTTAAGATACAGTAGTCCGAAAGCATGTTGCATTTTGGATTGGTTTGCCCAGTCACCCATCTCCAGCTTGTATTCCTGCTTACATTATTTACTACAGCAGTGGTTCTAAAAGTGAGGACCCACAGGGGTCCATGAAGCATAGTCAGGCAGTCCATGACCTTTTATTTAATTTTTTTAAATGAATGTTATAGTATTGGAAATCACAATGTCACATTATCAAATTTATTATATTTAGGGGTCCAAGCACCAAAATCAGCTCAGAACTAATGTGTTCTATAAGTGGAAATTTCAGGAATAGAATGTTCTTTGGCTTCAAAAAATACCATTATAATTTTAAAAATAATTTTCATGAAATAAATCTATACTGAGGAATTTATTTTACAGTTAAAGGGATCCCTGGGTACAAAACGGTTGAGAGCCACTGTACTAGAGAAGACTTTGTGAAGTGTTTTTTTAAGTAAACACAGTATGCACTAGCAGAATTAATACTGTCACTGCTTGTCTAAAGTTGTAGTAGTTGTAGTAGTAGTTCCTTAGAAGAGCTAGCTGCTTGTGTTCCGTTCATTGCAGGTTACATAATAATCACTGTTTTTCACTCTGTGGTGGAGCTCTCACTGAAACAAGTGGAGCACAGAAGGAAACATCCATCAACATTAGAACACAATAACAAAGCACTGCAGGAGCTGACCTAGGCCTCTGGAGACACCCAGGCAACCTATCATCATACCATAAAATACTGCTTCTCTCCCTTCTTTCCCTTTCTGCATGATCACTGGCTGTAGTTGGGCATAGTCCAGCAAGAGACAGAGAGGTGTTAAAGCCCTGAATTGCTGTGATTTTCTTCAATCTACATATTACACTTGCCCATTTGGCCACACGTTTGTTTTTTTGATGGTATTAGGAGCATTAAAGTTTAGATCCAGTTTTACAATAGTGTGTTATCAGGTTTTTTTTTTAAATTTCACTGAAGGATCGGTTGAAATGTTTTTTTCCCATTACAATGCTGTTTCCTCAGCATTGTTATTGTGTGACTCCCAAGCCATTTTATACAGTGTCTTCAAAACATGCACTGTATGGCCAAATGTTTCTGGACACCTGACAATCACACCCATATGTGCTTGTTGAACATCTCATTCCAGATGTAGTCCCACATTGCTCTTATAATACCCTTCAGTTTTACACTAAAGTTTGGAGAGTGGATGTGGGGATTTCCTCATTTAGCCACAAGAGCATTAGCGAGGTCAGAAAGCGACGTTGGGTGAGGAAGTCTGGGGTGTGGTCGACGTTCCAACTCCAATTTATTCCAAACGTGTTGAGTGGGGTTGAGGTCAGGGCTCTGAGCAGGTCACTTGAGTTCTTGTACTCCAACCTTTGTCTTCATGGAGCTTACTTTGTACACAGAGGCATTGTCATGCTGGAACAGGTTTGGGTCTCTTAGCTGCAGTGAAAATGCATAAAAGAAATTGTAATGCCTGCAAAGACATCCTATACAATTGCGTGTTTCCAACTTTGTGGCGAAACTTTGGGGACGAGCCACATATGGGTGTCCTGGCCAGGTGTCCACATACTTTTGGGCATACAATAAATTCAGTACCCTTCACTTTTTCAACACATGTATTGGGTTAAATGTATTTTTAAGCTACTACACACAAACATCTATGACAAAGTAAAGCAAATGTATTAAAAAAAACACTGAGATCTCTCATTTAGATACATGTTCACCCCCTTTATTCATACTTTTTAAAAGCAGTCTTCTTTGGGCAAATTTCTCCACGCTTTGGACACTTGGATTTTGACAGTTTCTACCATTCTTTCATTCATTCTTTATGGATTATTGTGTGTAGATTATTGCCCAAAAAATCCAATGGATTTGAAGGAGTCTGAATTCTTTCCGAAGCCACTGTTGACTAATTAAACAAGAATGTTTTTCTATATTCCATAAATTTGAAGTTTTCCACTGTTAAAGGATTAATGTCTGCTCTATGCAAGTTACAGCCATGTAATGGCACCACTCACAAATGTGTCTTATCAACTTTTACAGGCTAGTTAATGTGCCAAGTGGGTGGCTACCACAGTTTTATTAACACTCATGTTGTGGTTTGTTAAAATGTGTACTAAACCTTGCTCATTCAATTAGATGGCATCAGCTGTGACTGCCAGGGGTGTTGAAAAGATGAAAAGAGATATAGCCAGCTCTTTTATGCTAAATCATTGAACTGCTTAAGGGAGAACTGCTTAATGTGCCTCAAGCAACCTTGTAATACTTGGAATATACTTTGAATGGGATGCCAGGCCATCACATCATACAGACCACTTTTTTTAATCCAGCCATCCATCTATTGTCTGTACCGCTTATCTGTTAAGGCTGGTGGGGAAGCTGGAGTCAATCCCAGAAGACTTTAGGCAAGAGAAGGGTTACACCCTGGGCATGTTACCATTGTATCTCAGGGCTAGCACAGAGACAAACAACCATTCACACTCAAATTCAAACCTGTGGGCAATTTAGAGTAGTCCGTTAACCTAATTTGCATGTCTTTGGGCTGTGGGAGGAAACCGGAACACCTGGAGGAAACCCACACTGACACAGGGAGAACATGAAACCTTCCTGCTGTGAGGCAACAGTGCTAACCACAGTACCACTGTGCTGCCCTACTTTCTTTAATTATAATTTAAGTTTAGTCAATAACATACCTCTCACAATGTTACACATATAGACATTTTTCTATTAAATTGGCACAGCTGTCAAAGAGTATGATACAATGGTACTGCTCTCACAACTACACATGGGACAGAAGTTGTTTTGAATATTGCGATACGAAATATTGACTAGACAAATTTACTTTTAAGGTCTTATTTCCATTTAATATTAATTATGAGCTTTACCTTTTCTTACACATCAGGCAGTAGCCCCAGAGGTAGTAGCGTACAGTGCACAACGTTTGCGTTGGAACCATGATTACTTAAAAGCAAAAAAAAATAAATAAGTTACTATACTTTATTATAAAGCCAGCTACTCAGAAGAATGTGTTATGATACATGTGTCCTGATCTGTACAGTGAAACTGGTAAGTGTGATGCACTTGTGCATTTCAGGTGGATGTCACGTGGCAGTAGGAATGGTGATGACATTCGATCATTTAAATTATTCCATGATAATGTTGCAATGAAATATATTTATGACAATGACACCGAAAAAGATTCAAACATGTTAATCCCATTTTATTGGCTCAAAACTCAGAAAAAGGATTAGCCAATTGTAATGATGAATTTTTCTTATTTCTGTTTGAAAGCTAGTAGCCAGATAGCTACACTATAAGCAGGTATTGAGGTGAGAGCTGGTGAAGTAGCCTGCTGGAGTAGCCTACTGCAAAAGAACAGTAGATCAGAATTTATAATATAAGGTGTAATTTTCCTCTATTATTAAACAAAGGAATGCGTTCTTTAAAAGCTTATAATGTCATTAGTATAATAACTGTTATTACTTAATAGGTCATACATTTTAATAGTTTCTGATAGACTTTCTTTTCCTGTAGAAACATCCTATTCTAATTTCACATTGCGGTTTTTTATTTTTGAAGCTAATGTTAAGAGCTGTTGTTTGCACAGCTAACGTTTTACATGAATTTAAGGCTGTACCCCACTTAGAATGTTTCCAGTCGAACTGGATTCGACTGTTTAACGTGAAGATATCTGTTTAATACACTGTCACATATTCTGCCAGTGCGTGGCACAAGCCTCTCAGAGCAAGTCGCAAGATGTGCACTTCCTCTTTGTTCTTTGTTTTCATTTCTACCATATGGATTTCTCGGAATAAAGACACGGCACGAATGTAGTTCTGTTTAAATCAAGTTCTTATTGCCTGTTTTTTAAATTTCACTTTAATTTGCCACTCCACCCCAGTAACACCTTCTCTCATCTGTTAACCAGTGCATGCTGTCTCATGGATTTTTTTTTAGCAAGCACATTTGTGTAAGTTTCTCTTTTTTTATCCTGTTAGTGTAATGCACACTGACTAATAAAAAGAAAAAAATGACTGCTCGACTCAAAGAACATCACTACACTTATATCCAGACCATTCACCATACACATACGTCATGGTTGCTCTTTTGCTGGGAGAGTACCTACCCTGAAATAGGAGCTATTTTAGTGGTGTTCTAAGAACTATAATCATTCTCAGTTCCACACATATACTGTAAAAAAGGGGGTACTTCCTTCAACAGTTATAAGAACTATAAAAAAAAGTTTCTCTGGTCTGAAAGCACCTGAACAGAACACAAATGAACTGTATTCACATACAAGATCATCACTTTTTGCAAGTTATAAGTGCCTTCTAGATACTTACAGTATGATTAGTTGTTGTTGTTGTTGTTGTTAAAATAGCATTACATTCATGAAGGAGTTTCTAATAGAACATTTAATAAAACACTGTCTGTGCTTGATTGCTATAATTTTGGCCAATACATTTGTGCATAATTGGCTGCATCGTTTTTGTCATAACTGAAGAATTAGTTTTAAAGGGTGGGCTGGTAAAGGAGAGATGGCTGGAGACTAAATCCGATGGCCTTTTCCTTTCTGACTGCCTCATTCATTGGCTCGGGCTCAGACCCAACCTCTCAGTCATTCGGGAAGAAACCATGAGAAAGCAAGACTGCTGTATTTGTTTAGAGTCAAACGCAGGGTTATTTGTCTCTGAGGTGTGGTTTGAGCTACACAGGAAAATGATGATGGCCAACTGCAGCATGTGTCACAGAGAACCCCACCTCCTACCCCCCTTCATGTCCGGCCTTCTCAGGATAACAATTCAGCTCTAGGAAATGTGCACACACTCTTGCCTCTTCAAGGTATTGACCTTTGTTGATCTGCAGTGCAGTGGTTGGCCTCAAGTTGGATAGATTGGCACATGCTTTGCTGTACCATCCTCCCACAGATATTTTTAGCTTGCTGTGAACTGTGGCGTGTGCTAGATTTACTCTTGTTCCCTTTTGCTGTAATTCACTACGTGTCCACTTAGGTGGACAAAACCACAGCTTATTTCTAATACTAGATCTGTGGAAAACAATGCTCTTGAGATCTAACTACATTCAGCATTCTAAGCTAATGGTGTAAACAAACTTTTTTGAGCTACAGCTGGGCTTTGTTAAAAAGAATAAACCCTAATTTCCTTTGCCCGGATATGTTGTTTTTTCCCATGCTTGTACCTTGCTTAACTTCTCTTAAATTATTTAGATCCTGACAGGAAAGTGCGATGCCCACACACACTCTCAGAATTTGTTTTTATTGTACTTCTCCCATGGAGTACCATTTATATGAGACATCTGCATGCAAGATTCTATATCTGTGATCATTTTGGATCTGTTTCCTTTGGACTGTGAGATAAATGATTTTCCTGAGCTGACCAGCTTCAGTTAACCCTCTTATTAAGCATTAACCCAACAAATTAAACTGCAGAGCAGAGTGACTGGGCCCATATAAGAGCTCTAAGCACAGAACAATCGACTTCGTTACCCCTGCCATAGGCCTCCTTTCCCTTTCCGCCACCTCATACCCTCTTCCCAGAAAAAATGAATAGTTTCTGGGGAACTGCAGACATGGGTTTTTGTCATGCAGAATCTGGCACAGATGACTCCGACCAGGCAGAAACATACAGTGCATCCGGAAAGTATTCACAGCGCATCACTTTTTCCACATTTTGTTATGTTACAGTCTTATTCCAAAATGGA